>JANZLQ010000027.1:9809083-9826563 GCA_026212715.1 Elanus axillaris | reverse complement strand
GGCGGGGGGGGGCACAGATCAGCTAGAAAGCAGCTTTGTCAAAAAGGACCTTGGAGTCCTGGTGGACAAGAAGTTGAACATGAGCCATACTCTTGCAGAAAAAAAGGCCAACAGCCTCCTCGGTTACATTAGGAAGAGCACTGCCAGCAGGTCAAAGGAGATGATCCTTCCTTTCTACTCAGCACTGGTGAGGATGCATCTAGAGTACTGGGCCTCCCACTACAAGAAACATGGACTTACTGGAGCAAGTCCAGCACAGGGCCATGAAGATGATTAAGGAGTATCTTTATATGAGGAGATGCTGAGAGAGCTGGGACCAATCAGCTTAGAGAAGAGATGGCTCAGGCTCAGTTAAGATGGCTCTTATCAATGTGTGCAAGTAGCTGATGGGAGGGAATGAATAAGAATGAGCCAGACTCTTCCTAGCAGTGTTCACAAATGGGACAAGAGACAATGGGCACAATTTAAAACCCATGTGACTCCACCTAAATACAAGAAAACATTTTTTTTTTTATTGTGACAGAGGTCAAACTACAACAGGTTGTCCAGAGAACTTCTGTAATCTCCATCTGCAGAGATATTCAAAACGCAACTGGATACAGTCTTGGACAACCTGCATTAGCTGACCCTGCTTGAGCAGGGGCCTTAGACTAGATGACCTCAAGAGGTCCCTTCCAATCTAAACAATTCTGTAGTTCTGTAAAGATAAGAAGTTTGAGAAGCTATGCTGATAACTAGGGCACTAGGCTAGGAAGACACTTGTGTTTAGTCACCTGCTCTGCCACAGACTTATTTTTCATAAACCAAAGCATTTATCTTAGTTATTAGTTACTAGAATCTGCCTAACTCAAATCCTGGAAGGACAAGTGTCCTGGTTTCAGCTGGAATAAAGTTAATTTTCTTCCTAGTAGCTGGTATAGTGCTGTGTTTTGGATATAGGATGACAATAATATTGGTAACACACTGATGTTTCAGCTGCTGCTAAGTTATGTTTATACTAAATCAAGGACTTAGATTCTCACACTGCCCTGCCAGCAGAGGCTGGGAGTGCACAAGAAGCTGAGAGGGGACACAGCAAGCACAGCTGACCCAGCTGAGCCTAAGGGATATTCCATACAATGTGACATCATGCCCAGTATATAAACTGGGGGCAGTCAGCCAGGGGCCACCACAGCTCAGGGATTGGCTGGGCATCAGTCAGTGTGCAGAGAGCAATTATATTGTGCATCACTTGTTTTGTATATTCTATTACTATTTTCACTTCCTTTTCTGTCCTATTTCTTTATCTCAGTCCACAAGTTTTACTTTCTTTTTTTCTTCCCTTCTGATTCTCTCCCCCATCTCATTGGGGGGACAGGTATGAGTGAGCAAGCAGCTGTGTGGTGCCTAGTTGCCAGCTGGGGTTAAACCACAACAAGCACACAGACAATCAAAACAAAAGTTCCTTCATGACTTAGTATAAGAATAAATAACCAAGCACCCTGCTTTTCTTTTCTTCCTCTGAAGTGTCTGGTTAGCCAACTTCTGAAATAGGGTCCAGAACCAGTTGGGCTGGAAGGTTATTTCTTTATGGCACTTAAGTAAGTGTATGCATTTTACTGTTGAGGAGAATAAAGAGTGGACAAGACATACAACTTCATGTATGTTTTCCATTATGTTGCAGCCTAATTTATTCAGGTGGAAAAAAAAAAACAAAACAAACCACACTATAGTGAGGAGAAGATACATTACTATAGTTCGCTGCTGTATATGCAATTCCAATTAGTTATTAACAGAGTGTGTAAATTTTGTACATGGTAAGCTTTAATGAGAATAGAGTAGGGGGCTTCACTCCTAAAATAGCTAACTCACATATTACTGCAACTGATATTTACATTTTAAAATCAGATTAAGAGCTAAGAGCACAAGAACACATTAAAGAAATAATTAAAAGTTGTAAAAGTACCAGAAAGAAAAGCCATTAAATAATGCAGAATTTCATGGGCCACTGGCTTGTTTTACTACACATGTACTTTGATTGTCTGCACCTGAAAAGCCCATTAATGGCCTATTATGAAAAGGCACTGAAACTTAGGAGCTAACTAACAGACTGTATCTAATGCTTATGCCTGAAATACCTACAAATAGCCCAAGTCTGGCTGTTTCCCTGATTGAAATGTACACATTCCAATTTTTAACAGCATCATAATGCTCCAGGCAGTCCACTTCCCAGAAAGGCTTGTGCTTCTCAGGTGATTAAAATCATTCTGCTGTTGGCCATCTCTGAGACCATCACAAAGGTGTGCTGTAATATAATCATCTAGAAATGCACTGCCTATTGTGCCTCATCAATGATGTAACACAGCATTTGTGCAAGAGTCTGCCTTTTAATTGAAATGGAAAGGGTAAGAAAGCCTGGGCCTGCAGGCTGAGGCAGAATATGTGAAATTACAGCACCAATACAGTTTTTATAAACTAACTTTTTTTTTTATTTACAAGATCAACATAGGAAGAGCTGTAAGTTGCGGTCATCTGCTGTTGCTGTGCTGAGCTGAATGCTCATCATGTATTAGAAAAATTAAACTTAGGATGGATGAACTGCATAGAAGATCAATTACAGCCCTTCTCCTAGAGGAGTTGCATCAAAGAAATGGACATTCCCATGTGCTACCTAGCGTGGAGGTGTTGACACTGTTAAAGACAACACTGCAGTTGAACAGAGGAGAATACACAATCTCCAAGACAAGGCTAAGTGTAGAAGCACATGAAGAAGTAGCCCCTAGATTGGGAGATTCCAAAAGTAGTAAGAACTCTACTGCCACTGTGCATACCACCCTCACAACTAATCCCAGATGTTCCTACGCTAGAGTGGATGCTTTTGCAAACGGTGGACAAATACATCCATGGTCAGGCTGAGAGGACTGGCAACACTGACACTCCATTTTCAAGCAACCAAGAACACATATGTGCCACTGCCACACATGTTAATGAAAAAGTGATCCTTTCTTAGACTCACCCCTAGCCCCAGGAGCTCCACATTCACTACACAACTTGTAAGAAAAGAGGAAGTCGATGCCAAAGCCCAGACTAAAGATTCAAAACAGCAGTACTAAGTGAGACCCTCTGAGCTCTCCTGGACTGCAGCAGGCTGTGAATCTCTGAATGAGATTCATCTCCCTCTGAATGAGACACCTCTCAGAGCTCACAAAGTTTAAGTTTGTGAAGACCGGACGTCTGTTGCCAAATGCCAACAAGACTTGGGCTGATATTCTTTGCTCCTTGAGACTTGAACCTTTACCTGTTGAGCAATATGCCAAAGCATTTGACATGAATATTTTTACTGAACTCGAGGGGAATGTTTAACAGGTATACCTCTTTTACTTGCTTATGTATCTCCCTTGGTGTCTTTACACGTGTGCGTGTACTAACCTGAATACACTATAGCAAGTATATTGCAAGTTATTACTTTTCCAATCTATACTTAAATTACTATCATGAACTTTATTTAACTGAATGAATCTCAGGATGTTATTATACTCATAATCCTTTTAGATATAAACTGTTGACCAAGTTTGGGACTAGGAGTTGATCCAGCCACACCTAGACTCTGACAGAAGTTTAGAAAGCAAGTGGGTCTTCTCTGAACCTCGTGACTCAACAGGAGGGTCTCCCTTGCCTTTTTACATTCCCAAAATCACAAGAAATCAATTCTAACTCCATTTTTCTTTGTATATTTATCTTTTACCCTGTTGCATTTTCTGTCTCTGTATACCTAATTTTAGTCTGATTCTAACTTAATTTTCCTTTGTATGTTTCATCCATGTATTAAGTAATAGAGTGAACCTTGCCATCAAATTCTGTGAAGTCACACTTTTTTATAAATTCTTATTAAACCATTTTTTTTTTTGCTAATACCACTGGAACTGATTCTTTAAGCAGTCCAAACCACTCCATTTCATGACAGGGGGTTGCAGTCAGTTCATCACACAGTCTGCAGCTGCTTCCTCCTCAGGGGGAGGACTCCTCCCACTCTTTCCCTGCTCCAGCATGGGGTCCCTCCCACAGGGTACAGTCCTTCATGAACTTCAACATGAGTCATTCTGACAGGCGGCAGTTCTTCACTAACTGCTCCACCATGGGTCTCTTCCACGGGCTGCAGTCCTTCAGGAACACACTGCTCCAGTGTGGGTCCTCTGCAGGGTCACAAGTCCTGCCAGAAAACTTGCCTCATGGGCTACTCTCTCCACAGGGCCACAGGTCCTGCCAGGAGCCTGCTCCAGCACAGGCTTCCCATGGGGTCACAGCCTCCTTCGGGCATGCCTCCACTCTGGCGTGGGGTCCTCCCCGGGCTGCAGGTGGACATCTGCTCCCCCATGGGCCTCCCTGGACTGCAGGGGGACAGCCTGCCTCACCATGATCTTCCCCACAGGCTGCAGGGGAACCTCTGCTCCGGTACCTGGAGCACCTCCCTCCCCCTCCTTCTGCACTGACCAACCTAGGCATCTGTCTGCAGGGTTGTTTCTCTCATTCTCACTCATCTCTCCAGCTGCAGTTGCTGTTGTGCAGCTTGGGGTTTTCTCCCCTTCTTAAATCTGTTATCCCAGAGGCACTACCACCGTCACTGATGGCTCAGCCTTGGCCAGCAGTCAGTCCAACTTGGAGCTGCCTGGCATTGGCTCTATCAGACATGGGGGAAGCTTCCAGCAGCTTCTCACAAGCCACCCCTGTAGCCCTCTGCTACCAAAACCTTGCCAGGCAAACCCAATACAGGAGGCCAAGTAGCCAAGACTTGCTGCAGTAGTGCTTAAGGGAGAGAAGGTAACACTGAATTTGTAAAACATGGATAGGCACAGATGCAGCAGATGAATCCAAATAGACTAAAAGTAAAGACACTAATCAGAGCGCTGCAACTAGATGATATGGACTGTTTTCAGCCCTACTCTTGATATGTTGCATGACTTCATGCTAGTCAACTGTTATTCTACTTCCCTTCCCACTTTCTCTCAGCATCTTCCAACATACGCAGATGATGTAGAATCTGTCTTTGCCTGCACCACAACTAGCTCAGTAGAGTTCAGACTTTGACTGGACCTTCTACAGGTAATACATCTACAGTAGCCTACTGTAGATGTACTGAATATAAAAATAATGGGAGGCTTATGCAGACCAGAGGGAACAGGGGATGGCACAGGGAAAAATGGAAGTAGCAACATAAACAGGAGTGATTACTTTCTAAGATGAATACAAAATGAAGGAAGGTCGATGGAGAACTGGATGCTAAGATTTAAAAATAGGGTATCACTGATATCACTGGCAAATCTTGCAGTGACATCTCAACTGCAGTTACTTATTTAATTAGCATATCACATTACCTTACATGCTTGATATTAAACTCATCTGAGTGTGAACAGACACCATGGAAAATCAAATTAACTTGTATTAAACAATACAAAAATGAAACCTCTCAGTAAAGCATCATCAAAACACAAACATTAAGTTTACCTCAGCTCCTAAACTGAGGGAGATTATTTCATCCTCAAAAGCGGAATGTGTATCAATATGAGGAGGAATTCCTGCATAAGAAAAAACAAAAGTCAGTATAACAATAATAGAATTCTTTCTCTATTAGCAAGCTCTATTTCCATGATGTCCATATAGAACGCTGGGATGTATGGTTGAAAAACAAAATCATAAATGCAGGAGTTGCCTTCCAAAGGAATTCAGGACAATTGTCTTGATTTACATGCCCAGATCAGATACACATATTTAACACAAGTGTCCTGTACCATCAGTGGAAATCTCCAAGACAGTTCAGGACACCCAAAGGCCTCACCCTCTGAAGACACAAAATTGCTCTCCTTGCTGCAGAGAGCACCTGAAATCACTATGTTCTCCTCTTAGGCAGTTTAGCAGTTAGCACTAACAGTTATGCTACATTAGGTGAGTTTGGGCCTTAGTTCATCTGTGATCATGTATTTCTCCCTCGCTTTCTTCACAGAGAAAGAATCATCCCAAATACTCCCTCTGTTGCTAAGCAAATGACTGTGGTAAGGGTCTCAGGTGCTTAGGACCTACTACCATAAACACAGGCACTGCTTTGCAGTTCCTAGAACTCCACACACCATTGCTAGGCCAACCCTTGGGTAGTACATCTGTTGGCATGTGTATGAGTAGACACACATAGCTGAGAATTGCCAAAGGGACAGCAATTTTTTATTTTAATTTTTTTTAATTTTTATTTCAGATCTGCTAATTAGAAAAACTGCCACTTCCCACAGCTCATGCCACACATTTTAACACCAAGTGCTGAAACAGCAATGTGCATGCCACAAAGATCTCACCGCATGGCGGGGAACTGTAGTCAGCAGCAGAACAAGGTCAGCAGGTAGCCTGGGAGAACTGCAGCTGTGCCTTCCTTTGACACCATAGCAGGCACAGACAAAGTAACTCTTATGTGACCAAAACCAAAACAGTTATATTTGCTTATTAAAAACTCTACCCATGCTCATTTTGGACACTATAAAATTCCTGAGATGAAAACATTTTTTTCCTGTCAGTCAGCCCTATTATATGCCAGATTTTACCTCCAGATGTAAGTATTCTGAATTCCATTAGGTTCAGTGAAAGTAACATGAGTGTTTTGTGAGGACAACATTTAATCTGACAGAAAAATCAGCAAGACTTGAAAACAAAGGACACATATCTGCTTGTTTTCGCTCATCATAACTTTGCCTCAGTATAAAGCACTGAAACTCTGCCTTCATATGTGCACTGAAGTCAGTACAATTCACTGTGCAACAGGAGAATGTTGACTGATCTCTTCTGCATCACCCAGACAATTCAGACAAGACCACACCAACCTACCTACCTACCTGCTGTTTATACACCATATATGCAGCACATAGTAAGAGACAGTCACCTAAGCATTCAAAAGTAGATGGTAACTTTCAAGTATAAATCTACTACTTTAAACATTATTAGGACCCTGAATGAAAAAAGTGCCCTCAAAAAGGAATTCATTTAATGTGTCTAAAGTGTGGCCCCTACAGCTTAGATACCCAAAGTCATCAGTCACTTCTTAAATCTCAAGTGTAATGTCCAGTGACAATCTGGCTTGGAACACAGATACTAAAGGTATTAACCTGACTGCACTCCGCTCATTCGTATCCTAACAATTTGCACTTAAGAAAAGGTATTTTGCTCTGCCTTTTTTTTAAAAAAAAAAAAAAACAACAAAAAAACTCTGCTTCTATTCTTGATAGAAATCTACAATTCTAACTAATCTCCTCTGATGTCCCAGCCAGAAGTACATTACTCTATCAATTTAACAGATTGTCAGATACGTAAACAAATAGGATCAGCTTTTCAGACCCTTGTTTGGCAGATACTGCAATAGCTGTCAGACATTAATTCGGGGGGGCAGGGAGGCTGTTGTCCTTTCTTCCTACGGACAAATGAGATATCCACTCTAGAAAGCAAGCCAGATATTTAGCTTTGATGATTGACCTTAGCAAAAAGCACAGCACTTGACTTATTCCCTAGAGGTGTGATTAAAAGCAAATTTCTCTTCAAATGTCTCCAGTTTGGGAAAGATTACAGAAGCAGAGGAGTTTCTTATTGCTCAGATAAGGGAACACTGCCTGAATCATACTTAAGAGTCCATATATCACATATACTAGCATTACATTACAAGTACTAACAGCAAGAGGTTTCTGGAGTCTGTATGCACAGTACAGGGAGCAAGAAGATTCTGAAGTGAAAAAATGCACTTGACTACAAAACTAAGTATGACTATTTATTCCTGTATCTTTTTATGGTTAGTTTCCATGCTACGGTCTTGGACTTTGAAACACCACAATTTCCATAAAACTGTAGTTCTAAACACAAGCTCCCAGGTTCAGAAACCAGTATGAAGACTTTCTGGTCACAGAGGAAATACACTTAAGCAGGTGCTTAAATCCTGTCCCTATACCATGTCACATCTAGATGCTACTCTCTTCTGATTTTCAGTGAAGTTGTACTGGTTTGGCTGGAATAATTTTCTTCACAGTAACTAGTATGAGCTATGTTTTGGATTTGTGATCAGACAGGGATGTTTTAGTTACACAGCATCAAAGTAATTTCTGGTTCTCATGTTTCCCTGCCAGCAAATCAGCTGGGGAGGCACAAGAAAAGTTGGGAGGAGACACAGCTGGGACATCAACCAAAGGGATATTCTGTACCATATGACATCACGCTCAGCAATAAAACTAGGGGTGAAGTTCACCAGGGATGCCATTATTCAGGGACTAGTTGGGCATTGGTTGGCTGGTAGTGACAAACTGCTTGGGGTTTTTTTTTCATCACTTCTTTTTCTTTAGTTTGTTTTGTTTTGGGTTTGTTTTTTTTTTCAACCCATGAGTTTTCTCACTTTTATCTTTCCAGTTCTCTCCCGTCTCAATGAGGGGGAGTGAGCAAGTATGGTGCTTAGTTGCCTACCAAGGTTAAACCACAACATAAGGTAAAGAGCTCAAAATTTTTGAAGGACAAATAAACTTACCTTGTCCAGGTTCATATTGATTTACAGTCAGTTGATCAGGTTTATGTTTGATATATCCCTGCTTCAAGCACTTCTCCAAGAACAGGTCACAAATTTCAGGAAGCCCTAGTTATACAAAACAAAACTGTAAGCAGGACAGGACACCTTTTTACATTTTTTATCCTTTCTTTTTACAACAAACATAATAAATGGACAAAATACATAGAAACAGCTTCATAGATATGTAAGTCCATCTTTAATAATGATCACTCCGCATTTGCTGTAACACACACATTGCAATTGGAGGCCTGATCTGCAAGCCCAATGTATTTATAACACCTCACCATTAGAAAGGCCATTCCTCCAAGGCCTCTGCATTCAGAAGCAGATCACTCCTTGCAAAAGCAAATTGCCCTATCTCTACACAAAAATAAAAGCATATCAAGTCAGAGGCAAAGTTTCCACCAACTACAGTAAAAAAGTTGCAGTCAAAAAGCAAAATTATTACGCAGAAAGTCGGAAGTTGTACAGAGAGCTCTCTAAAAAATTTACCCCCTAAAAATCTGTTACTGAATTAGATTAAATATCACCAAAATAATCTGCTGAAGTTAAACTGGTCTTGAAACAGGAATGAAAGTTACAGGCCTCCACCAAACCTTTGGTTTGCTATTTTACCCAAGGACTTCACTGTAAAATTCTGTTGGAGGTAACACTCATAAACATGTCAGTAACAGTCCTTCCATTAATCTATTTTTATTTTTTAATTGTTCTCCCCTAATGAAGTGTTTATGCTTTTCTCACACATAAAATAGTCCAGCTGTGAGACTAGAGAATAGCCCAAATATCAATGTTTTTATGATTATATAGCTTCACTGTTAAAAATCACAATGTAACCTTCTGTTGGAAGCTACATCCATCCCAGGACACATGTATCACCTTAAAATTCTTATAAAACATGAAGGTGTTAACTCCCCTATTTTACTATTTTTAAATCTAAGACTATAAGATGACTCACTCGTTTTGCTCTGACTCACAGCTCTCAACTCCAAATAAGAGTTATTCAAACTTTTGCAAAATTGCTTTCAGTCCAAAAGAAATTTTATTTTGGTACACATCCAGCAAGCGTCAAGCTAGTCAAGTTAAATATACATAGCAGTATACACCACAACTCCCAAACAAACGAATATGTAATTTGTAACACAATTGTTTTATGAAACAAAAGCTAAAAAAGAATGACAATTACAGTCCCAAAACCCTTATTTGACTGGACCTCACCAAAGGGCAGCAACACCTGGCTGCAAGTGATTGCAAACAAGCTTCAACCACTCACAGTAGTTTGGAATGGATCTCATTTAAAAGCACTGTTCAGTGTGTGCTTAAGATACAGCAAAGGCTCTCCTTTTATTAGGATCTCACATCCATATCTCAGTGAGGCTTAAAAGCTTTATACAGTGGTTCAAACATCAGTGCAAAATAAGTATGATTTAAGAGGCAAGTTCTCACCTCCAGGTAAAGGTTTGTCTTTATTAACATTGTTGTTATCATAGCAAAATGCATATCCAAAATGTTTTACTCTTCTATGCTTTAAAGTCTTCTGGGCTGTAAAAACACACAAGTTTAAAGATTAGACCACATAAAACAGTATAGGCAATTTGCTATGCTTCTTTATTCCATCTGACCTATTAAACAAACATTCTTTAATTAACAGTAAAAACAATATAAAACCCTTGTCCTTCATGGCACACACTTCTTCCTTATTACCTTTTGTATTTCATCAAGCATCACATTTACTGGTGTTTGAGTCAAACTGAAGGTGGTTTTGTATATTTAAGAAGCGGAGAGTACCAATTTTCTTGAGCCATGTTTAATGCATCTTTATTCTTGCCCTGATCTCTGAACTTGCATTTGATTAATATGCTATGGATATAGCAGGATCCTTTCACTTTCACCAATCACCAAGTTATACGTTGACTAAGGTCAATATAACTCTTTGTGTTGTTCCAAGGAACAAACTTCACACAGAAACTTTGAAGTGAATTCCAAGAACAATTCATTTATTAAGAGACTTAACTCTACAGAGCTCAAGTGAAAGCACAAAAGCATCTGGAATATGTGTCTCGCTGAATTCTTTTTGATTTAGGAGAAGACACAGCTCCTCAGACATCGAATTACAAGAGTAAGCTTCACAGAACAGTCTTGTGCTTGGCATAAGACCCTTAAAGAGTTTAGCTGTTTCTGGATGCAGGAATATTATTCCAGTAAATCCATACCAGAGTTATCAATTCAGACCACTTGCCCCCAAGAGCTTATCACTTGCAATGTAAGACACAATTTCTAAAATACTAAGAACAAATACACAATAATGTCAAACAATACATTTACCAAGATGTAGACTTCTTGTAAACTTAAACTGTAGAAAAAAAACAGCATAAAAGTATGGAAGGTCTGCATTTCATGGTTTTGCCCACCATTTTGAGTATCTTCATCTCCTATCCAGTCAATACTTTCCAACATCCTCCTTTCCTCCTCTGGAGAAATAATCTTTTCAATGACCATTAGACCTGGAGGCAAACTTGTAGGAACAGCATTCTGCCAGAAAACTAGGGTGTATAGAAAAAAAGAATATTGTCACTGTTTATAGAAAACAAAACCATGTGTTCCCTACAGGGATATTTACTATGTATGAGAATATAGTATAGCTGTAAAGATATTTACTTTAATGATACGATAGAGCCCTCATCAGGGTCTTAACTGGTGAATGAATGATCCCTTTTTGATATGACAAAACAGTATAAGGCCCAAGTTTTGCATCACTTTCTAAAAATTTTACTGAGAGTAACAAGACCCCACACTGTTCAAATGCAAAACCACTTGTGATTTTCCTGTCATAATAATGGTAAAAAGAATTTCCTGATCACTTCAGGATTCTACCTGCACTTCATTTTAATTTTCTAGAACTTTGATGATTTACCAAATTTACTCCCTGTCCAGAGAAGTAATCTGTAATCAAATATGGAGCTGTATAATGCAATACCTAGGTGAACACAAAATGTTGGTGATGTAGGGACATTCAGTTTGCTATCCTAACAGCTTAAAAAAAAAAAAAAAGCTATTCACTGGCAGAATGTACAGACCAACACCAGGAACCCTTTTCACTAGACAACGTATCACAGAAAGAGCAACAGTTCTTGTACTAAATAGCTTAAAGGCAGCCATAAAAAAAGCCTGGAGAGAAGGGGGGAAAAAAAAAGCCAGAAATCTTATTGTGCCTATTTTCCTTCTTGGAGTTGAGACAGAGATTGCAAGACTAAGGTCACACAAGAAATCCAGTGAACTGTCCAGAGATCTCCTGGGTCCCAATTTAGTTCAAAATCACAAAACCTTCACATGCAGCATTGAATGGTCTGAAAATTACCTAAATCCTTTCTCCTTTTGTGTCCAAGTAAACCAGTTCAAATTAGAGTATCCTATCATAAAATACACGGAGCAAAGAGCTTGATGTCCTGAATCTTAGATTCTGGCTTTCATTTTCTGTGTCTGCTTACAAAGACTAGTGTGCTTTTAGCTGTATTTACAACCTAGGAAGTGAAAGAAAAGGCAAGCAATTTGCAGGAAGTCAGATACATAGGAAAGCAGAAAAATTATACCTTTTTCCACAAAATTAATATACAGAACAATGTTTTGGCCAAAGTCTTCCAGTGTTACTTCTTTTCCATTAAGGGCATCAAAGGCTTTCTTGGCTTCTTCTGTTGTCCCATATTTCACAAATGAATATGGTTTATTTGGCAGCATTAAGAGCGTTTCCACCAATCCATATTCTTCTACTATTCTGAGCAGCTGCTGTCTACTCATGCCATTACCAAGACCAGCATTGGCAATAACCAGACTCTAATTGAAGAGGAATTTAAAAAAAAAAAATGGAGAATTAGTGATTACTGTTGGTTCATTTAAAACTAACCCTCTACCAAGAAAGCAGCTCTATAAAGAAAAATTAAGCTCATAAGTACTTTTTTAATGTATTCCACCCAAGGTATTTACATTTCAGTGAGCTTGGTATAAGATGCTAAGGCAACCTTTGCTCATCCAGCACATATTCTGGCAGAAAGGCTTGCAAACTCTATCAGAGATGCCTCCTCAATTAATGCATGTAGTTACTATTGCAAGAGCATTTAAGCTTCGAACCAGCATGTGTGAACCAAGTGTTCTGCAGGCAAACAGTGACGCTGGCAATCACAATTTTGGAGGTTTCCAAAATAGAATTTTTCCAGAAACCTGTTAGTGGTAACAAAAACAAACAGAAAAACCTTTGAAAACTGATTTTTTTTTTTTTAAGAAAGGTTTTCTCACCTTTGCCAAGGAGTCTCTCCAAGCATAGAGATTGATATTCCCAGTCCTACCTCATGTCCCCCATACAACAGGATCACCAAAAAAAAGCAGTAGTCTCTAGAAACAAGCATCTAGCTCTGCTCCAACACTCTTACCTGAAAACTCTCCCCCTTGTTTATAAAAACAAAGACAAAAGGGATTTGTGTTCCATCCTTAGTTAACACAGATTATTTCATGCACAATGCTTCATTCTACACTTTCATAATGATTTATGTCCAAAATTATCACGGAGTATGCAGTTTCTGAGGACTGTTGCTGGTTTGCCAAGTATTACAAGAAACAACAAAACAGAACTTTTCAAAGGACTATCATTCAAGAAATAGCCTTTGAAAATACATATGCCTTGTCAAAATAAATTAACAAGTTATTCTAACATCTAAATAGCTATATGCCATAACTAGATGTTCAATCTAATCATGGTGGTTGAAAAAAGTTTAAGTCCCTTTTTAAGACCAAATAAATATGCAGTCTTAAAGTTTTGATTGAGCTCAAGTGACTCCAAACAGCTAGCAACAATTTACTCCGACTGACTTCATGTAATACCTTTCCAGAAAGCTTTCACACAATCTTTTCCTTAAAGTCTATAAATGTTTTATGACCTTTTGTGAAGGCATCTGGTAAAGTGTTCAATTGTTTCAAATGATAGCATTGCACTCCTCTAAAAGACAGAAAAATAGGTTTAAAATGGAAGAAGGATTATTTTAAAAATATTTTATATAGTGAGTACTGCTGTGATTATACCTATTGTGATGGCTCTATTAACGCTTTTTCTTAGCGCTGCATCAGGCTGTCCATGATCACATTTTTCAAAGGTGACCACATTATTAATTATTATTATTTTCTAGAATGTTATTAACAGAGTGGCCCATGTGTGTAAAGGAAATGCAGAGACTTAAACCAGTTATTTCACTGGCTTCATGAAGCTACTTCATCTACAAAGACCACCACTACACAACAGCAGCATGTACAACAACTGACCACATTCTCCTAACTAAACAATTTCAATATTTTTGACACAATTTCATCACTAGCACTATGATTTTATTTCATATATCACTGACTCAAATGTTCTATCATTCACAAGGATCTTGCTGGACCCCAAAATTACTCTTTGGACAGATTAGATGGATAACTTGGTATGTGGGGCAGTGTCGAGGGGAACAAGCACTGGATTACAGATCCATTTCCAAGCTACACTAGAAAAAACACAGTCCCTGCTCCAAAGAGTTTACAATATATACAAGATTGCTGGGTCATTTTAGCATATGTCCATGCGGTGTGAAATCCCAGTGAAGACTAAGCCAAATTTTGTTACAAAAATGTCTAAAGATGTAACTGATGTTTCCATATTTGAACAGGAAGAACTTGCAGGATCAAGATGAACAAGGCTAGAGTAAGTGACACTGCTCTACAGTGCTTCAAGGCATTAACATCTCCTCACAATTGACAGAGGAAAACTATAAACTCTATAACTCCTTCCTTTTCTGTCTACAAGTTCCTGTCGCTTACTTTTTGCTACACCAGTATCTGCTAGGTCACCCTCTTATCTGCTGTAACTCTCTACTGTGGCAGAAAACTACAAATCAAAAAGCTGAGTAGTTTTATGTTAGATTAGGGAATAAAGTGACTTATGGTAAAGTTCATTGCGCATTGTAAGAAAGCAGAATTCCCTCCTATCTTGCCCTGTTTTGTGCAAGGGAAGAGAAAGTTGTCCCTTTTTCAACAGCTGCAAGTCAGTCAATCAGTTCAACTCCCACAGAATCACAGCCTAAATCAAATCAGGTGAAGAAAACAATGTGGACAAGATTTTTAAGATACACATGTTTTTAACAGGGAGTTTAGATAAGACAAATTATACTTAATAGAGAAGTACAGAGGAAAGAAAGATACAAAAGCTGAAAGCCATATAAGAAAAGAAATCACAAAGAGACAGAGAGAAAAGTTTATCTACTTCCAAGAAGGTAACATTTCCCATGCTTCCTCCTCCTCTCCAACCCAAGGAACTACTCTTTCAGATTTTAAAAAAACAACAAAACCCCCACAAAAACTAAACACTTATCCAAAGGCCATCAAAGTCTCTCTGCAGATATTAAAATGCTGAAGTACAGTTTGGCTTTGAAATAAAAGAGGCACAGAAAACCCTCAATCTCAGGAACTGCATTTTAGAGCAGAACTGCAGTTTAGACAAAGCATATGTGAGAAGAACACAGGTAAGAAGCATTTTCACACTACCATCAACATCAGAACTACCACTCACCTGTGTGGCATGGGAGATACATTCAATGCCCTCATGTCTCATCAATGTATGCTGAGCTCTGACCTGCTTCCTCAATACCTTCTTCTTCATTTTATGGACTTTCACATGATCTTCACTGGTTTTAACTTCCACACTGGTGATCTGGGAAGCAGAAGTAACAACACATAGTAAGTGTCCTGCTTGAAAAATTAAATACTTCAGTCTGCTCTAGAGATAGCCTCCCCATCTCATATGTCATCTCTAGGATAGTAATAGGACTTTAGATAATTCCAGGTTTTATTAATTATTTAGGGCTGACAAAACTGAGTCTGCAAAGTATGTTTTTCCTCAGTCAATAGCACAGTTTTCCCCATCTCTGAAGTTCTGTTATTAAACTTTCTTTTATTAAGCGGATCCCTTGCAAAAATAAAGTTTTATAAAGATTGCCATGATGATAGATTTCATTTTCCAGTTTTTCTCTTCCTCTTTACTCCTTTATTCACAATATCACATTTGCAGTTTTTAACCTACCTGCCCCTCCTGTTTTCACATAGTAGTTTCAGTTATTCCTTCTCTCTACACTCTCTCCAGAGCAGAGCAAGAGAAAAAAAATATATGTGGAACTGCCATGAAATTTGCATTGCCTAAACTCTCTGCCTTGATTTCCGAGTTAAGGAATCACAATCAAGTGCACAGAAGTGGAAAACTTTATTTGGTAGCATCCCACACCCCTTTACAAAGGCCAACATGACTACAGAAGAAAAAGCATACAGCAGTGGATTATATTCATTACTGTTACCACCTCCTTTCACAAATACGAAAAAAAAGTAGCTCCTGAAAATACACTGAAACTGTCTCCCCTTGCAATACTAGCTCAGGTTATAGCAGGCCACACCATTGGCCTGAAACTACTACAAAGTTTAATGTAAAGCTTTAATGTAATGGGGGAACCTTATCTGCAGTAGAAGCTACTTCTGAAACCGAATTGCTACTGGAGTGGAGCTAAACGGCAGCTGTCAGCAGAGGGAGCACCACGCTCAGTTATCTAGTCCGGCAGGGTATGACTGTTTTGGGTTTGCGCCGCAGACACGTAAACGTTAAGTTTGTACAGACGCTGCATACGCACAGACATCAAAACTCGTGGAAAAAACGTAATTCAGGAGCCCTGATGGGTAGATTTAAGAGTTCCAGCGTTAGGCAAACACGCCTGAAGGCGCCAGTACATCCCTGCCAGAGACAGCCAGCACTTCAACCGCCCACCGACGCCCCTCAAGTCCATAGGCTCTGGCCACTCCTTAAGAATAGTAACAGTAATACGAGTAACAACAGGGATGCGCGCATGCTGTTCTCTCAGCAAACACTGCGCGGGGCCCGCAAAAGCTGCGAGGCAGAGGCAGGGGTTGACCTGACCTCGTCCTCCCTCACACCACCTCGCCCTGACTGAGGCAGGGCCAGGGCTGGGCCGCCGCGGGCTCGGCTCCCCCGCACACGGCGGTGCGGCGGGAGGGAAGCCCGCCGCAGGGCCTGTCCGCGCTCCCGCCGCCCCCACGGTGCCCCGTCTGCTCCTCCTCCCCGCGCCGGGAGCCGGCCGCGGCGGGCGCCGCGGCTCCGGGCCCGGCAAGCGCAGCACGTTACCTGGCTGGAGGCGGCCATCTTGGGGCAGGCAGTCAGCCCGCTCGCCACCGCCTCCGCTGCTCCGTCATGGCGGCGCTCCGCCCCCGGCGGGCGGGAGGCAGGCGGCTGCGGGTCGGACGGCAGGTCCCCTGAGGGGATCTACCGAGGGAAAGCATCTGTCCCGTTATGACAAGGTGAAAGAAGCCAAAGCTCTCCGAGCCACCATCGCAGCCAGCTCTGATCCCATTACCTTCGGCATGCCCCACACTAGGGGCAGAGGAAGACACAACCATGCCAGTGCAGCCACGGCCACGCGAATACCGAGCCTCTAGTTGTACGTATGTATTTTCCCCACACCACTCTTCAACTTGCTAGCAACCCCACTAAGGCTGCTTAGTAAACCCACGCTACTGAGCAACCTGCACCTCCCTGAAAGGAAGCATCTCCACAGCAGGCTGGCTTCCTGCTCGAGAAAGCGATCCCTTAAATCACACACAGAACACGTAAGCCTTCTCTTCCCTTTTCCCTGCCATCATAGATTAACTGAGCTTCATAATATGCCTCTAGACCAACACAGCCCTTTCCCCCTTCTTCATCCAAAATATTGAAGTTCAGAATTACCTACTTTTTCTGTCTTTACCTGACAAATATTTTACTTCCCACTACAACTTATTACCTAAAAACTGTCTTTTTTTTTTTCCCCCCCTTCCTCTCTCTATTTAAATACCAAGTTGATTTCTTCTCCCC
>JANZLQ010000027.1:9794352-9808983 GCA_026212715.1 Elanus axillaris | reverse complement strand
CCCCTTTCTGTGCGTATTTAACATTTCTCAAGATAATTAACTGTGGGATTCCCAGGTGGGTAGTACGTAAGGTGACTGATGAGCCTGTAAACCTGTAGTCAGAAGTTAGTTCTTCAACTTTGTCCCAGATCCACACTCTGGAGTCTACATATGCTGTTAGATAGGTCTGTGCTTACCTTGCAAAATACCTTTCTCTTTCCGTTGGAGCTTACACCATGCCGTGTGCCAGGGGCACAGCTGTCCCGTGTGCAGGAGGTACAAGCACACTAAAGATGTGAGGCAGGCACATCCACCAGCCCATGAAGGTAGTATTTGGTCAGAAAGGTGGTCTCACTTCTGTCCTTCCACCACAATCTGTGGCATTACAACAGTCTCCATCTTTGACCCACACAGCGGGTAGCAAGATACTGTGATAACACAGATCTTTTACTTAAGTTTTCTCATATGTGAAGTGTGACTATTAACTGCCTACCTAGTAAGAGTATAGCAGGGAGCTTATCAACCTTTGTGAACACCAAGCATTAGCATCATCTGGTCTTTTTGTAAGCTGGAATGAATGGGGGGGGGGGGAAGAACATCCAGGCAAAGTCAACAGCTGCTGTCTCTATTAAAATATTCTCTGAGGCCCTCAGCCCTGGAAGCCACCAAACCTGAAAGCTACTGAAAGGATTAGTGAAATCAGTTTTTAATTCATTACCAATTTGTTCTGATAAGTGAAAAATATCTGCCAAAAAGTTCTTTCTGTTAAGTGCCTATGTTCCAGTTCAAAGCCCTGATTGTGTGGGCTCTCCATTCTTCTACTTGGCTATCCGTGTGTGGTTTATTCCACTAGGATGCACTGTTGGTATGTGAGAGGTAGAACATAGGCTTTGAGGAACTTTACATCTCAGAGCACAAACCACGAGATTATGGCAGCTGCCTGACTCTGTGTTCGCCAGTCATTGTCTGGATTTATTCTGCTTTATTATTTTGAAAATTACTTTCTGGGAGAGAACAAACTCACTGTGCATTTTTTTCTTGAATTATCTCTGTATGATTAGCATTGGTCAATAATTTGTGATGTATATTGCAATAATATTTCCTCTGTAAATGCATCAAGATTTTACTTCTATAAACAACATTCTTATGTAGGACAATTCCACAAATTAAGAGGAAAACAATTAAAGGCTGGTTGTGGGGTTTTTAATACAAGCTTATTTTGGTCAAACCAGAACTGTAATTCCCCTTATAATTTAAGCCCTGAAGCACTGTGCAGTGTCTTATGCTAGATAACACGGGTAGAGACTTCTCCTACAGATACCACAGTGCTTATTGACCACAAGTAAAAATACATCTCCATATGGTTAACAACATTATGACTGACTTACCCACAAAATAGTTCAGAGAAGTGGGGATTCAAATACATTTGGTGTTAGCATAATCTCTGATTAAAAGTGCTTTCACAGAAATCTCAGTATTTCTAAAAAAAATTTGAATTTTTATAATGATAATAGTTTTAAAATTCAGCAAGTATTCTAGTTTGAAATTAAGTTTTCATAGTTTTCTTAAGCAAAAAAAACCCAAAACTTTTATATCAGAAAATCTGGACTGTAGCTCTTTTTTTTTTTTTTTATTGATAACCAGGAAACATGTCTTCTAAAGCAGAATGTCATGCTCCTATTTACTCATGGGTGAGAAATAAAATGCTGCTGACTCTTCCCAGGAACAAATTACAATACTCGCTATGCTGTTAGCTATTTTATCTTTACCACATTCCCAGAGAGAGTCAAGGCATTTGTCAGTCCCTGGGAATCCACTTCATATCATATCAGTAAGTAAACACTTCTGTTTCCTTCAGCAAACTAGAGGTTACTGGTCTATATTGGGAAAGACAACCTTACTCGCTTTTACACCAAAGCAAGCCAAGCCATGCTTTAGCCTAATGTGATCACACTGGATTCCCATCACTTTCAAACCAAATTAAAAGAGCATTGCAGGAAGATAGTAGGATTTGCTGTATCAAATCTCTTGATTTAAGAATCTGCAGTTTAAGAATCATGACAAATAGGATATTTTTCAGGACTGCAGTTTGTTACAGAAATAAGAAGAAACCTCTTAGCACAAAATCCAGCTCAAAATCACCAACAACTAGTACTGTAGAGGAGTACTGTAGTAAATGATGAGACACAAGATGAATTGTTTTAGGATAGCATTCATGTAATAGTTAAGGACTTTGACAAATATCTGTTGACCTAAATTCAAAATGTGCTACTGCTTCTGCTTGCGATAGTAAAATTCTCCATAACAAACCTCTGCAATGCCAAAGGCTTATATTTTTCAGGAAGATAGCAAGCCTGGCTCTGTGTTGCATGTCATATTGATTCTGCATTTGTGCTGTTCAGTGCTAGATTTCACATTTCTTTCTAAAAAAGAAAAACAGCCAAAAAACAACTTTAAGAATTTTTTAGCAATTGCATAAGACTGAAACAAGACATGAGAAATCTAGGCACTGATAAAATCAATGGGATTTTCAAATACTAGCAAACAAAAATCTTTTATTCTCAAGAGACTTAAAATGTCAAGTAATATCAGTGTGCTTTCTGATTTCTAAGCTTTAGGCTATACTGTGTTCATACCTCCAAGCTTTTTTCCACAAACATAAGGCTTTGGAGTACAATTTTTTCCTTTCCTTTAATAAAAGCTGAAATTTTCCTGAAATCTCTAGACTCAGGGTACTGGAACTTTAACAAATACATTAAATAGCATAAATCTCATGACAAAATTGTAACATTCGGCAGCACTGGTTTTGTGGCACAAATGCATGGTTATTGGTCAGTTCACTTCCCTTGTTACAAGGTACGATCCCCTTGTGGAGCAAGTTTCTTTAGCATGACAACACAACTTCTTCTGAGCAGGGAGATTTCAGTTCTCTATTGGGACAGTTACAGATCTTGTCATCCAGAGAACCAAACCAGTCAGTGAAAGTTTAGGATCAGGCAGAGATAGCTACATTGAGCACTTCTGCTATGCCATGAGATTGCATTAATGAAACGCAAGCCTGTGTTATCAGAGCAGGGGAGGAACAGTTTTAAATTCTGTTGTCAGACACACTGCGAAGGTATGCCTACATTGTTGGGTCACCATTAATGTCGCTGTAGAACTGGGAGCACAGTCCTGTAGGCTTCAATAAACCAAATATCTTTGACCCTTGCCTGGAGAGTTCTCAGACAATTCCTGTGAACTTTCAGGCAGAAGACAGAAGTTACTATAGTTATGATGTGCATGCGGCAAGTCTGAAGACTTTCATTACTGGTACTGTCAGTCCAAAGCTCCAGCTCTTGTGAAGTTCCTGCAGCATGTGCACACAGATGTCAACAAACAGAGAATTTCCTCATGTGATTAAGGAAGAATCCAAGAGATGTAAATTCCCTAGGCACAATTACTGGAAAGCATAATAATGATGAAGATCAACTAAAAGCTTCCAATGCAACTCCTGACAGCTTTTTCTGCTTGCATAAAACCTCTCAGTGAATGGTCCCCAGCCTTCAAAGTCCCACATGCACCAATACTAAGCAAGTCATACATTGCAGCAATTATTTTGTCCTCAGTTTTAATTTTCTAAATTTTCTCTAGCCATAAGCAGTCTTGGAGACAAAGAAAATAATTTGAAACTAAATATTACATTTCCATTGTAAGTGAGATCCTCAGTGCCTCCAGTGAGACTGGAGAGAATATTGCAATGTATTCTTTCCACTGGGACTCTAGCCTTTCAGCCCCTTTCAGGCATCATCTCAGGAGGTCTCATTAGCTGTTGCGCATGCAATAGATTCACCTTCTTTGGAAGAACAGCTGTGCAACCAAAAGTTAAAATTTTCTACACGAAAACATGGCCAGTTACTTGAGTCACCCCACTTGCTCTCATAATCCAGTTTTCATTGACTTCTCTGGATCTGTATGCACATTCAACACATCTGAAAAATAGAAGTTCTAAGTTTTTCAACTGAATAGGCCAAAAAAAGGATGCATCTAAACTTTGTGGAATTTTTTTTACAAATACCACTTCTTTGTGACTCAGTTTGCCAATCTGTATGACATTTACATAAATATTTACCCAACTCACCAAGGGTTGTGAATCTTCATGAATCATTGTTTGTGTAACACTTTGTAATCCTTGAATTAAATGTAGCATATGCGCTCAGAATATGGATCTGATTAATGGCAGAGGATAAATGAAAAGAATAGATAAAAAATGAACACATCACTTTTTTTTTTTCCCTTGTTCAAAATTGGTTTCAAAGAAATTCTCTATTACAAATGCAAATCTTTCTTTTTCACACAGATGTAATATGGTTGGTACACATCTTAATGAAGAAGATTAGGATACAGCCTGCTGTTAATCAGAATATTCACATTTGTTCACTTTTTTAAAGATAAAAAGCAGGTGTTGTTAGCATATAGTATTTGAAATTCATGTCTACATCACTGTATTTTACTCTTCCTATATAGAAGTACCAAACAGAATGATTTAAATTAAAACATTATAACATTAAATGCTGTTAATTCATATGTAGACAAAGTCCTTTCTGGCAAAATTCTTTGCTTCAAGAGATGGGTAAATTAAATGAGCATACTGGCTGCTTCACTTAGCTGTCATTTTTCTAAAAGCTATATGAGTAAGCCTGACACACTTCATCTCTCACATTATCATCATCTACATGCTTTTGTTATTGTCTCCCATGTTAAACTTTACGGCATCTTCAGTCAAAGGAATGCAAGTGAAACGAAATGTGGCACTGTAAATGAACAAAATAACTAGGAGAGAGGTTTAAGAAATGATTGTAAAGCTTGTGTGCAGACTGCTTTAGTTGCTATATCAGCACACGAGAGCCATGTAATACACCATCTCAGGACAATTCTGTATTTGACACTTGTCCTGAGCTAGGCACAAAGATTTGCCAGCTGTTCAATATTTCAAAGTAGAGCACTGACACAGATTTGAAGCATCACAATGATTTCATAATCATTGTGATACTTGAAATAGATAGTCAGACATAGCAAGAAAATAGTTTTTAATGTGGGGAACCAGATTTCTTAAGCAAACAAAATTATATTGGAAATGTATTTTGTCACCCCACCCTTCTCTTCACCACAGCAGGATGGTTCTTTATAACACAATTCTAGTTCTGCAGCTCGATTGTAGGAATGCATTTGTGGAGGGAGGATATCTGCAGGAAGACCCCATATACCTGTCAATCGCACAGAACACTGTCCTAGGAATGGAATCAGCACCTACTTGAATGTGTGTGGGGATCAAAGAGAGGAATCCATCACTGAATCATATAGTTCAGGATCATGCTTACTACCTAAGCACTGCTTGGAATGGGGAGGAATGAACTACAAACCCCAGATCCCACCCAGTAAATCCCAGTGTGGATGTATATGATTATATAGAGTAAAAACAAATGGCTCCTACATATGTTGTGCAGTATCAAACTTAAAACAGAGATGCTAACTCATGCTAGCACATGAGTATCCTCAGATGAAAGGCTTCAAAAGTGTGATAATTCTTACATATAAACAAATCTACAGATGTTTAGTACTCTGTTTCTAGATTTTCATGGATCCCCAGGAGGACCTGTTTCCGTATCTCTTATAACTTTCTTTTATTTATTAGAAGTAAACTACAAAGCTCCAGGCAGATACATAAAAGTTTCTGGCTATGCTGACATAGGAGTAAGAACTGCATTGGGAGCACCTGTCCAGCTGCATATGTAGTACAGTCCAGCAGCTGGAAATTGATTTACTATAGACACCTTTTACTACAGTGCTCGCTCTAGTTAGTATACCTCCCATATGATTGCTGCTCCCACTGGCAGCCTCCAAGGCCCCAGATTCCTCCTCTGCAATATTGAACAAACTGTGCTCAGACAAATGCTGCCCTCCCATCTGCACCTTTACCTGAGCATCCCATTCATGTAGACTATATACCACCTTGCAGAAGACATAGCTGGATGTTTGCTTGATGACATCCTACACCTAAGGTAATCTGAGCTTGATTCTTCTGTGAACAAAAGCTGTAGCAATGATCAGACTCACTAATTACAGCATTCTTTTGTCATCTGCTCGCTACTGGCTTTGGAAAGGCTCCATTTCACCACATACCAGTGTTTGGTGATTTCTTACACCACGATCTCATACAGTTTCATATAAACACTTGGGTTTCCAAATAACAAGAGGTGACATGCCTTTTCCTTTGGAGTGAGAGCAAATAGGTGTTTAGACTGAAATCAGACTTCATGTGTTCCAGTAGGCAAGAGTACCAGGAGAAAGGTATGGCCTTTTTAATGCAAAGCTTTTCCCCACAAGCAAAAACATTTGATTAGCTCAGTCAAAGTAATAAAGAAACACAGCAGCTCGTCTTGTAGTACTTAATCCACTATTGTTCCTTTGATATCACAAGTATCATTACACTTAGTATGCTTCCATTACAACAATTTTCTTTTAAATGCACAGCACTGTCACTAGTGGCCTAATGTATTATGGTCTCTTAAATTACACCTGGGTTAATAGAGCCAGAAGATCAAACACTAAGAAAAAAACCAAACAAAACACTTTCAACTGATCCACAGGTCTTAGGAAAACAGCTAGCAGACTAAAGACAAGGGTGTGGTTTATCAAACCCTGATAATGCCCAGCTGACAAAAGGGTCCCCTGCTGCCCAGGACAGGTGAGGAAGATTGAAAGCAGCCTGAGAAGGTTTTAATTTATGCTGTTTCATCCTGAGTAAAACCTGAACAGATTGATCATTTGGACTACAGTTTTTGAAAACTGAGGTGGTGGTGTGGTATGTGTTTTTATTCCTTCCTTATCTTTCACTACTACAACTTTTAAGACTATTCTGGGAGTACTAGGATTGTTAGGTAAAATATAGTCTTTCTTTTGTCTGTTTTAAGTAAAAGAATACAAGTATAGCTAAAGTATTTCTGCCACCATCTGTATTGTCACAAAATGAAAAAAGTTACTTGTTAAAGAGAAAACAATATTATAAAAGCACTAACTAAAATGTAACTAAAATGTAAAATGTTTTCTTTATGGTGCATTTAATAATGCTTGGGTGGCACATCTTTTGAGAAAAGTGCTGGATGGTGTTGAAACCATCTTCACAAGGTTCTTCACAAGGACATAGCACGTGTACTTTTTATCAATCTTGTCTTTATCAGTAAATTGTGCAATAAGAGCTTCTACCCACAATAATGAGGGACCTGAGCTTTTGATTTTTAACCAATGTCTGGGCTAGGTATGTTGCTATCTGGGTTTTTTGCTGCTTCTGTCACCTTCTTTCTAATGCTAAATTAATCATACAGGTGACCTTGCAGGCTTTTATTACGCATAGCAGGCTGTGTGAGCTATTGCTGGAAAAGTGTGGTATTGCTCAACTAGTGGGGTCCTGTATCCATTTCTTCGAACATGTTTTCACTGCCACTTCTAAGGACAGGCTATATCTCTGCTGTCATGCACAGTTTCTTTCATTTACCATGAACTAAACTAAAAATAATTATGCTGTTAGAAGGAAAGTACAGCATTGTAAAATGTTCTGTAAGTGCTTATAATCAAAAGAGCTGGGGGCTTTTTAATCCAGGCTTTAAAATGCTGGTTTGCCTCAACTGTCCATAAGAACAATGGTGCTGAATGTAGGAGGCATAGTAATCTGGGTAACTTCCATCCCAAGATGTTGAGTGAATGGGTACATCAAACTGCGATTTGATAACAAGGGTCTTGTAAAAATCCAGTCAAGTCTGAAATGGCACTGTGTGATTACAGCATAGCTATGTACTACTACATGATTCCAGAGAATGGGAAGGAGCCCATCTGGAAACTCCAAAGCTTTTGGTATGACCCCCTAAATTTGTCATAGCAGTAAGGGACTAGAGTCAATGAGCTTTTCCAACTTACATTTTAAATTCCTCCACATTTGTGGACAAGAGTATGGCATCTGGGAATGTAAGGCTACTTTGTATCTGTCTTTTCACACTCATGATGCATCTTGCAGAATGATGAATGAATTGTGTCAAAGCTCTGTTCCCAGACTTATTCTGGGAAGTGTAATTGAACTCTGCTCCTGAAGCCCCTGAAAATTCCCCAATACTGGGTTTACTCTGGTCAGAGATGTAATGACCTGTGGTGGCTCCTCCAGTCTTGTGCTAGAGCAGTTTCTGACAGGCTCAGGAACTGAGAGCAAGTATGTGTGAGGGGTGGAATACACTGGGACATAGTAATTGGAAAACTCACCATAATGCACGAGGCAGGAGAAAGAACTACTTCTCTAGTTTCATTGATGCATGGAATTAACCTTGAAACATTACTTCAATGTGCAAAACATGAGGCAAATAAGAGATGAGATTAATAAAGCTGCAGCCTGATACCTATAATTTAGTGGGTTCCTTTGAGCATTGGACCTTGGCTGCTAATGGACAGCACGGCCATAGCAGAGGCAGCTGTGACCAGCCCCTGCCGTTCAGTCAGCTCTGCAGATGGCAGCATCTGCCAGCCAGGTACATCAGGCGTGCTAATGTCAAGAAGTGGAAGAGTGACTACATAGCTCTAGCTAGGAGGAGGATTAAGTAGCAGTCGTCTTTGCCTTGAGTGTAAGACATAGACAGCATTTCCTGGTTGTTAAGTGTCTAACTTAGTGACTAGTGTTTTCACCGTACTTCTTGAATGTGACAGTTGAATATAGGATCAAAATGACTGAAAAAGGAGATTCAGAAGAAATTGCACTATGTCCCTTTAAGAGGCATGCAGAAAGCTATTTTCAGTTTAGGCATAGGAAACACTTTGAAAAAGAGGTTAATTGGTGTTTTCAAAGGACATCTGAAAACCCAAGACTACTGGACAATGTGGGGATGCCAACGTGTCCTGACAGCGTGCTTACAGCTTCAAAGAAACATCTGGACAGATGCATGCAGGAGTAAGGATGAACAGAAACACAGACTATTTGCCTACTAGCAGTAGTTATAGAACTGGGCAACTTTAAATGATTCTGTGGATGCTTCAGACAAGGGCCACTATTCTCTTGGAGAGGAGAGCCGTATAAATAGACTAGCACGCCTGTGCGGCTGATTAGCAGATTTTAAACTTCGAAGATCAAAAGCCTTTGGGATATACTGCTGGGGGAGAAAGGACGCTGATCTCCTTGACAGGTAGGTGGGATGAGATGTGGAGGCAGGATGCCGGCTCGCAGGATACTACCCTAGCTAGCCGGGATCTTAATACCGGGGGAGGTAAAAAGGGGAGGAGAGGTGCATCCTGCACCGGGGGCCGCCGGCAAGCGGCCGGCCCCGGCCCCTTCCCCTCCCCGCGGGGCCGGCTCGGGCCCCGCCGCAGCCTCCCCCCGCTCTCGCCGGTAGGCGGCACCGCCTTCCTCCGCCTCCTCCCCCGCCTCCTCCCCTCCGCCGGCCGCCCCAGATCGCGGCGGCGGCGGCAGCAGCAGCACACCGGGACGGCGGGGATGGCGCGGCGCGGCGCGGTGAGTGCGCGGAGGCGGAGGCGGGTCGCCTAGCGACGGGAGGCAGCTCCGGGCACCGCATCGCAGCCCCCTGCGCTGCCCCCCACCCCGAAAGGGAGCGAAGTTTTGCCCCTTTGAATGCGGGACGCTCCCTGGGAAGACCTTGCGGCGGAAGAAAACTGGGGGGACACGGGGGGGTTGCGTATCGGGGTTGTTTTGTTGGTGGTGTGGTTTGGGGGGGAGGTTGTTGGGTTTTTGTTTTGTTTTTAATTTTATTAAATTTTTTTTAACGCCTCCATCCTTTGTAACTGGCGAGGGGGCGGCTGGAGGAGGCCGGAGCTGGGCGGCAGCCAGGCGCACGGCTCTGCGGCTCCGCAGTGAGCTCCGCGCCCTGCCCCGCCGGCCTGGCTTGCCCCGCCGCGCAACTGCCCTGAGGTCTGTGGACCTCAGTTACACCGACATGTGGACAGGAAAATGATGTGTTTGGGGTTTATTTTATTTTATTTTTCTTACTCACGGCACGCTCTTCTTCCCTGCCTCCCCTTCACCCCCCCGCATGGTCAAGTTGCACTTGCTCCCGAGTTAACTCTAGGATTGATGTCTGCAGTCTTTTATGTTTCTCTTTGTCCTCACCGTTTCTGCTTTTCTTACCGCTTCCGTGAAAATGGCTAAAAGAGAGTAGCTAAAGCGTATGTCAGAATGGGGGCGCGGGGGCGAACAACACCTTCGTCCCAGTTCAGTCAACTCAACAGTCAGATCACAACAAGCTGGGGTTTGTGACAAAGGCGTTTGAAACAAAGGAGCCATTTTAAAAACTGAAAGAAATTTATTTTGTGGCTTGCATGCTTTAGTAAATCCCGGGTTTCTTTCTTACCTCGTCGTCCCTTCCCCGCCCCCCCCTCCCCCCCCTATCCTAGTTTATACTAAAATGAAGTAGAATAGAAGAAATGGCATCTCTTAAATCCTGCATCATCCCTATGCACTACAACAAGCTTAGTGTTTACCTTCTGTTTCAAACATTTCCTTATGCATTTTCAAAGAAAATCGTTTGGTACTGGTAGATCTGTGAATAGCTGAAGCAGTTGAGCGTGCTTGTGACAAGAACATCTCCCTAAGATGAGAACAGCAAAAGACTTAAGTGTAGTAATTTAGTAGGTGTTGCATAATTACGTCTATTTAGCATATTTAGCAAAGTGCAAGTACAGAGGAGATTTACTGATTCTTAGGAGACCCTGCTTTTCTCTGACTTTCTTAAAAAATCTGGACCACTGCATTTCCAAAACAAACAGGTGGAGTTACGTCAGGAAATATCTTCTGACTTGTTCAATTCTCATAATCTGCATATAATTTTAAACAGTATTTCAACTAAAACTAACGCAAACCCACATTGCTGTAGTAATTGACTTATCACCAAGCCTAATAGATACTCAGAGACAGGAAGCCTATGATTTTCAGGAGTGAAATCACGTGACAGCATCAGATGCTGTATCACTGTAGACAGAAAACCAGCACAAAATACTTCCAGGAAAGCACTAAACAACAGGAAAATCATGTAAGAGAATACATTTGTTAACTTTCTTGCTGGTTCACTGATACACAGTAAAACACGTTCTGCTAGTGTAAAAACCCCCTAGGGGTAAGCGTATAACCACAGTGGCTACAAATCCTTTGCCTGCTCAGCTCTTGAGACAGGGCTTTATTAGCCATGGGACAGCATCACATTAGCTGCACTGACACTTGTGAACCCAAGAATTTCCTCTGATCAAACATATTTCTGTCACTCATGCCAGGGAATTACAGCCCTTTGAGCTAAGCTATACTTCGGCAGGGAAACTTCAGGGCTATGTTGCATTAGGTGGTTATTTTGTTATCCGTCATCTCCCCTGCGCAACAGAGTGTTGCCACTGATGGCAGTGGTGGAAGCTGAGAAAATGCTGTTGTACAAATGCTAGTGTGTATAGGATTCCAGACTGCTGCTAGTATTTAAATCATCTTGTATTTTAAAGCTATCTAGAGAACTTGTACTTAAAGCTAAGCTGTGATCAGCTGTAACTGATGTTAACAAAAATTCTGTTTAGTTGTACAGACAGGGCATAAGTGCTATACAGAGGCAGGCAAGCTTTATTTTTCCCAAGGGGTCATTTGAAGTGCTAGCAGAAAATTGCAATAAGAGCAAGCTTGGGCTTCTGGAGATCAAATCTTGTTGGATTTAATGCCCTCTAGCTCATGAGACTTTTTTTTAATTTATTTTATGAACATCTGCTCAGCATTCTTGATTGGAAAGCTTGCTTTATTTGACATTCCTTTGAAATCTTTTGCTTGGTGATGTAGGCCAAAAGACTGCATGAAATATGTTACCCTTCTTGAATGCAAGCTTTGGGAAGGAGGCAAGAAGACTAAAATCCAGGGTAGGGTTTGCTGGAATGTGGGAAGGAAGCCAGGTGGTGAGATTCCAATCAGGAAAGAGGGATAAAATAGGGGAAAATAAAATGAAAAATGAGACTGATGTAAAGAGATGTAGAGAATGGTTGTGGTAGTGCAGGAGTGAGGCTATGGTTCAGGTTTAGGATCCTCAGCATCCATATACGATGATATGAGATCAGCCACATAACTGAGCTGGAGTGCTGAGCTGTGCTGTACCGCAGGGTTTGCCAAGCCTGAGCCCAAGGTGGAAATGCTGCTTGTTCCTGCCAGGTGGTGGAAAGTATAGTCTGATGGCAGAGGCTGTGGAAGCAGCTTCCCGAGTCATTTCTCAGTGGTGCATGGGACTGTGCGGGCACTCCTTTTCAAGGCAAAGCAAGCATTTCAGTGGTAAACTGACCTGTTTGACTTTGCCTTGAAACAAATTATGGATATGCTTACGCTAGCAATTTGGCTTGTGTCCAGCTTGAGTATCTGACACATCCTCTGGAGACCTTCTCCAATTGCCTTGTGGTGGTTCAGGTCTCGGAGGAACCTCACCACAAGAGACCTGAACTCTCCCAATGAAACTGAACCAGGACCCCTGCTCTGGGAACACTCCCAGTCAATTACGGAGTCTTGTGTGAAAGATAACTGGTTTCTTAAAAGTACCGCTCAGTGATAATGGAGTGAGCAGTTCTCATCCACTTTAGCATAAAACCGATGAAGAGCCCCACATCAAGTTTGTTAGCTTCAGGCATTCCGGAGCTGGCAGCTCATTCTGGAGTTCTGTGTCCCACTCCCCTGCAAAATGTGAGCAAACACTTCTCAGTTTTCTGTTGCAGTTGAGAGGCCCTTCAGGAAGATAGTTTCTAGCACTTACAGTGGGTATAGTACCTGAGTGGAACCAAGTGGTTGGGCATGGTGTTTTTAACATGTCCTAGTTTGCCTGTAGATCCTCATACTGAGCACTCTGCTCTGGTTCAGCCGACTACAGTCACAGACATACAAAGAAGCCTGGAGAATAGGAGAAATATGGGAGGTATAAAGACTGGAACTGAAAACAATTGGCAGACTGAGTAGGTGAAGTTGCAACTTGTTAGAGTGGGTTTAGGAGGTACAGTATACTGTGGTCCTCATGACTGTGTCTATAGAAAATGGTGCATACCTGTGAGCTCTCCTTTCTTTGGTGGTATTGTACCTAGAATTATTTCACAGGCATTTTTAGTTTTAACATACATGCCTATGCTAATGTTTTAGCTGAGGCAGAGTGTGTTTTTGAAGCAAATGTCTCAGTTGTCCATGCCTTTTGTTCTTCGCCTCACTTTGTGGACTAGTCTTGGGGCACCTGAGAATAAACAGGAGGAACTGTTTTGGGAGCACACCAGCTGCAACCTGGCATTCAGTCCCAGGGACCAGGTTGTAGCTACTGCAGCATCCATATTGGGTGTTTTGTTTAAAAACAAACAGCCTTTCCTCCATCTACATAGTTTCAATTTTAAATGCTTGGCACCACTTTTTTCCTCAGCAGAGCTGCTTCTGTTGGTCTGTGCTATGCACTGATGTAGCTGTAGCTCCTGTGGCAGGTATGTATTTTGCTCCTCCAGGCAAGGATGCTCAGATAGAGAGATTAAGGGACAGGTCAAACCCAAGAAAACTAGTTATATGAGTTCATGTCTCCACAGCTCCCTGCGTCATGCTGCTAATCCATTCACAGTTAACTGATGTCTTCAGAAGGTGCATAAGGAAGAAAGGCTCTTTGTGTAAAGAATGCTTATTTAGGACTGTGTACAACTGGCTATCAATTTCACAAACATAGGGGTTATTCCTTAGTCTATACACCATCTGCCACACAAGCCCATATTGTGTGCCTGTGTCTGAATCTGCCAAAAGTGAACTGATAAGTTTCCTAGGACCTTAAAATTGTGATGCCACTGGGATCAGTATATTGAGCAAGGGCTCCTGTGGCCTGTTCCACATTGCACGGATAATGAATGGAAGTTTTGCCACTGACTTTTTTCTTTTTTTTTAGTAGTCGTATTTATAAATTTAAAACCAAAACTAAATCCCTACCTTTCATTGTCCTCCAGGATGCTTCAGTTATTGAGACTTTACCATGGTGTTGCAACAACTTGTTACTGCATTGATAATACTTGCACAATTGGGTGGGCGTGCCGGTGATAGGAACTGGGCACCTTAGTACAAAGCAGTCCTGTGGTCATGGAAACTAGTCCTCTTCCATAGCTCTGGTAGGCAGTTATAAGAGCAAGTCTCTTATTCCCTCTCCCACTCTGCTTTCACAAAGCCGCATCTATCAACATTGGCTTGGATGTGTGCCATCAAACAGGTTGTGCCTCTGAAACACTAAGATCAATGTAGGGTTTGTTAAATTTGGGATTGCTAGGCCTTCATGCTGTCAGTGTTAAGGCAGCCTGAGGAGAACAGATGGACTGAAGGAGGAAAAGAGGAGTTCTTGCTGAACTGAGTGAGGAAGCTAAAGGACTGATGGTGTTTCCATAGGAAGATATGGAAAACAGGACATACCTTGGACACAAATTAAGAAAAGGCCATGGGATCTGCCCCAGCTATTTGGTGGGGGACCACAACAATATCTTCACTTTGGAAGGGAAAAGTGTTTCAGCCTATATATTTTTTTTATACTATAGGCTGTTGTAGTGGAGTGGCTTTTCTTCCCAGTCCCGCTTATTTATTGTGTTGTAGGGATTATTTTAAACTCAGGGTGGGGT
>JANZLQ010000027.1:9770452-9791947 GCA_026212715.1 Elanus axillaris | reverse complement strand
GGAGGGAACACAGCCAGGGCAGCTGACCCAAACTGGCCAACGAGGTATTCCATACCATGGGACGTCACATTCAGGAATTAACTGGGTGGTGGGGGAGTTGGGATCGCCGCTCGGGGACTAACTGGGTGTCAATTCGCAGGTGGTGAGCAATTACTCTGTGCACCATTTGTATATTCCAATCCTTTTACTATTACTGTTGTCATTTATTAGTGTTGTTATCATTATAATTACTTTCTTCTTTTCTGTTCTATCAAACTGTTCTTATCTCAACCCACGAGTTTTACTTTTTTTCCTGATTTTCTACCCCATCCCACTTGGGGGGGGAAAGGGGTGAGCGGCTGCGTGGTGTTAGTTGCTCTCTGGTGTTAAACCACCACATCATGACACCTCTGGTGTCCTTGTCTTAATTTTTTTTTTTTTGGTCAGTTAACAAAATAAATACAAAGTCCTTAATTCTACATGCTTTCAGCTGGTGCTTGGTGTGAGTTTGTATTGATCTGCTGGCTGAATTAACTCTGCCTGGTCCAAGCAAATATAACAGGTGTTGGAAAGGTAGGGGAAAAGCTAGAAAGCAAGCATCTCTGGTGTAACTCTAATGACATTGCAGATCTGCATGTGGCCCGTTGATGGGTTGATGTTTCTTTACCACAAACTACTGCATGTTAGGAATTAGTAGGGCTCTAAACCAAATCTAGACTTCAGTTAATTTTGGTGGCAAGTGAATACTTCATCTTTGACTTTTACCTTGTACCCTCCTCTCATCTAAAGTCAGTTACAGAACCATAAACTTTTTCTTTTAAGGGGACCAACAAAGAACTGTGGAGATGCTTCTACAATGCTGAGTTTCATTTTGATGTTATCTTCATCAAACCGTGGGTTATCAGTGAGCAAAAATCTACTGAGGAATCGCAGTGTGTAGGAACTGGATGGTGTTAGAGGTCACTTGCCATGTGAGATTTGACAAGTTTTCTTGAACCCAAATGCAGTCCTATGTGACTGTGTTTTACAGGTATTGTAAGACCCTCTTGATGCTGCCTTGTTTCTGTGTCATATCTGTGATGTTATTTACCACTTTAAAGAGGCAGTAATGGACACAAGTGAAGCGGTAAGTTAGGACTACAGAACTAGAGACTTTCAAAGCACTCTTCTGAGGCTTGGGGGCAGGGGGGGTTGTGCTCCCCCACCCCCCCCCCCAGCTCTGTTCTGATTTTAAGCTTTTATTCAGGGCTCTTGCTTTGTGTTGCTTAATTGTGTTGGATGTGCTCATGGGCTTTTTTAGAGGGGACTAAAATTCAGTGAATTTCTACTTCATGTCTTTCCCTCACTCTCCTGGTGAAATACAGAAACAAAATGTCAATGTGTGATGGAGATTAGGAGAGGAAAAAGATCTTATTACCTGTGACAGTGTGACTGAAGTCAAGTCTTGCTTATTAGCTTCATCAATCAAGTGTGACATTTTTGTTTCAAGGCTTTCTTCTAAAGAATGCTTGAAGTTGAATACCTCTATCTTGAGCACATGGAAATGAAAATACTGTTCTGTACTGAGATGGGAAATGGAGCTCACACAAAATGGGCATCCACTGTTGATCTTTGAGGTGGCTCCTGCCAGTGATTGCATCTGTTGATGTCAGGCAAAGCCACTTCTGAGCCAACACAAGGCACTTTTGAGCTCCATGGAACCGGGTTTGATACAACCTGTTCCTGAGAACCTTTTTGGCAATAGAGCCATTTCCTAGGATGTGTTCTGAGTTAGAGAGGTCTGTGCACTGTTCTTGCTATAACATTTAAAGACCTTTAAATGACTATGCTGCAATTGAAATGGTCAAAGATTCTCTGGTTTTACTGGGTTTCTAAATATATTTTTAAGTGACTTTTATTCCACCTTTGGGCATGAATGCAAATTGGAAGGTGCAAGTAGGTATGTGTCGACTCCAAGGGATAGCCTGATAAACAATACCTGCTGAGAATTAGTATGGCTTGACCAAAGTGGGGTCCTAGAGTCATTGGGGTTTTATTTGTATTTGGGGGGGTTGTGTGTCGTATTAATACTGACAGGACTTTTGCAGTCTCTTATTCTTGAAGTGTAGGTCCCTTAAAATGACTTGTTTATGGTCAAACTGAGTGGTGGAGGCTTTTGGGTCGGAGAGATGAGGTAAAGGGAGTAATCTTGTTCCATCCACAAGCTAAGCTTTTTTTCATGGGAAACACTGCAAATTATGCAGGATTTTAGTAAGAAGTTGGTAGCTCTTAAAATAATAAAATAGCAATGACTTGGGCACCCTGTCTGTTTCTATAGAGTACCTGGGTATCACTCAGGATATCTGAGATCTCACCATAAGAGTGACTGTGGGGAAAGCAGAGAAAGCAAAGGCTGGAAGGGACCTCAGAGGGTCTCCAGCCCAACCTTCTGCTCACAGCAGGGTCAGCTCTGAGTTCAGGCTTCTCAGGGCTTCATTGAGTTGGGGCTTGAAACCTCAAAGGATGAAGGCTGCACAACTTCTCTGGACAACCTGTGCCACTGCCTGACTGTCCTCTTGGGGAAAAAATTTTGCCTTATATCCAGACTGAACCCCTCCTGTTTAAGTTTGTCTGTTGTTTTTATCATTCCTGCCCTGCACTGCTATGAAGAGTCCACCTAAAACTTCTTGATGGCCTCCCCATAGGCACTGGAGGTGCTGTTAGGTCATGCCAAAACTGTCTCTGCCCTTGGCTGAACAAGCCCATCTTCCCCAGCCTCCCCCCAGTCATCTCAGTGGCCTCTGCTTAACTCTCTCCATTTTTTTGGTGTCTTTTGTGTATTACTGGGGCACAAAACTAGCCTATGTCCAAATGTGGTCCAAAGAGTGCTGAATAGAGGAAGATAATCCCTTCCCTCAGTCTACTTACTGGCTCTGCTTGTATTCATGCAGCCTAGGGTGCTGTTGTCTGGCTTTGCATACTGCTGGCTTGTGGCCAGCTTGTTATCCGCCAGGACCTCAAGGGGCATTTCATAATGTATATCAGCTATCCTTCCCCTTTCTAATTCTAGTTATCTCAGATTGGTGCTCAGGATAGAGAAGCATTAACATTCCTATGAGGAAAAAAAAAAAAAGGAATATACAATAGCAAAACACTTTTGGTGACATAAGGCTCAGGACTGTTGTCCCTCACAAATAAATACACATAGGCTTTTGAGGTGAATGAGGGATAGGTAGCAACCCAGGATGCTACTGGAAAGAAAAGTTGCAACATGAAATCAACATCATGATAGTAGTTGGTGGTATTCAGCTCAGAATAACCTACTTTGAAACTGTACCAACTAAACCTAAAAATAAATGAATGATTATTTTTTTTCTCTCCACTCAAGATGACTGATGCAATTACTGCCTTCTACTTCAAACATATGTCTTTTTTTTTTTTTGTGAGGAGGAAAGTTTGGATGAATTGTAATCTAATGATCCACATGAAGTCCTATATTCAGCCTGCTCATCTTAATGGTTCTGATGATTTGTCTTTTCAGCACCTCTATTTTTTCTTTATAATTAGAATATAAACCTTCTAAAAATGTTTGCAGTATGCCAGATGCATCATTAGCTTTCAAGACAAACATTGTGAAGACAACTACCTTGGTTTTTATATGTTACTCTGCAAATATGGTGATTTATGTCAAATAATGCACTTTTTTCCCTCAGCTGTATCTGTAGCTTTCTTGAAGAGAAACAAAGCAAACTGTCAGCTTCAGATAGAGAGGTGAGTTTTAGGCTTACTCTTGACTTCTTTCAGCCTCCAGCAACTGCTAACCTTTCAGATTGATGCATGTTTTGCTCTACTACTTAAAAGATCATAAAGTCATAGGAATTCAAATAGTTAATGTTTATTTAAGGAAAGATCCATTTATATTTTGAGATAGATCTTGCAATAGTTTTGCTGTTCTATGTGATTGTCGTAATACTGCTTCTCTTCCAAGAAAATCTGTAGCTAGTTTTACAAGGGGAAACTCCTGTCTAGTTTAAGATAAACTGGATGAAACAATTGGCAGCGAATGGGTATGTGGGTGTGTTGTTGTAGGAGGAGGAGGAGGTTGATTTTTGTGGAAGTGGTGTGGTATGGGATAAAATCCTGCAAGCTGAGAAACTCAAGCATATGGGAGATCTAAACAGTGTCCTTGCTCTGTCGTCCTCACTCTAGAGCCTTAGAACATGAGTATCCTCATGCCAAAGAGCAAGTTTTAAATGTTGGGCCAAGAGGTTTTCACTGGTGGATCTGTGGTGTTGGTATGAGCTACTTCTAGGGAATTAATGAAAGATAGCTAATAAAATCAAACCTACTTGTCTTTAGGCTTACTCCAGCTGCATAATTAAAATCAGAAAAGTCTGGAAAGCTGTCTGCAAAAGAAGAGGGGAAGTAGCTTGCAGGTTCCTTAGTGAGAAAATGTGAGTGTGTATAGCTTAAAGCTGGAACATTTTCTTAGGCTGCAGAAAAACACAGCAGCAAGTTCACATGAGTGAAACCATGTAAAAGTGTGAACTGGGGTTTTCAGAGTGGTGGGTGGGTGCTGTGGCCAACAGGCTGCTCCCCACTGGGTACCTGCCGGCTCTGGGCATCCTGCTGGAAGTCTGGCACTTTTGAAATACTACCTTTGTCAGAAAGTGCAGGAAGTTGAGTCTGCAGAAACTTGTATTTCAGTGTCCTCACATCCCTAACTGCTGTCAAACCACTCAACTAAACTGTATAATTGTGCTCTTTCTTTCAACAAGCTCAAAAACATTCATTACCCTGATCATCTGTCACTTGTAGAAATCTTTTTCTCATATGTGTCTTCCTTTCCCACAAGTGGACCTTGAAAGCCTTCCTGATCTGTAGACATCCAGCTTGCTGAGGAAACTCTTTCCTTCAAGAAACAGGAGGCTGTAAGTCAAGTCCCTCTCCCTGAGCACAATGTTTTGGTTTTTTTCTAAGCACACCTAATGGCAATTGACTGAAACTTTTCAGGGAAACTCCGAAGTGGTGTAAATGTCATCCAAAGCTATAGCTGCTGTTCTTGTTCACTCAGATGCTGTAACAAATTTACTGGAAGTAAAATAGAGTACTAGTTTGTTTTGTATGGGATTCCATTTCTTTTTTTCACTTAAAAGAAATCTACTACAGTTTGAGAGGAAAAGGTGTTGGCAGAAAATTTTGGCTTTACAGGTTTATGAATAGTTGAATTTACCCAGCCATGAATTGTGGTAACAATCTTTATAAAGACTTTAAATACTGGTTGTGTTGCGGAAAATCTTTACTGAAGTCCCCTAGAGGATCACTCATGGAGGTATATGTAAGTGGGGAATGCTGTCCTCCAGTCCTGCTTGTCTAAAGATGACTGTAAATTCTTGCCTTCTGATTTGGCTTCCCACTCTAGCCTGGATGTCAATAGCTTAATGCCACGTGTATGTGTGTGTCCATATAAGTGATATGTTGCAAGAATCACAGACCATGGCGTGAATTTCTATCCTTGTACTTAGCAGATGACAGCATTTACAAAGCCTGTCTCCCAGACATTAAAGTAAACTTTTTACCTTAAGAACCAAGACAGCAGCACAGACTTTTGTTTGCGCTCTAATTCTTGCCTCTAGGTCTCAAACTTTCTTGGTTTGAGTCAGGTGGAATTTGTTTGCTTTGTGCTCCAGTGGAGGAAAGTGCTTTTGAGGCCATAGCCTTTCTGTGGACTGGGTTATTGGCTGGGCCTGTGCTGTAGGGGACTAGCTATTGAAGCCTGCAGGGTGAATGGTCCTTTCCAAGCTGGAGGATTTTGATGTTGACTTCTGGGGCATCAGGACTTCAGCTGTAAAGTTGCTTTCTAGTAACCACCCCCCCTGCCCCCTTTTAATTAAAACAGAGAGAAAAAGGAGAATTATTCTTGAAATTCCAAGGATGGGCTTTTAAAGAGATCCCAAACTGGCACTTGGTAAGCACTTGTCATGCTTGTTGTATCATTTAGTTATGCTTTTTCTTTGCAATCAACAACCTTCCTTTGAGTTTAGCTTTCTGGGTAGAAGGCAGGGGTTTATGAACAGCAATGCTGACTTCTTAAAATACAGTTTTTGAAACAGTCTAATTTTTAATGAGCATTCAAAACAAATTTATAACTGGATATAGCTGGTAACTGTTCTTGAAGGAAGAGTGTCTAGAAGCTCCTACCATGCGACATTTGGATGAACCAATTCTGGAGTTTAGGCAAGTGGAACTTTTCTTCCCTTTAAAGCGTTAGTAAAGAAGCAGCATCATTTTCAGCAAGGACCTTCATCAGAATCAAGAAGGACCTGACCTCAGAGGCTGAGGCCAGCATACACTTTTAGAGAGGGTTGATTTGACAGCTTCTGGCACTTCTAGTGTGTTCCTTACACGGCTGCCCTTATGGGTCAAATATTGTGGTGGAGTTCCTCTGTTCAAGTTGATGCTAAAAAGCTGAGACTTGGCTGTAAGAATCTTTCACAAACTGTATCTTTTAAACAGCAAATTATTAGACTGGAGAAGGGGAGCAGGTTACATCCCCTCCAGTTTTTGCCTATCTTCTGTCCTCCCTGTGCTTGCTGTCATTGAAGACCTATCAAAAGCTGTAGCAGGAAGTGTTAGGAGCCTGCCTACTGTGTTCATTAATGAACCAGAGTTTGATGTTAGCATCTCTCTGCCCTTGCAAGCAGGTGTAACTGCAGCCAGCTCCAATTACAGCTGTATTCAGGGGACAGCAACATGATTCAGCCAGTCAAAAATGATATAAATGAATGAAGCTTTCCTAGTTCAGGGATTACACATTTTTAGAAAGCTGTATGTGATGTAATTCAACAAGATAGCTGCATTTTTCTGAACTTAAATGCTTGTTCTGTTTCTGTCAGCAGGCAACAGCACAACATAAAACTTGCAAGTTACAAAAGGGAAAGAATATGAAAACAAGGTAGAGTAAGAAGATTTTTATCCCATCAGTGCTGATAGGTCCTGCAAAAGAAAATAGATTTGAGGTCCTCTAGATTTATAACTGTGACAAAAGAGGCTAGATTTTTTTAAGGCCTTTGGGTATTTTCCAGCATGCTGCATGCAGTGCTAATGAAAAATGCGCTCTTAAATGATTTCTTAACAGCACAGCTTTCATTCAGGCCTTTGTGTGTGGTTTGTACCAGTACTGAGCTTGAAAGTATGGTCTTGTTCCCCTTAAGTCTTGGATTAAGCTGTCCCAATAGTAGACATGTAACAGTACCCTGTTTTCTGGCAGCAAGTAAAGATGTTTTATTGCATTTTACAGGATATAAAGTACAGTAATCTGAGAAGCCTGCATCTCTTAGTCAAATATTGCTTATATGTGAATACTTCATTGCAGAAACATGAAGTAAAGAGGTGGTGGCTAGGGAGAGTCTGCAGTACATGGGCAGGGTTATATTTATGATGTTTCTTCCTGAATTCTTCCTGTTCCTCTCCTCTACTGGAACTAAATGGTAATCATAATAAAAATTAACTGTAGGACACCAGATCTCAGAATGGATGGACAACCTGGTCAGCTATCTATTTTTAAGACCTCATATGTATCATTTAATAAAGTTGGTCACCTGGAAAACTGATTACTTGACATCTCCTATACTGAATTAAATCAGGACCCATTAGGAGCTCTGTGCTTACATGCTACTTTTACCCAAGGTCTCCAAGCACTGTTGCAAATTCTGGAGAACAGAAGGCTTTTAACAGCAGAATGAGCTGAGTGTCTCTTGAAACTGCCACTTGGAAGCTGCTGTGAACCAGACAGGTGTTTGAAGAACACAAGAAGTGTTGGAAGTTGTCCAGATTTTTCTTTGAGCTTTCTTACTTATTTCTGTACTCTTACTCAAATTCTTTACTCTTTTTCTGAAAAGAGATGAGGGTAGTATAGTCTGGACTAAGTATGTGCTCAGGCTGAAGAGTGTAAACAAAATACGATTTTTCACTTTGTTTTTATTGACATGACATTTCTTAACATCTTTCCCATGTATTTCCATAGGTGTTTGTTTCAAGAGCAAGTTAGAAAACCGAAGTACCACCTTTTTTTTTCCCCTGTTAGTAAATACATCTCAATTCTATTTCTACAGCACTGATACCACCTGCAAAGAAGAGGTCATCAGTGATCAATAGATTACAGCTCCAGCAGCACAAACCAAACTGTCACCATGAAACACTTCCTAAGGTAAATGTTCTATACTTTTTAAAAAATGTTAAATTATTCTAATTTCTTCTATCATGCAGTGAGTGAAGTGGTTTAGCTGTTACCAGTGATACAGAAGGCGTAAACTAGTTTATACTAGATTGCTTTCTGTTCACCTAGATTTCACTATTTAATTAAAATTATTTTAATTTAAAATTTCCTTTCAAGATCTTTATAGAAGTAAAGAATGTGGGAACTGTCTTGTGGGATTGGAGCCATGATGTATCAAATCGATAGTCCCTGATATATTAGGGGAAAATAGGAGAAACAGTAACATAAAACAAAAATGTAGGTTTTTTTCTTTCCTGTTCTGTTTGCTGTCTGGATTTTTGGAGTGTTATTTGTGAAAGCAGAGAAGGGGTGAGGCTCAGTGAAGATGTGCAAATGTTTGTGAAGCCAATTATGTTCAATTTGGGGAGAAATGCATGTTACATGCTCCTACATATGACCTGCAGTTGTTTCTCTATAAACCAGGGGTAGAATGGGGAACTTGCAAATACCAGCTGTGAGTGCAGAAAGCCCATGTTGTCTTTGTTCTGTAGTCATTGGAGAGAGTTGAGTACTCCTAGAAACTAATACAGATCAAGAGCTTAATTCGTGTATAAACCAAAGAAATCATATATTGTCTGGATGGGAAAAACCTTTTCAAGAGGGCTGAAACATATGCTTCTGTATAGAGCATCTGTCACTATATTTTTTTCTCTGTCTTTAGACTGTTTATAGCAAAGAATCTTATGCACTACAGATATCAGTATCATTATCTCTAGGCTGATCATCTGTAATGATTTTGCTGCCAAGCCAGCCTTGGCCTAAGCATTTCTGTGGAGTGTTCCAGTCAGTTTCCTCAGGTATCTTGAGCCAGCTGCAAAAGGACTCTGTAAGCAGGACATACACAGGTTAAAAGTATAAAGTGATTATTTATTTGCTAACTCCCATGAAAGACAGCTAAGTCTTAATGAGCCATTAGGCTAAGCTTTAGTGGGCTCACCACTCTGATGGGCACCAGTCAGGAGGGAAAGGATTGGCACCTGCAGATCTGTGGCCCAGATCCTGGATGGTCCCAGCTCTTCCACCAACTCCACTGATACTTGTCCAGTGACCTGATGGCTGACAGCTAGCCTGGCTAATGTCCCTGCAGTGCTTTTTCCCTTTACAATTTTATAATGTCCCATGTTGGACACTTCCTTGCATCCTGCTAATGGTTTTCATCTCAGCAGTCCTGCCTATATAATTTCTTGCCCTTCTTTCTCTGTACAGACTTGCTCAGCAGCCTGGCCCAAGGTTGCAAATTGGTGCCGTATGAGATCAGGGCTGTGAATCCTGCATAAATGGGACTCTACTATCCTGTGGGAGGGGTGGGAGCCTCCAGCTGGGGTCACAGAGAATGTTACAGCTTGCCCTCATAATGGCCTGCTATCTTTTGAGCATGATGTAATTTTGCTCCTTCCTGATGGAGAAGCTGAGCAGCCATCAGCTTCTAAGCTGCCAGCTCTTCCCTGACTACAGTGCTTCACTTCTCCCTTTAAACTGCCGGTTCTGGCCTCCTTTGGCTGTCCTGGCCCCTTGGTGTTTTTTCCATGTTGAAGGAAGCATGCTGTTTTGAATATATGGGTTCCTGAGGCTGTCTTGAATAAACTACTTCCTACTTCTTTTCATGGTATTTCTAAAGTCAGTGAATCCTAGAAGATTTGAGAAGCCTTGATGGTGTTAGCTTCTCTTAAGTAGCCAAAGTAGATCTTCTGAAAAGCAATTGCTTATCTAAATAATGCAGTCTAGGGTTTTGCTATAGAAAGTCCAATATTCCAAATGCCAAACAGAAAGTTGGATTGGGGGGGGGGGCAATACAGAACACCTCAAATAGGAAAACGTTGAAATAGGAAAGCTATTCTGTTTACTTACAAGCACCTGGATTTTCTTATTTTATGTTAATCCTTTGACATGAACTGATGAGAGTACTATACTCCTCATTTTGTAAATATAGAAATATGAGGAGATTAAGAAGAAAAACGGGGGTCATCCTCCAAGAAAAGCACTTACTGGGGATAGTGAGTTTTGTTATATGTGTTGTGGTTGCAGGTTTGTGTGATAAGGAATAAAGCAGTGAAGTTTGGAGATGCAGAGTGATATACGTGCAAGACAAGGATATTAAGTCTTGCTGGAAGTCAGCTGGAAAATAAAAAAGTTAACATATAACATGTCCCCTAGTGTTTGTCTGTTAATAGCAGCAGCGACCCAGGAGCTTGTGAAAAGCATCCTTAACTGTTTGTGAAGATTAAATGCAGGGTTGAGCGTGGTGCACTGATGGCAACAACTGTGCAGTGCCACAGTGTTTTCTTTGTTGCACAATATGGAGCATACACTGGACTAGCTGATGCTGATGGCATAGATTATCTCTGTGTTTAAATCCAATTAGTTAAGTCCACAGGAACTGCAAGTCATCTTGTTGACTGCAACATAGAAAATGCGATAAAACAGATGGAGAGAGGAGCCAGTACAGTTACATCTGTAAAGTTAAGATAACCTCAGCTGCTCTCTGAATAGTGACTGTAGTTTACCTGCAGCAACTTCAGGCAGCAGGTAGTCACCTGGAGACCCAAGGAGGACTTTCAACAGTGGCTTTCAAATCCAGCTTGCTGTGAGAGAAGATTCTCACCTGTAGGCAGACTTGCCACTCAGCTCTGAGTTAGGTTTGTGTACTGGAGGCACACTGTAGTCTCTGCTGCTACTATCAAAGGGCATGCTGCATCAGGGGTCTCTGACTGCTACTGAAGTTTGTCTTCTAAACAAAACACTGTAGATGTGAGTACAGATAATGAGGAGCTAGCGTAATTTGCATGCTGCTTTTGCTGTGTCTACTACTCATCTGTTGGACCACTGACATGGCTTTTTATAATCATCTTGACATCTCCTGTGTCTCTTTTGACATAGTCTATTTTGTATTTAATATCAGTGAACTGTCCTTTTTCCACCAGACCTTTTCATTTAAGAAGCCCTGTTTAGTCTTCAACTATTCTGTGGTTAACGAGGTTGAAAGACAGCTCTGGAAATCATCAAGTCAAATTCCCTTGCTCAAAGCAGGGTCAGCTACAGCAGGTTGTTCAGGGCTGTGTCCAGTCACATTTTGAGCATCTCCAAGGATGGAGACTCTGCAGCCTCTCTGAACAACTTGTTCCAATTGTTCGATGACCCTTGCAATTTAAAAACAGTAATAAAACAAAAATTAAAAAACTACCCTTAAATTTAAATGCAATTCCTGCATTTTTGTCTGTGCCCATTGCCTCTTGTCCTGTCAGTGGGCACCAGCAAGAAGCCTCTGGCTTTGTCTTCTTTACTACCACCATCAGGTATTTACGCACATAAATAAGATCCCCCTGAGCCCCTAGCTTTCGGTCTGTCTTTCTGCAATGCATGCTCCCATCCTTAATCACCTTCATGGCCCGTTGTTGGACTCTCTCCAGTATGTCCATGTCTCTCTAGTACTTGGGGAGCCTAGCCCTGAACATAGCACTCCAGGTGTGTCTCACTGGGGCTGAGTATGGAGTACAATCTATATGATCCACAAATACATGGCCTCACATGAAAGGCAATGGAAAAGGTAAAACTTTGAACTTTTACTGCTTTTCCATAATTGAAGCAATTGCTTGGTTTTATACAAGTAACACTTGTACATCCTCATATTTAAAGGAAGTAAACAGATGTTTGCTTACTGCCATTGGCAACACTGGCTAAACTATATTTTATGTGAAGGTGATGAAATTTGTTCCTACTGATATTTAGAATAGACAAGTATGCAATATCCCTTTAAAAACTTATGGCATAATGTTTTATTGCTTTTGACATGAGTGTTTACTTGAGCTGTGAGGTGGGGACTTTAGTTTTGGGGGAGGTTTTTTGTTTGAGTATGGTTTTTCTCCTGAAGACATACTCTGAAAGGTAGTCTTTACCTGTTGAAAATGGCTTGACCTGAGTTACCTATCTTTGCTGACAGTCACCACCTCTACTTTAACTGGAAAGTGAAATTGTCATTGTAAAAGTAACTTAATGTGTCTCATAGTACATTTCTAATGCAAAGTTCAGCCACTGAACGAGACAAAAAGATATGGGAAGATACATGTTGTGGTGCCATGCAGTAAGACTGCTTTTAATAAACTGAAGTCCTACAGTATTTGAACAATTGCAAAACTTCAAAATAAGTCCTAAACTGAATCAGTTGCTTGTGCAGTCCTATTTCTCAGTCTGACTTACTTCCTCTATTCCTGCCTTTCCCAGGACTGTATTACACATCTGAATAATGAAGAAAGGGGCTGTGCTTGCACAAACAGCAGCTAGTTTGACATCTACAACTCTTATAAGAATATAATTTTTAGTCTGGGGGATGCTTAATTAACAGAAGTTCATCTCTGGCTTTTCATCTGCCTGCTTTCAACAGCTGCTGCTTTCCAGTAGAAGGAGAAGCTTTATTATTTTTTTTTTAGACATAGTTTAATACTTGGAATAACTCTAAATCTCTACATTTGGGGAGTGCTGTTGGCCAGTAAACTACAGGACTCTTATTCTCATATCTCTAATCCAAGGCAATGTCTAAATGAAAATAGCTGTTCCAGGTTTCTTTTTTTTCCTCAGCTTGCTCTGATATGAATTATTCTTAAAGTCTGAAATATTACTTATGAAATAATAAAACTGTTTCTCAGTGAAATATTTTATCTTTCAGTGCTTTCTGTTTTTTGTAAAGGGGTTTTGAAGAGTCTGTCAGTGACACTTCCACTTTGACTAACTTATCTTAAACTTCTGAAATAATAATGACTTGGAGAACCCACTGTAGCAGACATTTAGGTTTTTTCAATAAATCCTGGAAACTTGATACCTTCTCTTGATCTACTGCAAAACAGTCTGTAAGCACTACCAGATTTTAAGCATAAGTTCTGTTGTACTGGAATCACATCAGATAAAATGAAAATCAAGTCAGCAAAAAGCAAGAGCAGGTAAAGTGTGGAAAGCTGCTGTTAAAAACTACTCTTATGTTTTCCTTAGTTGCCATGGTGACTTGCTTTCATGCCTAAATGGAGAGATAAGGTGGATTTCAGTTGTCAAGTCTGCAAAGACACAGAATAAAAAAAAAACTTCTTGTGTTTGAAAGGAGCTAATAGCAGATTTGCCTATGGCAGAAAGGGTGATTAGTACATTACTACTTAGTTGACCTTGTATACACACTGTAAGTTACACAAATAAACCAAAGATAGTCAAGTTAATTAGCTCCTAACAGGGTAGTATCACTTGCTTACTCACCCATTTGGACAACTTGTCATCCATAACTAATATGTCCTTGACTTATCAAGCCATAATCAGAATTCTCAGGAAGGAAATACTGATGTGTGATGCTTTCTTCTTTGAGCTGCGTATGTTCTTTAGGAAAAATAGTTGTGTTAAGAATATTTCCTATCCATAGGACCTAAACCAGGACATACAGGAAAGAAAATTATGTGTAAGTAGATTGAGTGACTTTTATTTCATTCTTTTAAACTAGTGGGTTTGTGGGTTTGTTGGTGGTTTTTGGGTTTTGCTTGCTTCCACACCTCCCTGCCCTAATTTTAAGTTCAATCAATAGCATTGGGTATCTAGCTGAAGTTTTCATTTTACCCAAAGTATTTGTTCTCTTTGTTACTAACTCTGAAAATACTAAGGTTCTGAAATTACTGGGGGAGGGAATGAGCACCTTCAAATTTTAGTTTCAAAAATGTATCTCTACTTCCCTTCACATCAATGAAATACCACATGTTGCATTATACATACATCTTGCTACTTAGGCGAACGTACCTCACACAGGAAAGAGCTTCACAGAAATATTAGACAATGTTGGAAACCTTTGCTCAATTTTGCTTCTGTCTTCTTATCAGGGAGAAGGCTGTCTAGAGCCAGTCACCTTTAAATAAGGAGCCAGATTTCATGAAAATGTGATGTTATACTGTCATTGGAGAGATATGTAAATTCTAATAATGATCATGTGGGCCATTCCCATCACACCTACCCCACATCAGTTGGGCTAGTCAAGGGCAAACCTTGTGACTGCTTGTTGAGAACCACTTCTGTCCTTCCCTTTGCAATGTCGCGGTGTGAAACAACATGCTCTGTTCTCTCTGTTTCTTGCTGCTGTGTGCTTTCTTACCTCAGGCAGAGCAGCACATGTTGCGGGGAATAGAAGTGCTGTGACTGCAGCAGCATTATTCTTTGTGCTTTTTTGGGCTCTAAATTTCTCTGCCTTGCAAGGATCCTAGCAATTGCAGAACCCCCTTTCTTCATCCCCTCCTTCATGGAAGAAAGCTCTCCAGAACCCCTACTGAGCCCCATTATTGCTGATAGAGATTGGTTGCTTCCTTGGTTTTGCAGTATTCCTGATAGTCCTTGCAAGGTACTGACTGCCTAATTCTTTTTCTGGTTAAAGCTGTTCTTAGTAGAAAATTGGAGTTTGGAAGCAGTGACATACAGCAGGGAAGATATGAAAGAGTTAAAAGCAGAAGAACAAGGAAGAAGGAGAGGTGAAATATGTGCATATGCCAGCCCTTAACTGATGTTTGCTAATTATACAGAAGAAAACTTTACATTTCTGTGGCACTTCAGGCTATTGTTGTCATAGCTTTAAGCACCGGGTAGGCAGTATTCCATAAGCTGCTTCCAGATATGCAAGGTAATACTTAACAGTTCCAGAATATTTTGTTGGTTTGATTTCCCTCCCTCCCACCTTGGAACCCAAGTAACAAGTGCATTTTTCTGTAGTATTGATCTTGGAGTTCAGTGACTCCTTCTGTGAGCCAAGCTGGGACAGCTATGCTGAGTTGCGTTGGTATTGCTCAGGACCTAACAGGTAGCTTCTAATACCCAAGTAATTGGCATCAGTGACTGGGAATGTGTAACCCTGACTTCTCATGGGAGGATGGCTGCACATGTTTCCACTCGTATGACATCCTTGGCAAGGGAACTGCCTGTTGATTTGGCCTGTGTGCATCAGCATCTTATTATGCAGTTTTTTCTTTGTTTTACCTGAATAAATGTTCACATGAACTCTTGTAGCACACTGTACGTGTATAAACACAATCTGTAGGTCTGTACAACTGTATGTAATATGGGAGGAGAAGGAGCTTGTATCAGGATGGAGAAGAGTAGAGAGCAAGTCCCTGAGGAACACTTTCATTTCTCTAAAGCTTCTGTTCTTAAAGCTCACCTCAGGATCTGAAGTATTGCTGTACATGACTACATAAACTGCTGGTGAAGCATACTATTTTCTGTGCTGATATCCTGCAAAGGCAAGCAGGACAAAAAATTTAAAAATCACAAAAGAGATTGAGTGGAGAGGAGGCTTAGCATTGGGCTCTAAAACAAAGCAGTATTTAATGTCACCATGCTGTGGTCAGACATGTAGCTCATGCTACACTTCCATGTGGCTTCTTGTTCATGATATGTCATGTTTTGTTTTACAGCTGCCAGCATCTCCACTTTGCTTACATGAACTGAAGTGCATGGTGGCTAACATAAAACTTGTCTTAATCACTAGTGTGCTTTTACTACAGGACTTCTGCAAGCAAGAATTCCCTTTTATAAAGAACAACTATTTGAAAACAAATTTGTGTTACTTTTTATGCTGTTCCTGTTACAAATGGAAGATTTCAACTGTTTTGAGCCTGAGATGGATGAGTAGTAGAAAACTGAAGGTATCCCCAAAGGCTAACTTTTTTCTATAAGCTACCTAGTCAAAACTAGTGGTTTTGCTTTATTAGTAATAGTTGCTAAGTATACTTCAGTGAATCACAGAGGTAGTGTTTGTGTGCTGTAGTGACATGGGTTTAGTAGATGCATTTTAATTAGTTAATCTTTGTGTAAATCACAGCCAAAGCAAAATTTTAGTGGGGAATGTGGTTGCAATCATGTGGTCACGGGTCTATCCCATTTAGATTTTTTCCTTTCATTTGCAAATCTGTCACTGAGCTTAAAGGCAGCAACATATAACTGAAGTGCACCTACACCTTCCACTGCCACCGCTACCCCAAAACTTATCCACATCACACAATATAGTAAGAAACAAGTTTTTGAGTAATGAAATGGGTTATGATGTTTCAGCCCAAGAATAAATCAAGTGTAGGCATGAGCTTTCTTAAAGGACATGTGGTTTTTATGGGAGCTATCTTGCTCCTTAGAAGGAAATATTCTTACATGGGCCGTTAACATGAAGTTAAGTGAGTCTTTCATACCTTCTTCCATATAAACAAGATCTCTGTGTAGTGAGTTGCTCTAATAGAGACCTAAGCTTTGGAAACAAAGCAGGCCAAAAGAAAGCATCCCTAATTTCTGCTACAAATGTATGGTGAAAACCTGGAACTTTGTTTTACTACACTCCACCTTCCAGGTTGGCATTACTCTTGTATTAATTTCTCTGGACCTTCAGCCTGACTACAGAGCTGGGGCATGCTGAGGAGGCTGAGGGATGGCTGTAGTTTGTGTTTTGATTCTTCGGGGATGGTGGACTAGTCAAATCTGTGAAGGCTGATATCAAATGTGTACTGGAAAACCAAAATGCCCAATGTTAGCCTGTGGGTTTTTCAAGCCACTATTAAAGGTTGCAGCTGAAGGCATTAGTTGACTTTATGTAAGATTGGCTCTTTAACTGACTTACACTTCTGATTGTTGGAAACTTAAAGAATAGCTGCTTGGCTGATAATGGACTTGCTTCCTGGTAACTGGCCTAGTTCTTAATACTGAAGGTGATAACCTGCTGTGAAGCATGTATGAACTCCTCACAGTAGTGTGTTCTGGCACATCTTGCAGAGGGTGGCATGGGACAGGACACCTAAATATTTCAGTGTCAGCAGCTGAAACTTTTTTGCTTGTCTAAAACTTGATTCCAGTGTGGGAGTGTTTCCTCGTTCTTTAGCTTTCACTTTGTATCTAAAATAGAGGCTTCTTGTTGCATAAAGACAAGGGGGTTGCCTACATGCATTTGCAGTGTTAAGTGAATTAACTAAAAGTGTGAAGATAAAGTGGATGCTTTTAAAGCATGTTAAATACTTGTGTGGATGCTCTCCATTTAGACATAAAATGGCTTTAGTTTCCCTAGCTTAATCCTCCTTCAAAGGGGATTAAGCTAAAGTGAACATAAAGCAGATTAAACTCCTATGTGGACATTAACATGAGGTACCTTATCTTCCCTTCCCTGAATGTCCTTCTACATCATGCCCTTCAGGATGTTTTTAGGAAATGATTGAGCTCTTCAAACTTTATTAAAGCTATAACAGATTTGAGTATCTGAAATTCAATATTTCAGAATAACCACCTGTATTGATGTTTTTCCATAATGTAATCATAGAATATAGTCACAGAGGTTGAGGTTGTAGGGGATGTCTGGAGGTCATCTAGTCCCCCTGTCTCCCCTGCTCTATCAAGGCCACCTAGAGCCAGTTAATCAGGACTGTGTCCAGATGGCAATGTTCCCATTGTCAGGTCTTTGCAGTTTGCCTTTTCTGAGATGTTCTTCTTCTGAACCCAGGGACCCTTGGTGGATCCTACCCCCACCTCAAGTCCTGGTGCACCCCATGGGGGTTGACAGTTGGGTAACATGGCAGGATATGCCTTCAAAGCCATAGAAACAAGAAAGCTAAATTGTGTTCAAATAAGTTGTAGCCCATGAAATCTGTTTTTGAGGTATGTTATGTAATTGTGGTAGCAGTGTGTGGGCTTTGGTAGCAGCTGCAACATTACAAACTTTAAAATAGAGCATTTCTCTCATATGCAGCCTTTTTCAGGCTTTGATAGGATTACAGGCTAGTTCAAGCTGGGAGGGACCTCAGCAGGTCTCTGGTCCAACCTCCTGCTTGCAGCAGGTCAGCTCTGAGGTCAAACTGGGCTGCTCAGGGCTTCTTCCAGTCAGGGCTCAGCCTCTTTGGGCAACCTGTGCCACTACCTGACTGTCCTCATGGGAAAAAGCTTCTCCTTATATCTATGCTGAGCCTCTTATGTTTCAGCTTATGACTGTTGTCCTTTGTCTTCCTGCCCTGCACCACTGTGAAGAGCTCGGTTCTGTCTTCTCCATGATCTTCCCACAGGCACTGGAGGCTGCTGTCGGGTCCCCCAAAGCCATCTCTGCTCCAGGCTGAACAAGCCCAACTCTCCCAGCCTCTTCCCCACAGGGTCTGTGCTCCAGCCCTACCATCTTGGGTGCTTCCACTGAAATCCATCCAGTTTGTCAAAGGCTGTTTTGTATTGCCGGGGCTTGAAACTAGATGCAGTATCTAAATAAGGGCTTTCTTAGCTTACTGTCAGTTCTGTATTTTCAGAAATTGTGCAGCATCAGTGCTGTATAACAGCAGATCTTGGGAAAAGCTGGCAGTCTTCAAGACAGGTTCTTAAACACCTTCTCTCCTAAAGGGGGGGAAGGTTTGGTTTCCTTAATTGTAGCTTTTTAATCTTAGTGACCTGACACGAGTGTTGATTCATGTTTGTCAGGATAACCAGCTATTCTGCTTGGAGCAGCTGGATGCAGAGGCAAAGCTAAGGCAGGATGTAGTGGCTCCCTGGATCCTCGGCAGCCATGATAACAAGGTGAGCTGTGCTCCCTTCTCATGTAGTCCTGTTTCCCCAAAGCATTCATAGGAACTATATGGCCTTTTATTCTAAGGGGACAAAGAGTCTTCTAGAAATAGTCTTTTGGCAACTCTGGAGTTGACTTATTCTGTGTTTCCAGTTCTGGTGCTTTGTGCGTGTTGGTTTTATTGGGCTTTTTGTTGGCTAAGACTAAAAAGCATTATTTAATACTTACCAAGGTAAATGTTTGCAGTGTGAATGCTGCTTTTGCTTTAAAGCTGCCTTTAGTCAATGAGAATTTGGGGTGAAGAAGTACCTTCTGTTTGGGTGGTGACCTTATTAAACAAATTCTGCTCAAGACTCTTATTTTCAGGCTTCTTCTTTTGCCAGGATGTTTGTCCAGATATGCCTGTACTTCTACTGCAAATGTTTGTGGCGCTGCCTGAAATTCATGGTCAGGAAACTAACAGGTCAATGTGAATTGCAAAGGATCTGTTACAATACCAAACCTGGAGCTGCCAGAACTATGAAAATAGGTAACTGCAAAATATTTAGTTCTGCATGCCTTTGTTCCTTTCTGCATGCGCTAAAAATAGTATGACTTAATTCTTATAAATAAATAAATAGTTAAATTAATCTAATATAAACTTAGCTTGTCTGACATGATGCTTTCAAATACTGTTCTCTTACAGAGGCATCACTGAAAGGTTCAAAAAGTAAGGTGAGTGAAAGATCTCATCCTTCACCCTTTCTATTGTGCCCTGTGCAATTGGTTTGTTCAGTCTGCTGTTTGCTCACCCCCAAAAAATGGCTTTAAGGTTTGATATGATTTTACATTAACATCATCTTCTACTCAAGAGAGTCTTGTGTCTGCAACAGCAGGTGATCCTGCAAAGTTGGGGACAGTGTCCTGTGCTCCAGGGACAGGCACGCTATGAAACTGATGGAATTGAGGGGCAACAGGCCATGGTGGAGGGAGATGACAAGGGTGATGTGTTGTAATTTGGGGTTTCTTGGCTTGATTCTTCATCCTGTCTTAGAATTTCTGTAATCTGAAGTCAGTCACACACTTTATGCCTCAGGTTTTTTGTCTGGAAAGCAGCCATAAAAGAGGTTAGAGACAGCAGTACCTAGATAGCCAAGATAACTTTGTTCTCTGCTTTCCTTTTAAATACATTAATGGAGAACAGCCTCTGTCACTTCATCCTTTCACTGTAGCACTGGTGGTGCTAACCTAAATTCTTCTCACAAAGCATTTGTGTATACATTAAATGGCATCATTCAGCCGTTCATTTCTCTTTGGCATGAGAATCAGTGATGTTGAAAAGCTTACCTCAGCATTAGTAAAAACGATGTCACGTAGCTCGTAGTTCAGCATAGTGCTTCCAAATGTACTTCTAGCACAAACAGAAAGGCAGAAACTTATTTAAAAGCTTGCATTTAAGCAATTGTGTAGTTTTGAGACAAAGCACCAGAAAGTTCAAACTCTTAATTTTTTTGGAAGATCACTTTCGCTAGCTGCTGCCACAGAAATGTGATAGACTGACTACACGGGCATGGCGAACCAACTCAAGTTCTCACAGGGTTAGTGCTCTAAAACTAGTCAGTAGGGTTGAATAGACTGGAAAGGTGTGTGTATATATATTGAATTGAGTCTTCTGGGCTCTTAATCTAGAAGGTTTGGGGTGTCAAATTTATCATTGTCAACTTCTATTGAATAATTGCTTCTGTAAGAATTAATATGCATTTAAAACCTTTTTTAGCGGCTGCAAACTTCAGTAAGTGTTCACCCTGATGCTATTGAAAAAACTATAGATGACATCATGGAGCTGAAGAGGATTAACCCAGATATAAATCCACAGTAAGTTCATGGCTTCCTTACAAAATAAACAGGAATTATTGATTTCTTCAGTGCCTAGGTCGATGGAGAACTGGTTCTCCATAGCTATTGTGGCACACAATTTGAAGATGAATTCTATCTCTGAGCATAAAACTTCAACTTAAGCATTGCTGTCAAAAAGCTGATGGAAAAATGAATGATCTTTTATGGTGACTGTAATAGGCAAGTCCGGAGTCTCTTTATCTAGCTGCTTCCTGAATCATGCTGTCTTAGTATATTGCTGATGCATTGATTTATGGGGCCCACTTCCCCAGGCTTAAAATACCACCAAGGCAGGTGGTCCTGTCAGCGTCAGTGATGGTTTTTTAGCGAGGCTGTGTGCAGCCTTTTGAGTAGGGAAGAAATCATCCTATTGTAACTGATATAAATGGTATACTGGTTTAAGTTTTTAAACTGCCCTTAATTATCCAAACACAAGTATAAACAGTATAGCATAGCTAATATTCTTTTAATGCTACAAGGTCTTGGAGGTAAGAAGAGATTGCCAACAAACCATTAAATTTACAAGTATGTATTTCAAGTATAAGTGGTAATGCTTTTGTGGTTGTCTTACCTAGCTTAAGGCCCTAGCTTAAGGCACAAGATGGTCTAGACCAGGAATCAGTGGGAGAAATGTTGAGGTTTGTATTCAGGTGATCAGTCTGAGGCTTGTTCCTCTTCCCAGACTTGAAATTGATGTACATAATCCATAATGGGCATCTATAAATTGATCGCTGCTTTTCTTTAAGTGGTCAGCAGCATCAACAGGTAAAGTGGTCCTAAGGCCTTGCTGCAACAACAAAACCCAAAACCTCAGTTGGAAAAATATAATTTTTTTGTCTTGTTACAGGAATGACCCCCCACC
>JANZLQ010000027.1:9754432-9770352 GCA_026212715.1 Elanus axillaris | reverse complement strand
TCTTGTTACAGGAATGACACACCACCCCCCACCCTAACCCCCACTTAAAAGGACAGTAACTAGGTAGTCTTAAAATGAGGCTTCACTGATCATAAAGGAAATGGAGTATACCGAGCGTCTCTAACTTGAGAGGCAACTATTGTGGACATAACCACTATCCACCTGGACTGAAAAAATGGTGACCCAACCATTAAAGAAGGGAAGTAAATAAGAGAAACAAAACAAAGAGAACACCTCATTCTCACAGATGAGAAGCCCCATAAAGTTTTTCTGGGAGTGGGCTCATAGCTTTTCCAGGGGTGTCTCTTCACAGGCCCTTGCCCACAGGACCTTCAAAGGGAGGGTGATGAGAGAGCAGCTGCTTCAAGTGGGTGTCAGGCCTTGCTGAGAGACTGCTCGTCTGAGGAGGATGTCACAGCTCTGGTACTCTTGTATTGCACAGAATGCTGACAGCAGAAATTCAGGAAAAAATAAAATCAGTTATGGCAAAATTAGTGAAGGTGACATATGAGGAAAAACTGCAGGGTGTAAATGTGCACAGCTCAGAGCCTGGCCTGTGGACATCAGTAACTGCAGTGTTAGCAGTCAGGCTGATTCAAGTACTCACTTCTCAGTGTTGGACCCTGGGGTAACTAGGTAGAATAATTCCAAGAAAAAAACAAGGAATTCATTACAGTAGTATTTTGTATGACACCAGAGATCACCATCTGATTCTCCTCATGACATTGCCTTTGGCCTCTGAAGAAATGTTGTCTTCCAGAAGAGAGAGCAAGCAGAGGTGAAAATGATTTCTGCTTGCTTGAATCAGGCCCCTGAACCTTAAGTTACATTTGGAGTGATCTGATCCTAATATTAAAAAACAAACAAAGAAACAACAACAACAAAAAAAACCAAGCAACTCCCCAAACCAAAAAAACAACAAAAAAGCACCAAAAAAACAAATCAAAGAAACAAAAAAACCCTTGAACTATTTTTTGTTTAAAGCAGGTGCTGTTCATATGCTTAGCACAGAACAAATGCTTAATTGTTTTTTGACTAGAACCCTTGCACTCACCGTTTTACAGGACTGAGTCTTTCATCCCCATACCCCCTTATACTCATTTAAGTTTGGTGAAGTATCTTTTCAAACCAGTGAGGAATGGAGGCCTGGGATGTGCAAGGTTGTGCCACATCCATAGAAACACACCCTGCCACTAAATTGCTCCTTATACTAAACTAATCATAGTTCTACTAAACTTTAAGCATCTGCACTGAAGTTTTACATGTGACGCACTTTTTTATACTGAAATTTTCTGGAGAAATACCAGCAAAAACAGGTCAGCTATTTCTTTAGTCAGGATTAAGGAAAATCAATTGGCTTGCTTACTCTTGAACATAAAGAAACTGCATCCAAACTGTCTAGTTCAGAAGCTCTGGCCTTCCCTTGTGCAGTAGAGACTTGAAATCTCCTGGGGTAAGGACAAGGGGACATGTGTCATACTATATGTGTTTCTGCAAATCTATATGCAATCGTTTTTGTTAATGTAGCATCTTTACAGAGCTGAACTAGCATCCCAGGTTTGTTTGCGCTGAGCTGTTCTTGAAGGCTGTAGGCTGCTGTGACCTGAAGAGGAGGCGGCAGCCCACAGTAATTTCCCCTCATCAATGCCTCCAAGATAAAAGTGTATATTTAGTGGTGGGAGAAAGTAGGTTGAATAACCAGGTGGTGACATGTGTAGTCTACACTAACTATGGAAGCAGTCCATGAAATATTCCCAATTTTGGGCTTGCCTCCATCTGGTAGAGCAGCTGGAGCTGAGTGCAGGGGGGGTGCAAGCCCAGGTGGGTTGCTCCTGTGCTCCCAGAACTGCCACCACCAGCACAGGGATGGCCCGGAGGAGGTGTGGGGCATCAGCAGTTCAGCCACATCCTCTGTCTGGCAAGGAGAGCAACAGCTTAATGACAAGAAGAGTGGGGAAAATAATTCTGCCCCCCCCCACCATGAACAACATTGCTTGGAGCATTTGACTGCCTTTATCTAAAGTGCAAATGTGGCTTGCTTTGTGTATGTTGTACAGCTTGGAAGTTAAAAATATATTTATTTTTTTAATATAAAATTACTCTGCTTTGCCACTGCCTATGTTTTTCTGCTCTAAACTACTCTGAGGTTATAGAGTAGTTAAAAACATTATGGCTGTGGTTTAGTGATGCACTACAGCAATTCACATGCAGTCTTGATAGGCTTTTCAGCTCTCTTTGAAATGCAGCCTTTCTGTAAAACTGTAGTATATAGCAAGTAAAGCATGTTTAAAAATAATAATAATAATAAATAAATAAATAAAAACACCCCACCCACCAAAAAACAAACCACAAAGGAGGGAAAATACTGCATAGATTATTCTGAAAGGGTTATAGCCACAAATAGCATGAAATTGCAGCAAGAGAAATGGCCTAATGATGACATCTCTGATTCTGTAGATTAATCTCAAAAAATAAGCAGTGAAAATCCTTCTACTCAGAAAATTTAACAGTATTATGGAATAAACAAAATGTTTCAGCATATCAAACAAGACAGATGAGGAACCTGCGCAGCTTAATATCAGTGCAGCTTGTGTTCCCCAGAGGAATGAGGGTATAGATTTAACTGTGCCCTCCAAATTCATACTAGGACTTTAGATAATTTCAGACATTATTAAAAATTAAAGGGTTTATTCCCATATATAATTAAATATTATTATGAGCATGGCAGTTGTGTACTACATTAATTGTCTTTGATACTATAAAATCTTAGCCTAAAATTGAATAAGGCATTGGAATTTAAAAGCCTTGGAAGCACTTGTTTGGGGTTTGGTTTTGGAGGCTGGTTTTTTGGTGTGGTGTTTTGTTATGTTGTTGGTTTCTTTTTTAATGATGAATTAGGAAATGTGAAAAGGAAATGTAAAAACTGCATTTTAATGAAAAGAGAGCCATTATGGTGATTCTTAACATGAGACCCATAAAAAAGCTGCCTGGAGGCAGATCTTTGAACTATGTTACTTTGGGTTTTTGGCTTCTTTATGCTAGCTTTTGTAGCACAGAAGCAAAATTAATATTTTTAGCTTTTTGCTGAGCTTCCTCTCCCCCTCACCCCATTTTAATTTTATATCTCTGGTCTCAGGGTATTGCCTGAGAATCTGCCATTTGAGTGAGGGGAAGGATTCAGTGATGTGCTTGTTGCAGGCATTTAATGCTCTGTGTATAGTTATAATGGGATTTCAGTGTGAAAATTCACTGTTCAAAGTTTTAAAAAATCCCAAATTTTATCACCTAAGGAAGGCACTAAATAAGACTCTATTTCACAAGGCCTTGTTTAATGTAATATTGATCTCTTGGAAATTCTCCCATTGTAACTAAAGTGTTCCATGAATTCATTGTAACATTACTCACATGAATTAAACAGGTATGTATGCAGTAGTGCTGTTTCACGGCTACATATGATCGAGTTGGATTATGTTGCTCCTTTTCCCCCTTCTCTCAGGTTGGGAGTGTCTCTTCAGGCATGCCTACTGCAGATTGTGGGGTACAGAAATCTGATTGCAGAGGTTGAAAAGCTGCGCAGAGAGATGTACGATTCAGAAAATCCGCAACATGAGGAAATGCTTCTGAAGGTAGGTGCTTAAGAAGTACCTTGAGGGCATCCTTTGTTCATGTCAGCTCCAAACAGCCTGGTTTATAAACCTCTTTAAAACATTGAGAAGTATTTTTGCCTTCCTCCATTGTATACCTGTTTTAAGATAAGGCTATACAGCATATTAATCTGGCTGGGTGTAACACCTGCCACACATGCAGCTCACTCCCTGGCTGATGAATGTGTATCCCTTGGCTGGACTGTATCTAAGCACTGGATACCTAGCTCTTACTGCAGATAACAGCTTTACGCTATGACCTGTGGAAAAATAGCCTTAGGTCCTACTTCAGTACACCTTTCTTCAACATGAGAAGGGTATTTTTCTCTCTTAATGAGAATAAACATTTTTTTTCTTCAGTTTCTTGTATTTTTTGAAGACATTGTCTGTGTATCCCAATGGCAAACCTCTAGCTTTCATTGTGTGGGATGGAAGGGTGGGAGATAATGACTTACACATTTGTATTTCCCAAATATATTTTCAAATGGAAACAAAATAAAACCATTCTTTAGATAATACACACAGAGTAATGAAAACCATACCAATTGGGTTTTACTTACTTCATGCTTTCAGGAAAGCCTTGCACTGGGGCAGATAATAAAAGTATTTTTTCAGGAAGATGATCTTGAAACCATAAGGAGAGAGTGAGCTAGAAAGCTCTTAGAAAGGAATTAAGGAGAGAATAAAGGGGGTAGAAAATAGTCTAATAGGAAGTCCTAGTATTTCTTCTGATCCTGTTTATGACTGTAGCTAGTGCAAGATGCTTCAGAGAAATGGCAAGAAACACAGAAGTGTGATAATGAATTTATCTACAAGCAAAATGCATTCTTACAGAGTTTTCAGAGGTCTTATAAAAACAAACCACCTGTTTGGTTTTTTTTAAATTATTTTAAACAAAAATGTTGAAAACTTAAACACTGCCTGTGGTTCTGCCCCTATCCAATGTTGGCTGGGATTTTTGCAGCACATGATGATGAAGCTGTCTTCTACACTCTAGCTTGCAGCGTGTAGTGCTTTACACAAGTTACAGTGGGAGCTTCTGGAAACTTTGCTGTAGTTACTTGGGCATCCAAGTACTTCCAAAAATCCCAGTAGGCATCTTGTATAAGCACTTACGGATGCAAATAACTATTTCTAAAAAAATGCCTCAAATGGTCAAAGAGTTCCTGTAGGTGTCTGAAAAGCTGTCTTTAAGGTTGGATCCTTGCTGTGCGGTGGGAGTCTTGCTGAGGGAGCCAAAATCCAGAGCTGCCCCTGAAGGAGTGCTCTAGCCACCAGGCAGGACAGGGCAGATGGATTCCTTCTGTTCAAGTCCTGCTCTTGTGCAGCCAAACACCCAAATTTCTGTGGGTGGAGTGTGCTTTAACTAAAAGTACATGCAGCTTTACCTAGTGAGGAAGCCTGTGTCTTGCAGGTGGGAGACCCAGGTGCCAGCCTACAATGTTGGTCCCTGAAAATACCAGGTAGCTGGCTGCAGGTTCAATGAGGGCCTTTGGCTCCAGGAAAGCATTCCTAAACACACTGGGCATCTACACTGCCCAGAGAGCAATAAGTTGAGGATGCAATCACAGGTGAGAAGCACCAAGGAGCTGGCTGTGGTCTCCTTCCTGGCCACCCAGCCTGTGAAGGCAAGGTCCTGGTTCTTAGATGCTCCTGAGAATCATGTCAGCAATGAAGTGTAGCCATGTAAGTGGTTTAAAAACATAACTGCATAAGAATAAAAGCAGAATGAAAACTTGAGTGTTTGTCTGAGGGGAGACAAAACAGTGCAGCTTCAGCTGTAAAATTCATAATATTGAAGAAAGTATCAGTTTCACCATCTGCCTCCAGTATGACCTGTGTGTTAGCACTTGTTTACAGCAGGTATTTTGCTTTTGCAAATTCTCATGTCAAATGGAAATATGTCCAAGGGTTTAATTTGGTTTCCAGCCCAAGCTGGGAAAGGATAGGCTGGTTGGTTTTCAGTCCTAGATATTCTGCTAAGTGATCTCTGCAATGGGTAATTCAAGTTCCTAATGTGTATCATTTATTCATGTTTATCAGGAGGGCACTTTATGAATGAGAGAAAGATTAACTTAATGTGATTGAACTAATGAATAATACTGTATTTACTGTTGATGGATGAACAAGACAGACAGCAAATATGATTTAAACAGTGATGCTTATGCAGTCATTACAAAGTGAAATCATTAAAGTTTTAACCTTCCTAAGGCACTTAATTTTAAATGTAATTAGAATTGCTAAAATTAATAGAATTTCTGGGTTTTCTATTTGGGAAACGTGCATACAGCTCTATCCCTTAGGTAGGCTCTAAGTGCATTTCTTAAGGCCCTACTTATCAACTCATGGTTTACGGGGAACACCTGATCTCTTAAATACACTTTAGAAAAGGTGAGTTTGTGATATGACAGGAGATGTGCGGAAAGGTATGTATTTGTCAGACATGTCAATTTAGGCTGCTTTTAGGTGCCTAGCAACATATTTAGGCACTAATGTTGCTGGACCAGTGCAGGTAAGTGGATTTTATTCCAGCTGCGGATCTGGCTTGTTAAATCACTTTGTCCTTTTTTTTTTTTTTCCTTAATGTGAGATCAATGAATGATTCACCCCTCAGTTAAATATGGAGGTAGCACATGCTATACTTGTATGGATTTTTTTTTTATGTTCTCTGATATGCTTTTCAGCACTGTGGTAGCTAAGTCAGCACTTCTGATTTATAACCCTTCCAGAGACTTGCAAAAGATGCCTGAGAAAAGATTGCTGCAGAGCCTCAGGGACCTGAGGGCTGATTGCCTGCGGCTCTGTCAGTGATTTACAACCAAATTCCAGGCCATTCCTTTCTCTGCACTTAGGGAGGCAGATGCTGTTTTGTTCACGCTTTGTGCATCAAAGTCCTTGTGTGAGACTTTACAGCGGCTGTCGATAAGGTCGGAAGGGCCTTGTAGGGCTGAAACACCTGCAATACTTGAGTGGGTTGGGATTCCTCGACCACCACCACCCTCTTTATCCCCTAGGAATTTAATTTGATTTTATGTTTGGGTTGCTGGGATAGCAATACAGTGATGTTACATTGGAACTTAGCTTGGTTTAAAAAGAAGAAAAAGCCATATTAATGTGTGGAAGTTTAATTATGTTTTACCTGTAATCTTCCTAGTTGTGGAAATGCTTGAAGCCCAATTCACCACTGAAAGCTCGGATTTCAAAGCAGTGGTGTGAAATTGGTTTCCAAGGTGACGATCCTAAAACAGACTTTAGAGGCATGGGTCTCCTGGGCTTATATAACTTGGTGTAAGTATGTTCCTCTGTAGATGGGTTTATGTGTGTCTGAAGTCATGAAAAGCAGCATTACTTGCAGTTTTTTTGCAAGTCTGTGGGAATAACTTATAAAATGCTAGGGACTTCATCTAAAAAAATGAAAGAATTCATTTCCTAGCCCAGTTTTTGAAGGGTTTCTCTTCTCAAAGGGGTCTCCTTTCATTCAGTATTCTTAATACAACTCAGTAATACCGCTTGCTAAGCCCTTCTTTTAGCTTCTCTGTGACACAGTAAGTTAGCACATTCTTCCTACAAGAAAGAAACTGTAAAGTATATTTTCACCAATATCTAGATTTCCTCAAACAAAATGATCTGGAAGTGGGCAGGTGAGAGGGTTATGTTACTGCTCAGCTTTCTTGTTTGGGAATTTTATGCTGAATTCTTAGACAAAATACTTGAAATGCAGCTACTGATGGCAGACTTCTGTAGGTGGACTGCTACTTCAATTTCTGGTAATACTCAAAATTAAGCAGTGAGTTTAACATCACTTTTCTGGTAATTTGGGAATTGATCAATGCCTGTTATTTCCTCCAGCCATTGTATCTACTGCAGATAGTTACATAACTCGGAAATATTTGGTAAAATAACCTCTCCCTGTGAGGGGGAAAAAGAAATATTTTCTGCTTTTACAGATTGAAGGACATGAATCATCCACTGTCCATATGTTGTTCTCTAGCAAAGCTCAGTTGAGGATGTAGACTCTTGACTCTGGCTTTGAACTTCCATTGGAGATGAATCTTACCATGTATTTTGTTTCTTAGTCTCCTGTGATGACTGTTATCTTGCTTAATGAATCTGCCAGATCAAGAAGCCTGAACTGCTTTCTCTTGAGCTCAGCAGCCAACGTGCTCTAGTAATAAGCAACTGATTTTCTGTAGGGTGGGTAGAAAGGGAACTCTGGTAATTTACATTTACTAAGTGCTTATAGGATTGCACTTGTAATTTGAGGCTGCTTTTAACTTTCATTTTGGGGGTCTAAGTGGTAGCTTAATGAATTTAATATGTTAAATGCTACTCATGTTGCATAGCACATGTAGTGACCTTTAAAAGGATGTGTATGGACAGCTTAGTATGCCTTAAGATGCTTTTGTTGTTGTTACATTTCATTAACAATTCACCCTAAACATATATATCTGCAGGTATTTTGCTGAATGGGACACTGAGATTGCTCAGCAAGTTCTCTCTGATTCTCTTCAGCCTAAATACAGGTAATGCTTCAGACCAGAAAAATAACTTGAGAGCACTGTGCTGGCTGGTGTTTGGGGAAGGGGGCTGTTTGTTTGGGGTTGAGGTTTTTTTCTTTTTGTTGGGCATATGCTTGGGTATTGCCACATGCTATGTGTTTTCAAGTACTGATCCTGAAAACTGATCAAGTCCAAGAGGCAAACTTGTATACTGAACCTTAGAAATATTTGAACTTACTATAAATGTTTTCACTTATACTTCTAATTTCAAGTGATTTTGTATTTTTATTTACCTTTCTTTTAATTCTTTTGTCTTTTCATGATGAAGGGAAGTCACTAAGAAGGAACCAAGGTATTTTTTTTTTCTTTCTCTTAGTTTTGTGAGACCCTACACATACTGTAATTTGGCATGTTATAAACTGAAAGTCTTTGTTGCAACACCCAGTGTTCCATATTCCTTTCTCCAAAGTTAACTCAACGTGGCTGATGGTGCAATGCTGGGTACATCTGAGCATGCTTATATAAAAAGAATGAAATCAACCTTGCCTGATGTAGTTAAAACACTGTATTTTAGAGCTATTTAGTACCAGGCCTAAAGAACAAATCTGGGGTGGCTTTTACCTGTAGGAAAAAAGTGTAGGCAGCACCACTATGGTCACAACAGCTGTTACTGACTTGACAATAAAAAGTAGTCCAGGCCAAGGACTTGTTAGTACAGCTGAAGAGCCCCTTTATTTATAGTCACATACCCTGTCTACCTTGACTAATGATGGGTCTAATCTGGCTAGTCCATTGTCCTGACTGTTGAGAGATCAGGTACCTTCAAGTGGCAAAAATTTTGTATTGTGCATGATTTGTGAATAGGAGATTTATTCCATAATTTTGGGGGGTGGGGTGTGCACCTTTTAGCCAGCTAGTAATCAGTTGCCTTAAAAGACTTTTTTCTTCTGCTAGTAATGTTAGATATCCATATAGCAGATCCACATCTGCATCCTGTGAAGCTGAGAATCTACTCAGTATTTTGTGGTTGAGTTCCCAATGGTAATTCTGTGACAAAATGCACTTAGAACACATTAGTGTTCTTCATTTACATGTTTGATTATCAAGGACCGTCTTGGAGTGCTGTGTGAGCATGTGCAATTTCTATCCCTTGAAAGAGCATTCAGTAGAAGATGGATGCTGCTGGTGGTGCTCATGGTGTTCTTCCTGGTGTGGTTGTTTAGCAGCCATGCTGGTTTCTGATGTGATCATGATCAATGTAATTTCTATTTCTGTTGGAAATGTATTGCTTGTCCACATTCTACATGTGCCACCTTTATTATTCACTGTTTGCTTGGGGTTTTTAAACTGATGTTATGCCACAGCCTACCAAGATGGTTAAGATTTTAGAGAATGGGTGAAGACTGATTTATTCCTGTATGCTAAGCCATTTAGAAGGTAAAGTTTTGTCCTCACACATGCCACCTGGTAACACTCATGTCAGGATAGGTATGAACCAATTAGCATCTTAAATACTTAATGGCAAAAAATTTTCAATACTACATTTACATGAAGCTCAGGGGATTGTTTTTAATGTAATATATACTTCTTGTAGCTGAAGTATAGTCCAAGAACAATGCTTTCACACACAGCTGTCTATCATTTCATTTCTAAAGCTTGCAAACTCTGATCTGCCTTATCAAGGCAAAACTCCCACAGGCATGTCTAAGTTGTAGTCCACTGGTTAGGGTTGGTTCTGTGCCTTCTTTTAGCTGCTGATAAATGCAGCCAAAGATTTCTGCTAAACTTGTTCCATTTGAGTAGATTAAAACCTGCTTAGTGGGTCCAGCTGACTGGCTGCACCACATTTCTAATGAATGTGCACACTTTTAAATGAAAATGTTGTTGAACAGCACAAATTTAGTCTAAAATCAATCTGTTCCCTAACTAATTTTGTTTTAAGGGAGGGACCTTTTGTGTCCTTGAAAAGCTCTGCATTATTGTGCCAAATAATAGGAAACATTGTTCCCTATTTTTGGCTGTTGAGTGGTTTCTAATTTGGCTGGATATAAAAACTTTCTATCAGAGGAGTATTTTTCATGTTTGCTGCCTCAGGTGAATCATGCCTCCAGTGATAAGTGTCGTGTATGTCTTTGAAAACACAAAAGACTAAAACCATCTTTGATAAGTTAAAAGAAATGGAATATTTTCAACTTTTTGTATAGCTCAGACTTAATTGAAGTGGAACATCTTTGTGGTCAATATAGAAAATAACTAGCTTTTACTGAGACCATTGACGTAGGAGCATACTTTGTAATGATGAGACAAGTTTATCAGCAGTGCTATAAAGCCAGTTACTCATTTCAAGTTTTTTTATGCCAATCCATTGAGTCAGAAGCAGAGTTAAACGTGACTAGCCATATCAATGGAGAAAAAATACCATGTTCAGTCAAGATTATCATATCAAAGCAATTGAAAGAAAATATTTGTCAATTAGTAATTCATAGCAAGATCTGGATTTTAATTTTTTTTTTCCCCTTCAACCAATTCAGCAAAGCCGAATGGGAGAAGAAAAAGCTTGATAAGGCAATTGGGTAAGTTTAAAAATCTTTGTAAGGTTGCCATAAACACAACAGTTAACGATCCTGTATATTTGAGGGGAAAAAGGTGTTTCCTGGTTACTTTTGAAAGAAAAATTCAATGTACGTGCTAACATATATTGTCTTAAGCACACCTTGATTTTGATCAAAGATTACAGGAAAAACAGTTTGAAGTAAGTATTAGGAAAAATAACACAAAATTGTAGCAAGGAGAAGCTTTCTTTCTATGCTATGAATAGTGCAGTGATGAATAGCTGTTTAATTCTTCTTAACACATAATGTGATCAAGTCTTACTTCTTACTGTCAGAGCCAGGTTCTGATCTGCTTTCAGGAAAGTATAATAGGGAAAAAATAGTAGTGAGTTTTTTTATTCTTAAGCAGTGGGTTTGGTATAGATGCATTATTCATGAGTATGGAACTGGATGTTCCTTCTGAGTATATCTGAAAATCTGTAATACAACATTTTAATGCCCATATTTCATTTTTCTGTGAAACTTGCCATTAGGCCTCATGTTGCAGTTAACTTCTGAACTATTATTTATTATTTTTTACTCCTGAAATGTATCAAAGGTTAAAGAAAAGGAAAGTATTTTGGTTGACTTGATAGAGATAGTTGGAAAAAATACCCAAGACATTCTACAAGATACCAGTGTTTTAGAGGAGGGGGAAAAAATGTTGTTAAGTAACTAAAGAAGTTTGCTTTTATCACTAAATGTCAGTGTGGGATATTATATGTTTTCTTGGGAAATAGTGGCTGCCAGAAGTGTCAAGTTCTTTATTCAACAGGCTCACAAATTAAGAAATAAATTCCAGTTGTGCCTAAATATACTTCCCTTGCCTATATCTGTCAGCAGGACAGGAGTTTGCTTCACAAGTCTGATTTTCTTATTTGTGTTTCCAGCATGCTCTGATTTAGTTTTTTGCCTGTTTTCTGGCCTGTGTATCTAGTTCTGTTTGGAAGAAATCGAAGGTGACTCGGCTGGATCTTTTTCAGAAGCTTTTTAGCCATATAAATGTCTTTATAGGACTGACTGTTGAAACCCAATGTTCCTTACTGTGGGTAATAAATTCCAGTGGGGCAGATGGGTTAAAATAGCAAATGATGGGTCACCCTGCAGACACAGCCACGGTGTGGAGTGCTTGCCCTGTGTCAGAGGTGGGCGCAGGAGCACAGGGACGCCTGGGCGTGTTCTTATTCCATAGGAATGAATCTGTGCTGCTCCACTGAAAATGCTGGCACAGTGATGAAACTCCTGTTTTTACTGTGACCATATGTTTCACAAGAGAAACACTGCCACTAGAGTGTACAAAGCAGGCAGGATAAATGTTTTTCTTGTTTTCCATCCCCCTGCCTTGGAAGCTTATGAATAAGCAAATTAATACACCTCAATAGCACACAAAATCTGCAGTGGGAGTGTCATCAGTGTTTCTTATAGTGTGCTAAGAGAAGACAAACTCTTGACAAACACCGTTGCTTTTTTTTTCTTGCAGCTATTCTTTTGCTATCGTGGGCATTAACATAACAGACCTTGCATACAATCTGCTTGTGAGTGGAGCTCTGAAGACCCATTTCTACAATGTTGCTCCAGAAGCACCAACACTAACTCACTTTCAGCAGACATTCTGTAAGTGGTGGGAGGGGAATAACTTGTACTCCTGCTAACAGTTTTGTACTACCCATATGCTTTAAAAAAAAAATAATCTGCTGACACAGCACATACACTATCATGCTAGTCTTGCTATCCTGTCTTCAGGATGCTTGGATTCAGTTCTTAGTTGTGATGGATGCCACTACCAAACCAAGGGGTAAAACAAACAAAGCAAAACAAACCCCCTGATAAACCTGAACAAAAACTGACCAAGTTGCCTGACCAAGTGGCATTCCTGTCTTCTTAGACTTGTTTTAAATAACAATAATAAGAAACTAAAAGTACTTTAAAGAGCTTCTGGAGATTGCTTCTCCATAAATCAAACTGTCTTCAGATATTTGCACCTACATTCAAGTGTTACTCTCCACCCTTCAGTCGAGTTGTCTTTGCTCAAAAGACTGCTTTCCCAGCCCTTTCTGCTGTATTCAAGCATCCTTTCTACATACAGACAGACCTGCTATGCATCCTTGCACCGTAGGAGGAACATGTCTAATATTTTTCAATGTATAGGCAAGAAACCAATAGCAGGAAGTCAAGATGCACTATTTTCCACATTTATGACAATTGCAAAGGTTTTGGTTTGAGTTTGGGGTATTTTTTGGTTATTTAGGTAACAGGTTTTTTGTTTTGCAGCTATAATATTTTCTGATTGCTTAACTGGATAAATGATAAATATTAGTGCCATGTGCATCTCTCTCATTAAATAGTATAGGCTTTTCAGAACAAGGATGCTATTTAATAAGACTCATTCACCCAAAATCTTATGTCGGCAGATATTATACTGTAGCAGGGCTCTCCCTTTTCTAATGGTTTCTGGGCTGCTGCTCTGAATAGGCTGGCTGGTAGGAACTCTGGGCAGTTTAGCTGCTAGGCTTTTAATTCTCCATGGTGCTTGGCTTGATTAAAAAAAGACAGATAAGTATCTACCTAAATATCCACCTATGTATCTTCAGGTCATCTTTTCATTGGAAGGGTTACTCTGTCTTTTCAACACATTACTGATGTGCCCATTGCCTTGTGAATGGTTATGTCTAGTTTGATTGGTTCGGCTCCTATATCTCCCATATCTCATGATCACTAGCCCTTGTTCTCCTGGGGGACTTCAACTTACCAGATGTCTGCTGGAAATGCAATAGAGCAGAAACCGCTTAGGGGGTTCCTGGAGTGTGTGGCAGATAACTACCTGACACATCTGGTGAGTGAGCCAGCTAGGGAAGGTGCCCTGCTGGACCTGTTTTTTGTCAATGGTGAAGAACCTGTGGGTGATGTGATGGTTGGAGGCTGTCTTGGGCATAGCAATCACAAAACAATAGAGTTTTCAGTTCTGTTAACCCCCCTCCTTATTTCTCTGAGAACAGCCACCTTGGACTTCTGGAGGGTAGACTTTGGCCTATTTAGGAACCTGGTTGACAGATACCCTTGAGAGACAGGCCTGAAGGGCAAAGGAGTCCAGGAAGGCTGGGCATTCTTAAAGAAGGAAATCTTAAAGGTGTAGGAGCAGGCTGTCTCCATGTGCCAAAAGACGAGCTGGCAGGGAAGACGACCAGCTTTGGCTGGAACTCAGGAAAAAAAGGAGAGTTTATGACCTTTGGAAGAAGGGGTAGGCAACTCAGGAGGACTACAAGGATGTCATGAGGTTATGCAGGGAGAAAATTAGAAGGGCCAAAGCCCAACTAGAACTCAGTCTGGCTACTGCCATAAAAGACAATAAAAAATGTTTCTATAAATACATTAGCAACAAAAGGAAGGCTAAGGAGAATCTCCATCCTTTATTGGATGTGGGGAGAAACATAGCAAAAAGGATGAGGAAAAGGCTGAGATACTCAATGCCTTCTTTGCCTCAGTCTTTAATAGTAAGACCAGTCGTTCTTCAGGTACCCAGCTCCCTGAGCTGGAAGACAGAGATGGGGCGCAGAATGAAGTCCCCATAATCCAAGGAGAAATGGTTAGTGATCTGCTACTCCACTTAGACACACACACAAGTCTATGGGGCCAGATGGGATCCACCCAAGGGTACCGAGAGAACTGTCAGAAGTGCTCACCAAGCCACTTTCCATTATTTACCAGCAGTCTTGGCTAACCGAGGAGGTCCCAGTTGACTGGAGATTATCAAATGTGATGCCCATCTACAAGAAGGGCCAGAAGGAGGATCTGGGGAACTACAGGCCTGTCAGTCTGACCTTAGTGCTGGGTTATGGAGCCGATCATTTTGAGTGCCATCATGCAGCACATACAGGATAACCAAGTGATCAGGCCCAGTCAGCATGGGTTTATGAAAGGCAGGTCCTGCTTGACCAACCTGATCTCCTTCTGTGACAAGATGACCCGCTTAGTGGATGAGGGAAAGGCTGTGGGTGTTGTTTACCTGGACTTTAGTAAAGGCTTTGGCACTGTTTCCCACAGTATTCTCCTGGAGAAACTGGCTGCTCATAGTTTGGATGGGCATATTCTTTGCTGGGTAAAAAACTGGCTGGATGATTGAGCCCAAAGAGTGGAGGTGAATGGATTTAAATCCAGCTGGTGGCCAGTCACAAGTGGTATTCCCCAGGGTTCAGTACTGGGGCCAGTTCTGGTTAGTATCTTTATCAGTGATCTGGATGAGAGGATCAAGTGCACCCTCAGTATGTTTGCAGATAACACCAAGTTGGGCAGGAGTGTTCATCTGCCTGAGAGTAGGAAGGCTGCACAGAGGGATCTGGACAGGCTAGATTGATGAGCCAAGACGAATTGTATGAGGTTCAACAAGGCATAGTGCTGGGTCCTGCACTTGGGTCACAGCAACCGCATGTACCACTACAGGCTTGGGAAAGGGTGGCTGGAAAGCTGCCCAGTGGATAAAGGACCAGAGGGAGTTGGTAGACAGCTGGCTGACTATGAGCTGGCAGTGTGCCCAGGTGGCCAAGAAGGACAACAGCATCCTGGCCTGTATCAGAAATGGTGGGTCCAGCAGGAGCAGGGCAGCAATTGTCCCCCTGTACTCGGCACTGGTGAGGCCGCACCTCAAGTACTGGGTTCAGTTTTGGGCCCCTCACTACAGGAAAGGCATTGAGGTGCTGGAGCGTGTCCAGAGAAGGGCAACGGAGCTGGCGAGGGGCCTGGAGCACAAGTCTTCTGAGGAGTGGCTGAGGGAACTGGGGCTGTTTAGTCTGGAGACAAGGAGGCTGAGGGGAGACCTTATTGCTCTCTACAACTGCCTGAAAGGAGGTTGTAATGAGGTAGGGGTCAGTCTCTTCTCCCAAGTAACAAGTGATAGGATGAGAGGAAGTGGTCTCAATTTGCACCAGGGGTGCTTTAGGTTGGATATTAGGAAAAATTTCTTAACTGAAAGGGTTGTTGTCCTGGTTTCAGCTGGGATAGAGTTAAGTGCCTTCCTAGTATCTGGTACAGTGCTGTGGTTTTGAGTTCAGCATGAGAAGAATGTTGATAACACTCTGATGTTTTTGGTTGCTGCTGGGTGGTGTTTAGACTAAATCAAGGACTTTTCAGCTTCTCATGCCCAGCCAGCGAGAAGGCTGGAGGGGCACAAGAAGTTGGGAGGGAACACAGCC
>JANZLQ010000027.1:9744075-9754269 GCA_026212715.1 Elanus axillaris | reverse complement strand
CAATTACTCTGTGCACCATTTGTATATTCCAATCCTTTTACTATTACTGTTGTCATTTTATTAGTGTTGGTATTATCGTTATTACTTTCTTCTTTTCTGTTCTATTAAACCGTTCTTATCTCAACTCACAAGTTTTACTTCTTTTCCTGATTTTCTCCCCCATCCCACTGGGTGGGGGGAGGGAGGGAGTGAGCAGCTGCGTGGTGCTTAGTTGCTGGCTGGGGTTAAACCATGACAGTTGTTATGCACTGGAGCAGGCTGCCCAGGGCAGTGGTTGAGTCACCATCTCTGGAGGTATTTAAAAGATGTGTAGATGTGCCACTTGGACATGGTTTAGTGGGACTTAGCAGTGCTAGGTTGACAGTTGGACTTAATGATCTTAAAGGTCTTTTCCAACCTAAACAGTTCCATGGTTCTATATCCTATTCTTGGTTCTGGTTTCCTGCCACGTCTAAAATGCCCCACCACTGAATCTGGGGGAGGAAGAGACTTATTTCTGTATGTTTACAGTGTGGTCATGCCACTGCCAATATCTTGGCTGCAGAAGGGACTGTTCTGCTGGCTAAGCCTGGGACAGTGCCCCAGGACCAGTGTGTCTGCTGACCAGCATGGTCAGTCAATCATAACAATGCTGGAGGGAGAGCTCATTTAGACACCTCTTCCATCTACAGCCCATGCATGTATGAGTTATGAAGCATGATAAAACTTGCATGGGTCTCTGGTGTAGCAACAGGCCAGTAAAGGTGGTGGATGTTCCTGCACATTGTGCCTGCCATCCTAGGAAAAGCTTGAGTTTATCAAATGGACTTTATTGTAGAGAAAGCATCAACAGACAAACTTTCCTGGAGCAAGGGCAATTCATCCAGAGATTATCTGTTTGAATCTGACAAACCCCTGCTCTTATGTTCTCTTACAGTCTCTCCTCTTGTATGCTGTTTTGCTCTGTCCTCTCCCTACCACGGTCATCCTAGGTTTCCTTCAAATTTCCTTCAAACCCAGACATCATTAGGCTGCATTAAATGCCTATTGGCTGCCTGACTGAACTGGAAAGTCAAAATTACATTGTCCATCCAGCAGCTTTGCTGGTAGAGGAACACAGTGGTTGTACTGCATGGACCTCTTAAATGCTGATCCACCACATCACCTCATCTGCACACTTCTGCTCCCTCAGGCCACGGGTACACACATGAAGCTGAGAATTGCATTTGGCCCACTGCTTTTGGGCTGTGTTGCCTTGGCTGGCTGTACAAGCAATGCATGAAACTGCATTGCTCAATGATGTGCTCAACACAGTCACTGCTGAAGTACAGAAGGTACCTCTTGGAAATCTAGATTTTTGGGGGGTGAAGATCTAACAATGTTTTACATTTTATATATAGTGATTATTTTTTTTAAAGGGGGTTTTACTGAGCTTTTTCTTTTTTTTTTTTTTTAATAACATCTCTTGGAATGAAACAGACTGTGGCTGTTGGAATATATGGAGGAGATTTGAAGATGTACATAAAGTACCTTTTGAGTGAAGTTTTCAAATGCATGATGGGAGGGGGAAATATGCCTGCAAATATACTTCAAAATTCAAGTTAGAACTATGTGTGTTGTAATTGTCATACAATAGGAATAAATGGATAAAAGCAATTAAACCTTTTTTACAACAAATACCCTCACTTTCTGGAATATGGAAAACTTACTTGCACGTTTTGCTGTGTTGGAATGAAAGATTTATACTTCTTCAATGGTTCATCTACTGTGGTAGTTGAGATCAAGAGATTGAGTCTTGTTCCTTGAAGTCCCAGTGTGGATGTAATGTTTTTCCTGTCAGTGAAACTCTTTGAGTCCGAGGATGGCACAGAACTGAGAGGGTAAAGGCCTTAATAAGAGCCTGTATATTAAACCCCTTTTGGAATCAAGTTTCTTCCTATAACAGGGATGTCTTACCAAAGCTAGGGGTTCTGTATATCACCTTATCATTCATCTTTTCAGGATCATATGCATAAGTGTTACACAACATTTCCAGCAAGTTCATGCACACACGAGGTAGAGTTGTGCATGAGGAGCAAGTGTTAATGCAGAAACATGTGACGATAACTGTTACATTACCTATGAGTATGCTCTTCTTTAGTGGAGAGTAAGCAATGTTCCCATAAGGAAATATCTATGAGGGAGAACTTGAATATAAACAAAAGGCTGGTGGAGCAGCATCAGCAGCATCTTCCCCTGCTTTTTATACTCATTATTTTAATGTTTTAGTTCATGTAACCATACGTCAAGACAACTAATGACTACTTGTATTTTTTTTGTGAGAATTTCTGCCAATGTTATAATATTCATCAAATTTGGGGTTTGTTCAAAATGGGTTTAGTCTTGTCCCTGCATAGTGTTGTGAGTTGTCAGACCTCAGTGACCAGGGTACTCTGTGTAAATCTTAATTGTTAACTACAGGTTTCTTTCTAATTTTGTATGTGATCTTTACATACCATATTTATCTCTTCTACTTCTCCTTTTTTATTATATCATAGGCTACTTAATGCATGAATTCCACAAATTCTGGATTGAAGAGGATCCACTGGACATAATGGAGTTCAATCGTGTCAGAGAGAAATTTCATAAGCGACTCTTGAAACAGCTCCAGAACCCAGAGATGGCTCTGTGTCCTCATTTTGCTGCATCAGAAAGTTTAATCAATATGTAGTTATTCACTTGATTTTATTTGGAAACACTATCTCACTCTTGTGTTAGATCACTGTTTAGACCATCACTAGCATACTGAATGACCATGCCGATTGTATGCATGTTTTTGGTGCAGTATTCATCTATTTTTGTCACAGGTACTAGATCCCCTTATGCTTCTCCTGTTGGGGATTTCTCATTTTAAATGGGTGCTCATATGGCCGCATTATGCAGTGGTACATTCTGAATTGATGTCCATGTATCAGAGTTTTTTCTATTTTTTTAGACTTTACTCATAATTCAGCATTGACAATTGAATTGTATTTCTCTAGCTGTGTTTTTGTATATGTGGAATAAGTAGCTGGATCTTGTATTGTGAAAGCTTTTTAACTTCTTGGTATGTTTTAAGGTAACTACTGGCATTTCAAGCAAAATATATGTTTGGACCTCGTCTAGAAGATAATGTGTGTAATTTAATCTGATGCAGGCGCACACATTAAAGTCCAATTTTCTCCATGCAGACATTCTATGCTTAATGCAGAATTAATGAGGCTTATGAGATACAAGTTTTAGTGAGAAGAGTTTATGCAGAATTACAATCAGACTCCACAGCTGCATGAATACCAAATGGTCTGGTGATGCTAATACATTCACAGTGAACTGCAAACACACTCACAACTACTGGACACTGGCAGGAGCCAAAAACTGTATCATCAGGCCGTTGTAACCACCACCACCATGCTGAAGCATGGTCTAAATTCCTGCACATTCCTTTGAATATACAGGGGCTAGTATTTTGTGTCGCATGTTGGAAGGCAACGTGATTTGGTCACATTGTGCTTGGTGAATTCAGGGGAGCAAAAATCTCTATATTTTTTGAACTACTGAAAATGTTGTGTTGGTTGTCAATTCAGTTCCTAAGAACTGGGAGAAATAATTGATTAGAAGGTTTAGAGAAAGACCACTTGAATTTCCCAGACTACTTATAAAAAAAAATTAAAAATGGCAAACTGCCTTTTTTCTAAAAACATAAATGGGTAAAAGTGTCTGACATTAAGATTGTGTAGTATATTGAACAGCATCTACCATGGCATTTCATACCCATGGTATTTTTTACCTTCTAAGCAATCAATTTTAGTATTATATGTTTGTGTAAATCACTTGCATATGGAGATTAAATTGAGTAGTGTCCAACTACTTGTGAATTATATGAATAAATTATATGTCATTCTAAACTGAAGCACTGTGGGTTTTATTTTTGAGATATGCAGTAATACAAATGAAAGCTATTTAACAGATCAGGTAAAAGGGGATGTTTTTGTGGTATTTCCCTAGTCTGAAGAGTGATCTGAACTTCCTCGGATCAGGTTCTTTATTTCTGGTTACAGCTTGGGCCACAACTTTAAGTAAAAAAATAATGGGAGTGGTTAAAGTTCTTGGGGAAACTCCTCCTCAGATGTAAGTCCTCTCATTTCTTTGCTAAAATGTAAGATAGGTATCAGGATGTCTGCAGGGCTGGAGACTTGCACTCGTTGCAGAATTAATCAGCAAAACTCCATGGGTGTTGCAATAATTAGTCTTCTCCAATGAATTTAGAAATATGGAACTGGAAATATTAACTATTGCATATTTTGCATGAAAATACAAGGAATAAAAACTGTGCATGTTTAACTTACTACCGTTAATTTTGGAAAGTGGTTATTTATAATCATCAGACACTGAGGACTTCTTTGTGTCACTCTTGAAGCTTCTAAAATAAGTTTCTAGCAACAGTTTTTATTGGTCCAAATCTTAGACTCTTGCTTTCTTTCCCTGGCCCACTCTGACTTAAATACCTTCTGCAATTTGTTAGGCTATGCTGGTTTATTTTTAATACCCTGCACAGGAGTTCATGGAGTTGGGGGGGGAGGGAGGCATGAAGGTCCCTTCTACTGGTGTGATCCTCTCAGTTGTTGTGCCTTGCTTCAAGGTGTTACCTTCAAATGAAATAAAAAAATATCATCTGGCTCCGTGTCAGATTGTGTCACTGTAATCTAGCTGCTTTGGGTGATTGTTTTTCCTGTCTTGCAGGGAGATGGATTTAATGAAGCTAAGTGTGAAATTCCCCTTCTGTGGAGCCCGTGCATGCTGATGCCTTCTGAACTTATTGTCCTGCCCACTCATGCTTCAGCTTTGGCCTGTGACGTCTTTGCTCAAAATTCTTGTCAAACCTGGGGCAGAGAATGACCCTGGTGACTGCCAAACTGTCTGTGCGCTGCTGAGGGAGGATGACACAAACCTCAACTTTTCTTAAAAAAAATTAGAATTTACACTATCACTGATTCACCTCCAAACTGACCTGTGAGGAACTGGATGCTTCTTTCCCTAGGGCAGAGAAAATGAAAGAAACAGGGAAAAAAAGTATAAAAAGTTGTTTCAAGAAAGTAGAATAAATATTTATAGAAATTGCAGGGTGCAGATTTTGATTTAATTAAAAGTAGAGAAGATTTAGGTTGGGTCTTCTGAAAAACTTTCCACAGCCTCATGGTTGCTGCCCTTTACCTGACATCTCCTCTCCCAGAGGCTCCTGTGAGGCTGGATGCCTGCTGTTGGGAAAATACCCTGCATGACACGGGCAGCTTGGGCAGCAAGTGCTGCCTGCCCAGCCTGTAAAGCTCTTTAGCATCTTTCTCAGGTATTTTTCTCAGGCAAATAATATACGTGGCAGCACCATGCAACCCAGGTGTTTTAAAAAGGCACAGCCATCTTGTTAAGTCTAAGCTGCTAATGTACTTTATCAAATACAAGATAGTGTAATGCTATACAGCGTACGTCTTGGTTTGGGTAGGCAGTTGAAAATATAGTTGATGAAAACTTGACATTGGCAGGTTGTATGTGATTTAAAATGCATAAATGTTGACCTCAGTCTGCTTAAAGCTGGAAAAAAGGGCCATGTAGTGTTATGGGTCTTTAATTCTGTATGCAAAATTATACAAGGGTGGCCTGTATTTCTCAGTGTTACAGATTCACCCACTTCCCATAGCACAGCACTTCCTTATCCCAGCTAATGTGAATTTAAATTGTTGCCAGGGCTCCTTCAACAACACAGGTGGGTACTGATTTGTCTTCAGTAACCTCACTGCTCCACCAGCATCTGTAGAGCTGGGGCTGCGAGCACCGGCAGGACCTGTGCTTGGGGTTTTGATTACAGCCAGGAGGAGAGCGAGTGCTGCTCCGGCTTCCTGTCACTTTTTGGCTTGTAACTTTTTTATTCCTCTGGGGAAGGGAGAATTACTTTTGCTGAGGTTCTTACTGGCTGTTTTGGAAGATACTTTTTCAAATGCTGATGGTATTTCTATGTACTATTTTTGGAAGCAAACAAAGTCTTATCTATGCAGTTTGTCTTGGAGAATTGTATCTCTTGGCTGTTTCCTGGAGCAGCACTAAAGCTCGAATGGAAAATTTCCTGTCGTGTGGAGGGTAAAGAAGATTAATCCATTGTCCTCATTAATGCAAGAGCAATCTTTAAAAAGCACCTGTACCTGCTGGGTGCCCTGTGGGGCGCAGCTGGGTGATGATGGCTTAGTGGTGCTGGCTGAAGCACTTTGCTGCAAGCGGAGAATTTTCAGCATGTTCCCAGTTGAAATAAGTGCTGTTAGGTGGAGCAGGATGTATGTGAACAGAGTGCTGAAGCTTGGGTTAATGAACCCTGCTGCTACTGACCCAAAGAATCACTGGTAGCATCATGCACACATTGGTTTCCTTTATGCAGCTGGTATCATCATTTCCTTCTTAATCCTGCCCTTCATGGGCTGTGGTTAGCTTTTAACATTTCATTTGCTGACCTATCCATTTTTTTCATAATGTGACCTGAGCTTTTTGACCCTTCCACAGGGGTCACCAGCATTGCAGGGCTATCCATTAGTGGGGTCTTGCAGATTGAGTCATTCCTGCATGAGCTCTAGGGGAAACCTCAATCGGCAGCTCTGCCACTTGGATGGATCTGACTGAGGTAGGAATCGGTTACAGGCTGAAAGAGTAACTGTGTGCAATTCTACAAATGCTAAGTTCGTGTGTTTGGCAAGTACTGTTGGGAAATAAGGGAATTCTGTATGTACTTCTCTCTGTCTCCCAGCTGGCTCTTGACGAGCTTGACATTGTCAACATATGACCATTTTGGCATCATAGGAAGACTCCTCTGTGAATGACTTTCATAATGTCTGATTTTTGGAGAACTGTTCTACTTTGAATCTTGCTAACTACCCTGATTTTCACCTCTCACTCTTCTCTTGGTCCAATGCGATCTGGAATTTTGCACTAATGAATCCTCTAGGCTACACTGAGAAAAACAGTATGGCTCTCCTCTGTACACTTGCACCTGCAGCATGGTGCAGCTAAAAATCACATGAATTATTAAAATAGATGTTTTGCAGAAAACAATCCTGAAACAGATAAGAAAATGAATTATTCATTGTTTTCCTTAGTTTGCGGCAGTGCAGGTTTTCTGTAAGACTTGCCAAAGATTAGACAGGAGTCTTCCTACAAGACAATTTAGGAATATAGCAGGAGTGGTTTTGTGCTTTCCCCTGTGAGCAGCACAAATAGAAATCAGGTCATTACTTATTCTAGTAAAGGAGACTGTTCTTCTCTATATAGAACTATAATTAGGAAAAGAGATTTAGGTCTAAAACCTCCAAGGGAGAACTGGGTAGAGCAGCTTAGCTCAAAATGAACTATGGGGAAGGGCAGAGAGTTTGTTACTTGTGTTGCTGTGTTCCTAGACCTGGGCTCCACTGTACTGAAGGACTGTAAAAACATGTAACTAAAGGTAGTGTATTCCCCAAAGAGCTTACAGCCTGAAACAAGGGAGGTGAACAAGACGACAGGGGAGCATGGGGTCAATACTTATCAGCACAGTTAGCAGCTCAGCAAAGCAGAGCAGCACAAGAGGAGCTGGAGAAAGGGACATAAGGAAGCTTGTTTTATGTTTATGGGCAGTTTTTCCCAATTGCAAGGGCAACCAAGGAAGGAACATCAAGATTACTGTGAAAAACTGAAAGAATGGGCAACAGGGCATGGCACTGTGACATACTGGAAATGAGGATAGACATACCCCTGGTGGATACAACGTGGCTGAGAAGGTCCTTGAAAGAAAAATGTAGTCTCAAGTGAGAAAGCGCATGTTGAAGGGGGAATTCACAGAGATGTTGGTGTGGTTAACATGGCGCTGGTGCAGTTGGCACAGGGAGCTCGGCAAGGGCTGTTTGCCAGTGTCCTGAATGGGTCTGAGGATGGCAACACTGCATGGTACAGGTCCTGAGAAGGTAAGGACAACTTCAGGGGCAAATTTTACTTCTGGGGACAGATAAGAAAGGCTGTGCTTCTCAAGAGGCCAGTCAGGAAGTATCGACAAGATGTAGACATAGTCTAGGTGTAAAGCCCTGAAGAGAGGTTAAGGAGCAAAAGCAGAGCCCTTGGTCATGGTCCAGAGACAAGACAGGAGTGTTTGCAGCTGGAAAGAGCTTTGTAGGCAAATCAGGCTTAATCCAGAGACAGTCATTAGGAAATGGTGAATGACTTCAGACTGACATCAGGATAAAAGTCTGGAGCTGAGAGAGCTCTGTGACTCACTGATGGGGCAAGAACTGCCAAGATTGTTTTTACAAACAAGATTAACCAAGGAGAAAATGTTGAAGCAAGAATAAAAAAATATAGCAGAACCCTGTGGAGAACCCCATGGATAGAAAGAATCCTGCACAGGACTTGTGGGAGTAATGATCAGAAAGCTGGGAGGCAGGAGAGGACAGTCTCAGAAACTAAGGGGAGACCAAATTTGAGAAAACAGACATAGTCACCTATGTCAAAGGTGTTTGATAGCTAAGCGCTCTGGTTTTTCCCTGGTGATGTGCTATATTCTGAGCAGATCCCTTTTAATTCATCCAGCAAAGCACTTGTGCAGTGCCCAACTCACCACAGACCAATCAGCAGTGCAAAACACCCAGCAAAACCCGTACCAAAATCAGTAAATCAGCTCAGCTCCTTAGCTTTTGTCACCTGCCCTTGTCAAACCAAGTTGACTCAGTCCTAGCCGATGGGAATAGCATGTGTTCTGCACCTCATGACACAGACCTCTTGGGCTGAGCCAGCCTGTGAAACCTGCCTGCTCACCCCAGTGAAGCTGCCCCTGCTTGACATGCTGGATGGGGGGAATGCCAAAAGGGCAGGATGCAGAAGATGTGAGGATGCAGTTTGCTGCCTCTCTTTGATAGGGGCATTTGTGATGCTGATTTGGCTCTGGATGGTCTCACATGTTCCTTTAAGCTGCTGTGACTAAGCCATCATCTGCCTCTTCATTTTCTCCTAGTTTTCTATTCCCATTGGTTTGTTGGTATGAATTTAAGCCAACTGACATACACTTTGCCTCAAGTTTCCATGTCTCTGTCCCCACTGCCCCTTCAGCTTCTCTCCCTTTCACTCTTTGTTGCAAACATTTGGCAAAGAGCCATTTTGCAAAGGTTTTGGATGTCACCTCTCCGTAGCTCTGTGGCAAAAAAAGAGCAGAAAAAGAATGGTGGGAGCAGAGGTCTGAGAAGGTGCCAGCTGACCTGGTGAGCCCCCTCCTCCCACTCTGCCCTGGCCCAGCTTGCAGGGGGCCACTGTGACACCAGGGGTCGGAGGGTTGCTCCAAGCTTGGCCATCTCAAGGCTGCTGCCTCCAGCTGGTTTCTGCCTTTCATGAGGGCTGTGGGAAAGGGGCACAAGCATGTGGCTGCAGGGGGAATGCAGAGCTTCTCTAGCTCAGCTGCTAATTTAATGCATAGGATTGCTCTGCCCCTAAAGCACCCTCAGTCTCCCACCAGGGTCTCTCCAGGGAGAATCAGCTGCTTCTGTCTTGCAGAATAGAATTTATTTTATTTTTTTGTCCATGCCTGAGACAGGCCTCAGTTAGTGTAAGTCGTGCCTGTCTGCTATGAAGCTGTGAAAATTTACACTGGCTCTAAATCTGGCCAGAAGAGATGAATCCAGCAACAGCAAAGAATAGGGGACCCCCAGCAAGGAGTTACAATCCCAGCACAGTGCTCTCCTTCATCTGCTGGATAAAAAGGCAGGTCTGAGGGAGATGTGATATCCACTCTCTACTGAGTGGGTCAGAAAGCCTTCCTTGATCAGTGATTTGAGTGCCCTTGTATTAAAAGCTAGACTAAGCATTCACATCCACAGAGACTATTTGAAAAGCCAGTCAGTGATTTTCTTATCATGTAGAAACATCAGTGCTGTTGGAGCACTAAACTAATTTCTAATTCCAGTAGAAATCCAAACACTACAGAGAGACTGTGCAGTGCATTTGGAAACCTGCAGCAGTTCAAGTCATTTTGGAGCTGTCTGAACTGCAAGTCATAGAGAGACATGCCGGCACTTCAGTGTTTTATTCTATATTCCTAATTTGCACCTAGTTATGCAAACTAAACATTTCTAACTGTCCTGGTTTCAGCTGGGATAGAGTTAAGTGTCTTCCTAGTAGCTGGTACAGTGCTGTGTTTTGAGTTCA
>JANZLQ010000027.1:9714385-9741012 GCA_026212715.1 Elanus axillaris | reverse complement strand
GTGGTGAGCAATTACTCTGTGCACCATTTGTATATTCCAATCCTTTTACTATTACTGTTGTCATTTTATTAGTGTTGGTATTATCATTATTACTTTCTTCTTTTCTATTCTATTAAACTGTTCTTATCTCAACCCACAAGTGTTACTTGTTTTCCTGATTTTTCTCCCCCATCTCACTGGGTGGGGCGGAGTGGGTGAGCAGCTGTGTTGTGTTTAGTTGCTGGCTGGGGTTAAACCACAACACACCAACAGCATCCCTTGATATTGGTAGCCCCCATCTTTCAACGGTGTAGGACAATACTCCACTGTACCCTCTATTAGCTCCACTAAGAAAACTGCTTTGAAATCTCATTTGCTAACATTCAAGCCCATTACTTTGTGTGCAAGGAAAACAGTTTCTTGCTTTCTTTTTTGCTGCCATGTTGTATATATTTGAAAGCCGTAAACAATCTTCTTTTCTCTTACTTGGCCCATCCCCATTCCCAGCGAGGTGCCTGATATCTGCTGTTGGGGCTGCCACTGGTTGCCCCTGGCCTGCCCTGCTCCATGGCTGGGTGGGAGTGGGATGGGCCCTGGCTGCCAGGCCTTGCTCTGCTGCCGCTGGGGAGCTCCTGGCCCCTGTGGTGCCCTGATGATGGGTAAAACAAGGAGCAATAACTCTTCAGAATACCTGACAAGTATCTGCAATCTGTGGGTTAAGCTTCCTTTGGAGCTAGCAAGACTATCCTCTTATTTAACAGGTCTTGATGGTTTGTTTTTTCCTTCCACAGATTTGTCTAAACATTTTTAAACATATCTGTCCTGATTTCTTTCAGAATGTCTTGTACTTCTGAGTTTTACAGTTCAATTTTGCTCTGTGAAATGCCACCTTCATTTTATATGTCCCTATTATGTTTGCTATTTATTTGATGGACTGAGAAAGTGTAAATAGCCAGTCCATATGCCCTTATTTGTTGCCACTCATATCCTTTCTTCAGTCACCTTGTTTTTCAAGTTAAAGAAGTCTAGGCTGCTTAACTTCTTCTCAAGCAAAAGTTGTCACAATGTTTTTTTATCATTTTATTGCCCCTCTGCAATTTTTCCAACAGTGACCATGGAGCTGATATGTTGAGGGAACTGTGCAGTGATTCCTAGATCTTTCCTGTGTGCCAGTGTCCGCTGGGCTCATTATTTTGTGTGTTGGAGTGATTTTTCTCCCTATGTGTCCTACCTCACATTTGTCAACCTTTAACGTCATTTACCATTTTATCACTTACAATTTGGCATTGAGATGACATTCTACAACTCTTCATCTATGACATTCATACCATCAGAAAATTTTGCAATCCTCCTGTTTTTTCTGCAAGTAATGCAGTCTTTTATGGACCTCCTTTTATTATGCCATGTCACTGTTCACTTTCACCCTTCTGTCTTTCAACCAGTTAAAGGGAGAGCATCCCTTTCCATTCCATGACAATTTAAGGGGTTTCTAAATGTATCGATCAGCTCATTTTTACTGATGTGTTCACTGACTCTTTCAGAGTTGTAATAGATACCAAAAGCAGTATTTCCCTTTGCAGAAGCCTTGCTGATTTTTTCCACTTTTGTGCCTTTGAATGCTATCTGTTTGCTTTTCTGTGGTTTAGGTTTTTTTCAATATGGAAATGAAACTTCCTGGTCTGTAACTGCCCAGCTCTCCTCTGCAGCCCTCTTAAAACCTGGTACTGCATCTGCCACTTTCTGTTCCTCTGGTACCAGAGCAATAAGTTACACTCCACAGTAACTAGGGAGGCAATTCCATATCTGAGTTCCTTTAAAATCACTGGGTGAACATCATCTAGTCCTGCTGATATATGACTGTTCTTTCTATTGACTTCTGGCCCTTCATTTGAGACCATTTCTCCAACTCCTCACCTGCAGATAAAACTTCTAGTGTGGAAACCCTCCTAAGCCCTTCCACAGTGAGCACTGCTGCAGGTAATTAATATAACTTTCCTGTACCAAACTTACATTCTCTGAGCACTCCTGTTCTGCATCTATCATCTGCAGACCCTGCAGTCTTTGTGGCAGGTTTCCTGTTTCTGATGTGTTTTATTTACCATTACTTCCTGTGTGTTATTGATTATTCTTCTGTCCTTCCCGTTCCCATAAGGATGTTTCACTCATGCACATAGTGGTCACTATCACACCATCATTCCTTAAAGGTAACATTTGATCCTGATCCTCCTGTGTGTTTTTAATGGGTGCATGTCTTCTCTTTCTCTGATGTCTGCCTGCCCAAGAAAAAAATATTCATGTTGTTAAAAAATGTAGCATGAATTAGGGCCCAGTCTAACATTTCCCCACTTTGTGGAGGCAGTGGGGTTTTCTGTGCCCACTGTGCTTTCTGCCTTGCAGCCTCACTGGTATCCTGTAGCATGTCATATTCTGGTTGACAGTTTAGTCCTAATTGCACTTTTCCTCTTTTTGAAATGTCAGGCTAGAGGGGTACTATATTATTTTTCTGAACAGTTAGTTTATTTTTCTAAAGCTTTTTTTAATGTATGCTGCACCTTCCTTATTGGTACCATCTTGTCTTTCTGATATTTGCATTATCACCGTGTCCTATTGGTTCTCTTCCAGTTACCACCTCTCTTATAGGCCAGTTCTGATTAACAACCAGACATTCCAGTCTACCCAACTTCATTTTGTAATTATTAGTATTTCCAGAAAAAAAAAAAAAGTTTAACTTTGGGCTTGGCCTGATTCTGGCTAAATAGGCCTTTTTTGTTGAAGTTGCTGTTTGTTGTGTTTCCCATCTGAATTTCATTGACTTCCATCCTATTCTTTATCAGAGAGCACAGTATGATATGATTTTACACCTAGAAGATGAGCACTATAGCTTTTGGGCTGGCCATTTATGCAGGCAAACTTTCCCCAAGCCTGTAAGGGAGCTTTCAGTACTTTCTGTGCTCTGAGGAGTACAGCCTCAGCAGAGAAAGAGCCAAAATTCACAACCCAGACTGCAAAGTGAGGGAGACTCTAGTGTGGCAGGTAGGAGTTCCTGCTTATTATTTTCCAGGAGATTTTATTTACCCTCATTACGACATGGAATTGGCTGTATCTTATTGAATAGTTTCAGTTTAATTGTTTTGCTGATACACAAGTGAAAATGCAGCTGAAGTATCCAGAGGTGTCATTAAGTAGGGAAGTATCCTAGGCTGAAAAAAAAAACAAACAACTAAGGCTCAGAGTTTTCGATGCTTATTAGCTTCTGAGTCCACTTAGTTTTAAGCCATTAAAAAAAAAACATTAAAAAAACCTCGACTAGATTTAAATTTCTACTGGGACTGTAAAAAAAAATGTTGCAAAAAACCCACATTAGACTCAGTTAACTGTTATTACTTATTTTGTTCATAGCCCAGTAAGTTTTAGAACCTAGCAATTCAAAAGTATAGTTTAAAATACAGCTATGAATTTAAAATGTGCATCTTAGTGTTTCCAAATCTTATGTTCATTAAAGTGTTAGTTAATATAGCTTAATAAATATAGGATGTAGGATTTCTTATAGTGAAATTCTTCTATTCAAAACCAGGTTTAATTGAAAGATCTAAAACTACTGGCATATCTCTTCCAGGTGATGCCGAAAGAGACTTCTGCACAGAGCAGATCAGAACTGGGGAAATGGAAAGGGGCTGATCCTTGTCTGACATAACCAGGCCCAGCTCCACTGAAATCCTTTGGGGAAATGGCTTGCAGCATGCAGAAGCAGGTCTTTCCTTACCTAGTTGAAGAGCTCAGGTTAATCCTACTGAAACTGGCAGTCGCCAGTAAAACTGCACTGCAGGTATTAAAAAAATTATGTCCCTGCTTTCAGATGTGCCAACAGATGTCTGTGGACAAGAAGCTGAATAGCAAAATGGTTGAATACTGCAGGGAAAAGAGGTACATGCAAAATCCATTCTAGATTATTTATTGCTCAGCTTGTTCCATAGTTTGATTAAGGAATTGGGTCATTCCTGCTACAAGTTTTGGAGGATGCATCTAGGCCATCACAGTAATGTGCAAGACCAAAGTTACACCAAATGCATGTAGAAATGTGCAAATTTCTATAAGCACAAGCTAGGATCCTCTCCAGGAGCCCTCCTCCCAAGGTATATCTCTACAAGGGATTGAGTCCCTCCTACAAAACTATAGGTCCCTGTGAATATCCTGACCTCAATGATCTGATCTTCAGGTCACCTGAGCCACACTCATTCTAGGCCTTTCTACATACAGGCAGGGGTAGTAGTGCAGAGCAGACACAAATAGGGCATGACATTGTGGTAGACTGTGTACCGCTCTGGCCATCCCAAGAGGGCAGAAGCGAAACACAAGGAAAGCAGTCATTTCAGAGAGAGGCAGAGCTCTGTCTGCTCTTCTGGGTACACAAAGAGGCACATATGCAAAGCCAATAGATCAAGGGACATCCATGAAACATATAAATGCCTTTCTGGACCCTGCCGTATGAGCTGTAAGGTCTACATTTAGCTAACAACTGCTTCCAAAACCAGTTTATTACTCATCTCCCTCACCCACCCACTACAGTGAAGAACTGGCAAGTACAAGTGCAATACAGCACACACACCAGCACAGACTGACCATCTCCATCCATTTTGCATGAATTTGTGCTTCTTTATACTCCCTCACAGACCAGCCTGGTGCGAGTAGAGATTAGCATTAGCTGATAAGCATAATGGAACCTGCTTGAAAATGCTGTCATCTCTCTTTAGAAGCTGACAGTTGAACTGTTAAGCTAAGAGGTCAGAGTTGATTGGCTTGAGCACCAGCTGTATACAGCCCTGGGAAACACGCCAAAGGCTTTTCCAGCGCAGGCCTGCAAGACGCAAATCTGTGGGTAAACCCTACGCACAAGGGGCAAACCAGCTCAGCTGTGTAGGTGAAGAATGATTTAAGAGCCCCTGCAATGGCATTCCAAAGTGTCAGCAGCTGTCTGTCTTCTTGATCCCTTCTAGCTCACTGCACCACCAAAATATAGATAATTATTGTGCAAAGTTCTTCTTGAATTGCAAGGGCGTCTATTGCCTTTGGGATACTTCCAAATTCAGTTGTATAAATAGAATTGTGCTGGACTTGCTATGTAGCAAGGAAGTTATGCTTCACAGTTTCTTGGTTTGATCCAGAGAAAACTTATATGCATACACAGGAATGCTGTCTTGATAAGGCTGAGAACCTTGGGTTTTGGCTTTCCTTCTTCTTCTATGTCATCTACTGAGCACAGACACACAGATCTTACACAGTGTGCAAATTTTTCCACAAAAAAACTAAATTTTGAGTGAATCTTTGCAAGCTAAAAAATGTCAGCAAGAAACGGTTTGTAATCAACCCGCTTAGAAATGCACCACATGTGGTTCCTCAGTGTCAATCACTTTTTCCCCATTCTTATCTCTCTCATTGCATGGCAGTTTCCTACCCTGTGACTTGCAGGTGACACATCAGGAGAGTGGTTAGTTATGTCACACAGGATAGAGAACCTGGCTGACCTGGAGCCCAGGTAATAAAGGACAAAGGGGGCACAAGCCACACAGTCCACAGCAGCCATGACATCATACAAAATCAAAATGGACACAGCCAGTTTTCAAGCATGGCATTTGCCTTTGACAAATTTCAGTTTTTCTTGATAAAAACATTCTTGAAAGAAAAAAAAAAAAAGAAAGAAACCAGTTTCAACTGAAAACACTTTTGATTGATAAAAGCATTTTGGTTAACCCCACTGAACAACTTTCTAATATTTAGCCAAAGTTTCAAATCTTGGTGCCTAAAATTTGTTTTCTAGGTTGGTATCCAGGCACACAAACCAGTGGTCTGATTTTTCCCAAAAGGCTGTTGAACATCCTGTGTCTTTAGTTTCTGTTGAGTGAAGTGCTGAGTGCTTAGCAATTCTGAATTACCAGGCCTAGAGCCAAACTTTTGAAATCTGAACATCTAAAATTAGGTAGCTGCAGTCTGATCCAAAGCCCAGTAAAGTGAATGGAAAGGCCACCACTGAACTTCTGGTTCTGGGTGAGGCTAATTTGTCCATACTTAGATGCTAGAATGAAAATTGCCTTGTTAAGGTCAGGTCAAAGTCATGAGCAACCACGGTTTCACTTGTTGTTGGCAGTTCCTGAGGTGCTACACAGAGTGCCTTTAAAAAAGTAGGTAGGATGCGAAAGGAAACAGGGCAAGTACCGTGTCACCTTGGCAATCCTCTCCATGAGCAGGCACTGTGGTGCGTTCATGTCCTGTGTGCATTATGTGTAACACTTATAGTAGGTCAAACGTTGACATACATACATATAAATATATTTATATAAAAAAAACCCAAAGGCTTGCGAATATACAAGAGAGCTTGCATAATAAATACTTCTCAAGGTACATCATTCATAATGTGTTAGGGGCCATGAAGAAGGGATAGATGTCTCCAGCTTAAAACAGGTATGGGTTAATTAAAATGATGTAAAGTATGTAATTGTATGTATGGAAAGGTGTGAAGTAAAGATACAGAACTGAAAGGAGGGGCTGATACGCCAGAGTGCTGTCCTGCTCAACAGGCTGGAGAAATGAGCTGACAGGAACCTCAAGAAGTTGAACAGAGGGAAGTGTCAAGTCCTGCCCCTGGGGAGGAATAACCCCAGGCACCAGGACAGGCTGGGGCCAACAAGCTGGAAAGCAGCTCTGCAGAGCAGCTGGGGTGCATCGTGGACACCATGCTGACCATGAGCCAGCCATGGGGCCTTGTGGCAGAAACCAAAGAGCCTCCTGGGCAGCATCAGGCAGAGCATTGCCAGGGAGGTGATCCTTCCCCTCTGCTCAGCACTGGTGAGACACATCTGGAATGCTGCGTCCAGTGCTGGGCTTCCCAGTACGAGAGAGATGTGGACATACTGGAGAGAGTTCAGTAAAGGGCCATGAAGATGATGAAGGGACTGGAGCATCTCTTCTATGGGGAAAAGGCTGAGAGAGCTGGGACTGTTCAGCCTGGAGAAGAGAGGGCTCAGGAGGATCTTATCGATGTATGGAAACAGCTGATGGGAAGGAATGAAGAAGACAGAGCCGGACTCTTTTCAGTGGTGCCCAGTGACAAGACAAGAGGTAATGGGCACAAACTGACACACAGGAATTACACTTGAACATAAAAAAAAAAAGCTTTTTTACTATGAGGGTGATCAAACACTGGAACAGTTTGCCCAGGGAGGCCGCAGGAGTTAGAGTAGCTACTTTATAGTTTCAATAAAACTTTTGCCTAAAATAATTTTACTGAGAAACTAAAGACACAAATCACTGTTAGCTCAGAAATCCTCTGGTGTTCTCGATCTCCCTTACACGCAAAGGGCTGGAAGACACTGGTAACATACATCTCCGAAGAGCCACCTCTCCTCCAGGGCCTCTTTGGCAACCAGGAAGATAATGGAGAGAGTTTGAGACTCAAGGGTCACACCAAACATCTACATTAAGGTCCCTCAACCTGGAAAATTTTGTCTGTAATGTATATTTGGCTGATGCTCTTTGACACAAACGTGCCTGTGGACCTGCACAGCTCTTCACTACATCTGGCACTAGCAGTCGAATTGCCTTTTTCTTCAGTTTTAGGCAAATAACTTATCATCTCCTTCAAAATCTGCTTAAAAATTAGAAAAGCCTGAAAAAAGAACTGCTTAGACTGGTATTCTCACTTCTAGCAACTTGTTTGGGGTGCTTTACCTTAATCATATTGTCAAAGTTAGATGCACATCTACTCTCAGAAAGGCTGATGGCTAAAAGTTGTGGGTAATCCAAACTCTCCAGAACATTTTCTCTTCCTGTCTGAAAATTGCTAGAATCACCTTCACCTTGAGCTGTTGCTGAACCACTTCTGGTTCAGACAGTGAAGCCCATACCTCTATTTTTTCCATTGCTAGCCTGAGACGAGCCCACACACGTCAATTTGCTCATGACATTGCTTTCCCTGGGCAGTGACTTTGTGCTCTGGGACTGGCAGAAAACTCTCAGCCCTGCCAGGTGGGACTGGTGCACAACAATGAGGTCCTCTGTGAAAGCCACGATGCATGAGAGACTCTGAAAATCTGTTTTTAAGCCACAGGGAAGGTCTGGTAATGCTGGATGAAGACACCATGTTCAGCTGGAGTAGGAAGTCACAGGTGGTGAAAGATGAGAATCTTTCATACTGAATTATCAGATATTCACCGTATTTAAAAATAGATTTTTCCATGTCCTTCTCCAGTCACTGCTACATGGCTTGTCTCAGCCAAGCCTATGAACACAAACTAACTGTGTAAATTAGTGAAAATATAGCAGCATCTGGTGCAAGGTGGGCTGCAGAGAAAAGCTACGCCCACTGCTAGCAAAAGTTCATTTCAATGTCTTAGTTTTCCTCACACAAAATTTGCCATCCCTGGAAATGCTGGAAGGAGGTTTGCTCAGTCACAGCCAAAAGTAAAATAGAGGTGATTTGTATCATTGCACTGGAGTGGGCATTTCTTGACCGGGAGGATGAGTGGCACCAGCTGCAGCTGGGGTGACTGCAAACCCGGACAGACAATACAAATGGCACAGGGCAACGGGTCATTTACTAGCAACCTCTAAGCAACACACAGACTTAACAAGTGGTGCTACCACAACGTTGGCTGTCTTTCCTTAAAGCGCAGGCCTGAGTCCCAGCTGTCACCGCCAGCACCGCTCCACCCAACCCTACCAGAGACCTGCCTTGGGTCGCTCACAGCACAGGCCCCGCTTTGTTGCCCGCTCCTTGCAGGCTCCTGGAGGGAAAGGAGACCTGTATCATCAGCATGGTGCACATCTAACTGCCTTCCTATAGAAAGCTGTATTTTGTAGAAGATACTGATTCTCTGAAGCCATTAAAATAACAGATGGGGAATGCCTAGGAGGAGTTTAATTACTGATTTCACAAACCCAGGGACTGTGGGCTCTTCAAGCCTGCTCCAGATTTTTTAGCAGGCGACAACACCATCACAGCAACCCTGACACACTTGCGCCTTGTCCTGCTGAGGCTGAGCGTGGCCATGCCATGGTGCCTGGCGTGCCACTGCGGACCCCAAGGGACTGCCGCCACAGGCAGGGCTCGCATAAGGGCTAGGGCACCAGCGGGCGCCTACGCCTGCGACTGCCTGGGATCGTCCCTCCAGGCACTGCTCCAAGCCTGGCTTGGCCAAAAATAGGATCCTGGGAATCCCTGTCTGAAACCCAGCTTCAGAAAATACAATTATTGACAGTGCCTCTGTGGGACAGAGGTTCTCTTTGAAGTCCACATCCACGGGCACCAATGGTCTATGTCACTCTGGACAGAAAAGTGACCTGAACAGCTCACTCTGCTGTTATGCATCTGTTAAGCTGCAGGATTTCCACTCTACAGCAATTTTTGGGAGGAGGAGGAACAAACAAACCACAAGACTTGCACGGTGCACTGTGCCGCAGTTATCAGCAGGTCTCTCAGTGAACAGCAGTCAGGCTGGGAGAGGGATAAGGAATGCTACAAAAAAATGGGTTTACATGTTCTTTATTTAAGTGAAACGAGCAAGTGAAAGTAGAGGTTTCACATTCCTTTCTGCTAAGTGAGTTTGTGCCTCTTGCGCTGGTTAATACAGACAGTTACATTGCATACTGCAGTTTTATTCCCTCGAGAACCTAACACCGATGCCAAAGAAGCCAGCATGGCGGGCAGGGGCTACAGCGTTCACAGTAACTACCAGAGGAGACAGCCACATCAAACAGTTCCTAAGGATCTTGCATTTTACATTTTACAGCTGGATCACTGCAGAATAAAATAATTACATCATCATAGACCCATCACAAACATAGAACAGGCAACAGAGATGAGAGTGTAAAAAAAAGATTCACGACATCCTCAATTGACCGAAAGCTAATCATGGCGGTGTGCTGTGGGCATTACTTATGTCTGCAGAGACACTTGCTTAAATCACCTCCCAGAGTTTCTGATTGTCTTTTACTCCTGGTAAGACTTCACAAGAAGCCACATGAGCAATACAGTAATCAGGACAATCATGAAGTTGAGGAAAAGTTCTTGTGTGGATCGCTCCATTTTTCGGGAGTAATCAGGGGAGAGCAGAAGGCAGCAGGTAGAGCAAAGGGAAAACTTCAGTGAGTTGCCCGGGAGCGCCCTTGAGCTCAACCTTCAGGTCACAGGCTCTTTTAAGGAAAAAGAAAAATATGTGAAGAACAGATGCATGAAGGTTCAGCAGAGCTATTTATATTGGTGTAAATAAAAGTTGTTTCAGTGGCTAGAAGTTAGTAAGCACCAGGGACACTAAAAAGTAAAAGCTACCTCTGGCAGCTTATCACCTTCTTTGACTTCCAGCATTTGACAAGGAGCATTCTCAGTGTCACCTCAAAATACACCACTCAGAGGTGAGCAGTCTGTGGAAATTAGTGCTGCTTTGTACAAACACTTTCAAATAAATAATGCCCAAGCCGCATTTACTGCTTTCAGCAGATATACATTGTAAATATACTACTGTTTACAGTTCTTTTAATTCCTATAATTTAATTCCTGTTTGCATATTTTCATTTTTAAAGAAACCAGGTGCAAACTATCATTTTATAAAGAAAGACTAATAAATCTGAATTATTTATGTTACCACTAAGAGTACAAGGAAAACCTAAGGTTAGACATTTTCACTTCTGAAGAACTTCATAAATTTTCTGAGTTAATCCCGTGGATGAAACAGTATTTCCTAAAGAACCTTCTGACTTCCCTGCACTTTCAAGCTGCTATAGATCTCTTACTTCAGAAATCCCATTCAAGTTGTAGTTGAAAACTTTTCTGTTGGTTATTTTTTTAATTTAGTTTATCACAGCAAGTTTTGGATTTTATATGGTTTTGGAGTTCATGCGGAGAAATGAGAATACTTTATCATGAATATCATGCACTAATCCCATCTGTATGTCATGTAAATAAAATAAAAACCTTTAAACAAATGAGCCATAAACTCTAGACAGAGAATTTCAGCCGCACACCCAAAATCTCACCAGAGAAGCCAGATTAGGCTGTAACATCTCTGGTGCAGACAAGAGAAAACCTGGGACCATACCAGCATGAAGACAGAGAGTTTAAATAGAAACTGCCTTAGCTTGCAGATTAAATACTAAAAGCCCAGTGCATGCAGTTAACAAATTCCTTCATTCCCAAGTTGTTTTGCCAGCCTCTGATGTCCTTGGACAAGAGAAAATCTGACCTAATAAGTAAGCCAAGTTTTTTACCTTGAGGAAGTAAATGGAGCCCAGTGGTTCTGCCTCTGGACTTTGGGACGCTGCAGATATTATTTCCCTCCAAGCTTCTGCCTATCTCCCACTTGGTCTGGATGCCCCGTCCCTCTGTGGGAACTAAAGTAGGCTGAGGGAGGAGAGCAACAAGTGCATTGGCAACCCAGGTGCTGACATCACCCCCAAAGTATTTTAAAAGGGCTAAGCTGGGCTGCAGGGTCTGGTTAAGGCTGTTTATGCAGTGCTTTCTGTGGGCTGATTTTCTTCTTTTAGTTCTTATGACGTGGTGCTGTGCTAAGAGCAGAGCTGCATGCACCCCTTGGGAGTCACTGAGATTTGACGGAATTTCTTTTGGCCTGTTGGTGTCTTCCCTGATGTGGGGAAAAGAAAAGGAAAGAAAGAGCCACTTGCAGAAGTCTATGAGCAGAATTCAGGATCTCTCAAGATCATTTCCAGCTGTTGCTGTCCTGTATACCTGTAGTCCCTACAGCTTCTCAAGTTTATATGCATTTAAAAGAGAGTGAATATCAGCAAAAATATTCTTTGCATTTACATACAGACTACTGAAATCCAGAACCATTTACTGGATAGAAAAGTTTGGGACTAGGAGGTCTGAAAAGCACAATCTTTGCTTTAAAGAGCCACTGACTCACCTGCATGCTCTTCCCTCATCGATTTTCAATGCTGATGTTAATGCTCCATCTACCTGAGCATACAGAGAACTATTTCTGCCACCCTGCAGCATTTCTTCCCAGAAAGCACACTGCTTTGTAGCCTAGATAGCTGTAATTCCTACATCACCTTATCTTTGCCCAAGAGACTGCTACAACTTGCTATATATGTGAACAAAAAAAATATGGCTATTTGTTTCCTTTAAATCAATATAGCTGAAAGAGAGTCTCAGCAGAGCAGGCTGGACTGAACCAGGAGCACACTCTGCCAGTCTTGCACTGCTGTGGGTTTCCCCCCGCTCGGACCCTTTGCTTCAGATGAGTGATACGAGTATTTCCACTGAAGTCAGAGGAGTCACTGCTGCAACAAAGTGCTGCCAGCTGAGCATGAGGATCCTGATCAGGTTTAAGTGTGTAAGGCTATCCACAACACTGGCCTTATTCTCACTGCCAAACACCACGTGATATATAGTGTGCAGATTATTTACTGATTCTGATGCCTTTTGTACATTTATATTTGGGCATGCCGGGAGGTACTGTAGCTCAGAGTATCCAAGCTGGCTGTGACAGCCCCCCTCCATCAGCTCCCAGGCTTCTCCCTTTGCACCAGCACCAGCCCCCATGTCAGTGTGATGGCCCTGGTGAGGGGGGCCGGCTGGCTGGAAACCAACCCACTGAAAAACACAACAAAACAAATAGCTGTGGGTAACCAGGGGGGTGAAGGAGAGGGTTGCTTGGGGTTTGATGGATAATCTCCCTAAATAGTCTTCCCATTTGAACACTGGAAGTAGGAGGGGGACAGGAATCACAGAAATCTTTCCTTTCATTGGTTTGACTGCCTTGTTACTGCCCTCCCAGACACCCAGGCAGCAGGTCAGGTTCGTAAAAGCCAACATACTACGTGGGAGTCCTGTGCTAAAATATACACATGAAAGTGCAAAGGCTTAACCTATGCTTCATTCAGGAGTTAGATACCTAAGTAGATTTGCAGGGTCCTACTGTGACACATGCTCTGCTGCGCTGTGCCACCAAAGCCTGTCATCTCAAGGGAAACTTGAGCAAACCTGTCCCACACTTACAGGGGATTTGAGAAATCCAGATTCAAAATGCTGCCCCTCAGCCTGAGGGAAGCAGCGTTTCTATCTGCCATGAACCTGTCCCAGCTGGCACGTCCTGCAGCAGAAATGTCTGGATTTCTCATGCATTGGCTAATCCACTTCACCTTGAATCACATAAATATTCACTAGGAAAAGGGTGAAACATTTGAGTACCATTGATTCTAATTACTAAATGTTGTACATCAGTGCCCAAATATTTGCCTTGGACAATGCATCTTGGAGATCTTGGGGTTTGTTTTACTCTCTGCCAACAGAAAACTCAAAAAATGTATTTTTTTAACTGGAACTGCTCAGCTCTGGTCCCCAGGCCTGTATCTGCACTTCCACAGTGACAGGGAGCCCCCTCCTGCTCCATCCCAGCTCACCTTCTTGTACTTCTTCCATGACAGCTAGAAAACTTCCCTTCTTCAAAGTAGGAAAACAGTGCTTGAAATGTCATTAATCAGCACACATGATACATGCCCTAACTCCTCTGTACAGGTACAGATGCTGCTCACATTTTTTGTGCTGAAGATCTTCCAGGAGACCAAGGAAGAGCATATAGGATCAGAAGAATTCATCACTGGACAAGAACAAAGGTTCATCTAACCCAGGATACTGACTGATAGTGGAAATCTGGGGGAAGCATACAGAAACACAGTGAATGTAACATCTTTGCCGGGATATCCTCAAACTTCTGGGATTCAGCTTATTTGGATTGCTAGCTTGGGACTACAAACAGGGTTGGGTTTATGGCTCCCTCTTGCTCATACTGTCAGGGTGTCCCTTCAACACAAGCCTCTGTTCCTGCAGCTGTGACAGTTCATTCCATAAATAGTTCTAGACCAGGCAACTTGTTCACAGTTGAGCTTCTCTACACAACATCCTACATACTTCCAGCATTACAGAAATGAAATAGCAAATTCAAATATTCCATATAGCAGAGAAAGTATCTTTCCTCAACCTATCAGCAATATGAAGGCAGGTCATTTGCTAGAACTGAGACCAACTAGATAAGAAACACTTTTTGACTGACAGAGCTAGTCCCTAGTAACTTTAGAAGAGCCAAATTATGTTACATTTACTTTTGATGTCATCTGACAGAATGTTCCTGTATATTTTTACATATATACATACATACACACATGTACACATACACACACACACACACACAGAGACTTGTGAAAAAAAAAAGGACTTAACACTGAACAGGGGGTCCAATAAACACGCCTGAGCTGTGGAATGTGCCTGGATGTTAGCTGTAAATCCAACCAGTGTCTGAACATCTGACTTCAATACACCATAGACTAGAGTCTGCAGTTGCCAGAGGCTGAAACTTCTGACCTGCCCCCAAAAAACATACTCCTGCTGTTTATGAATGAAGAGCCCAAAGACCTCGAAGGCCATATCTTTAAAAGGATGGTTTATTTAATGAAGGGATTTAGTACTGATTAGGAAAGCAGAAGGAAGAGAATTAACTAAATGGTTTTACTTTTAATGCTAACCCAGAGGTTTAGATACTGTGCCGAATATTTTTTTCATTGGCACTTTTTTCTTCTTTTTCTGACAGATCTGGATGTTCTCAGCTTTCAATGCCCCGTGCCAAAGCTCCCTCTTCATGCCTCGCATACTCAAACTTAAGGCTCTAGTCTATATTTAAAGTCACTGTGACTATCTCAAGTTCTTCCCAGCCTACTAATCAAGTAGCACATAATCTTTCAAAGGCATTTTTACGTAATTAGAGTAGATCGTGTTCATTTTTGCTCTCATCATTACCTTTCTCACTAACTGCAGTATATGTATATTTTAAATCTGCTATTAATTGGTTCATTTTTGAATTGGCACCTACCTTCTAGTGTAATCACAAGTATCTTCTTAGAAGACCCACTTGAAGGATTGATGTCTTATCTGTATGAACCCAAGTTTGCAGCAGCGTTCTGTACTTGTAATCACAGTATGTATTTCACACATAACTATCACATTTCTCTGTGGGAACTGAAGACAAATGTCACTTAAGACTGTTCAACAGATCTTAAATCTGATGATTTACAGGCCTTCTAAACAGACATCATCACTCCATGAAAAGCTGAAGATGTACAAAGGAGCCTGAGTATTGCCACATCTTTTTTTTAGGCTCAGCAGATCAGGAATGTCTGACATAGTTCATATGACATTTACATTAGCATCAGTATGTCCTTTGGGGCTTACTGAAGTGTGAAACAAAACTGAAGGTCACAACATGGGCAGGAACATCAGCAGAAGCAAAGGAGAAATCATTAGATATTCAGAGCACCCAGTCAGAAAAGTAGTTACTAACTGCAATGGCATGCATCTCACCTTCTTTGAACAAAGGCCAGATGTCACAGGCATCATTTCTTCAAACCACAGCGAACTATACCTCCTTTTCCCCAGCAGGACCACTGTGATAGACACACATGGGATGCGAAGATCTGCATTCAGTTCTGCTCTCCTTCTGGGCAGACAGGAAAAGGACTGTGCAGCAATGGAGGCACAAGGTAGAGAGCTAACTGCCTGCCACTCCTGGTCTTTCAGGTCTTAGGGAGCTTCAGTAAAAAAAAAAAAGTAAGCACCTATGGATAGTGTCTCCAGGATGAGATGTCAGCACACTGACAATCTTAAGGACTTATATTCTGGGTGTGGAGAGCAGAAGTAGAACATCCTGCCCCAAATTTTTGGTGTTTGCTGCTCACCAATCTCATCCTTCTAGAAATCACTGACAATATTGGTGAATAAGACTTCCAAATTTTAATGATCACAGCACTCTGTCTTACAATCTTTCATTAATGTTCAGCTTTGCTTCATACTGACTTGTTAGTGAGGCCAATCCTCAAAAGCAACACAATAGGGAATGGGTGGCAGGCAGGGAATCATCACTACTTTTCAGTGTCTGATGGGTGGGATTAATCTCTTCCAATATCAGTATCACACTACAGTTGGTGGGGAAAAAAGAGTCCTCCAGGTGGCAATTTATTTGACATAAAATAGATGTTTACAGTTCTCTAGAACAGATTCAGCTTTTTTATCTCCAAGTTATGCTAGACAAATATGACCAGAAAAGTCCAGGATAACAAAGAAACATGTTTCAGAGAAGATTACATTGACCAAACTATGGGCCACAAGTCACATTTACATTTACAGTTGTTGCCAAGTCATAGAACCTTGTTCTCTGTCAGAGTTCATTTATTGTTAGATTTGTTCTTATAATTTTTTATAAGGCTTATTTTATTTTTTGGGGGTGTAGTTTTATTAATTTTAGACCTCTTTTCACAACAGGCCTAGAGTCAGAATATACTTCTCTTATTTCTATACAACATTTTCAACTAGACAAAAGCTGCAGTACTATGAGCCAAACTACAAACCAGAGTGGTAATGCAGTTAGTCAGACCAGTAAAAGATCACATGAAGCCTTGAACATAATGGGGAAAGTAGACTACTTGAAATTAATTCTAAGGCACCCCAACTGAGATGTAAAACAAGAAGGATAAAGAGAAGAAGACCTCCAATTTAGTCTTTTATAGCTGGCTGCCTCCAAACTACTTTAAGTGTCAGGTCAAGAGTGAAGACAACATCAATTCACCTGCAACAGCAGTGACCCAGTCACCCCAGGGACAATCAAGACAGTCAATAGCATTTAGGAGATTAAATATCAGAGGTGAAATAATGCAGAAATGCTGTAGAAAGTTAGCCAAAATGGTTGTATGTTACATCTCAGCTCATACATGCTCCCACTTGTTCTGAATGGAGCTGAATTCTGAAACACAGCCTTCATCTTACGCTGGACTTTAAAGAAAGGAATTAGAAGGCAGCTTCTCCTGGTGATGCTAAACATCAGACCTTGCAGTAAACGAGTTTCTCCTGGAAGATAACTAAAAGCTAGTAGGGGATTCACGGTTATGTGCTGGGATATGCTTTCACTGTGCTCCCTTGTCCAGCATATTGGCGGAAGCTACAGAGAGGCTTTTGAGCTTAACCGTCTGTAAAGCTAATTTCATCGATCAGGGTCAAGGTCACAGAGATGCAGATTACTGTGGCCACGCTCTTCCACACTGTTAGAGCTCAAAATGTGCTGCTGGATGGAGCTGCAGTTTGGGCAGACAGGTGCATGATAAATCCCTGAGACTAAGGGTCCCTGTGCTGGCTACATCTTCAGGAGCAGAGCAGTCATGACCTTTGCCACATCAGTAAAATTTCATTATTGCCATGGATGCCATTTCTGGGGTTCATGTTTGAACCAGCAGCCTTCTTTCTGCCCACAGATACAAGGTGTTAAGGGAACAGAAAAAAAAATATAGTCAGTATTTGTTCAAAGAAAAAACAACCTGCAAACTAGTAGAGAAATACATGTGAGGGATTGATGGCAGAAGCTGAAGTGGAAGAACACATTCAAATCAGAAACACAATCATCTTTTTTTAACTCATTTCTGAGTTGTGGAGGAAATTTTTACAGGTGGTGGAGGAAAGACTTTGGTGCAGCAGGGTCAGAGGCGTAGGCAGAGAAGTGCAACTTTCTGTACTCAGGCCTTGATGTTCAGTGCTCTTGCATCAAGCCTGATCGATGCCCTTGTAGCTATCATGTTGAAAGTGTCCAGCAAAAGGTTCAGCCATCCTGGAACAGGAATGGACACAAAGCAATGAGGGTGGCTGTGAAATTACAGCCTGTTGGTTGCAGCCTGGTAACTGGTTGTATAACCAAACACAGGGTGCTTATCTCTGAAAGAAAGGGGCGAGTTACTGTAAAGTTATTTCTGAGTAGGAGTTTGGCCATGATCTGCTGCTGATGTCAGGCAGGTTCTCCCCTTACTCTACCCCAGAGTGAGGTGTCTGTGTGCTCACAGCCTGGCTTAGTTCTCTTACATGAAAAGAAGTGAGTCTTTAATAAACTATGTCCTGGCACCATGTAGAAATACAATTTTTATCTCCGTGAACAACCATATCAGCACTACTGCTATGTGAGAAGCTTTCAGCTCTAACTCATACAGCTGTTGTGTGAGTTCTTAAATCTCTGGAGTCATTTGTAAGGCACCCTGTAAATACTCCCTGCGAGGAAGGTTTGCCTTTAGTTACTAGGTAGCCATCAGCTGTTGTGCCAACACACCCTGGTACTTTCAGCAGATGGCATTTGTGTGGTTTTACAGGGCTATGAGGCTAATGAACCTGTTTCTGAAAGCTCACAGCCCAGCTCTGCCACAACCTGCAAGGCGCATGGCTGCTCGCCTGCATGAATGCCCTTACCCCAGGTGCGGTGCATGGTCTCTCCTCTGTGTGAGAAGATGCTTCATGTTTACCACAGAACAGCAAACACAGATGCCATGGAGCAGGTGCTGCACTTCAAGAAAGCAGCACTGTTTTCTCTCAGACAGATAATATCCTGCCCAAATCCTCATGACAAAGCTGTGGCAGCCAGAGAGAAGTGTTAACCATTCCTGGTTGGCTATAAAGACCCAGAGAGGGGTATGTCCAGTGAGGTGATGGGGGCTGTCCTGAAGGACAGGGGCAATTGAAGAGAGTGCTGCAGTGGAGCAGCCTGTGCATACACCATCTGAAAGGAGTGGAGAGTGGGCACTCTCTCTGTGCCACTGGGAAACAAATCCTTTAACAGTCCCACCTGAGTCCAGCAAAGGAAAAACTCTGAAATTCTGGCTAAACCTTGGCCAAATTGGGCCTTCAAATACCTTTGAGAAGCCAAATAATCAACAAATTCAGGGTAATGCTCTATCTGTTAGTACGAGCTTTCATTCCCTCCCATTCTCACCACTTTACAAATGCCAACAGCAAACTCTGACAAAACAGTGCAGCTTGGTTCAATTAAAAAAAAAAAACCAAAACAAAACACCATGGTGGGACATCACCCCCCTCACCTAGAAAATCACCAGGAAGTAACTACCAGCAGTGGGCAGTTTACATAGTCCAGCATCCACTGTGAGAAGACAGAGCACCCATCCCTGGGAACATGGAAAGGAATTGGTGTCCTTCCACAGGGACACTCAGAACAGCACGTGAATAGAAACAGTAAGCTGAACCCATAGCCTGGAACCTGTTTGGGGAATAAATAAATAAATAAATAAATAAAACAATGTCTAGAAAGCACCTGCCCTGCTTCTGGAGCTATGAAGCTCAGAGGTGAATAGGAAGCAGCATACTTCCAGCCAGGAACCACCAAGAAGCATGGGGGTCTGCAAACAGGATGTGTGGGGTGACCTCTGGGACCAGCCCAGGACTGGTAGAGAGGAAACCACACTAAGCTGGATATCTGTATCAGAACCAGGAATAATGTTGAATTTAAACAAAAAAAGAAGCTTATGTCTATAAATGCTTCATAGCATGAGCCCTGGTATGAGTATAGTTTAGCAGTCACAGATGCTGGGTTTTACAGCAGTTTCAGTTTCTGGATGCTGTAAACAAGAGCCCTCAGTTACTCAGGTGATGCCTGGGACAGGGGGAAGCCAACAAGGCTGGAAGACCTAATGCTTTTGCAAGATTTAGGTGTGCTCTACAAAAGTAAATGGGTGCTATGAATAGATAAACTGCCACTAAACTGTATGTAAAATGTCTCTGCTGGCCCACCACATCCACAAAGACCCTCTGCAGAGACATGCTCACAGTTCTGTTTTATTTAATGAGCCAAATACCTTGCCAGTATTTATTAGCCTCACTCTGGTGAGAAAAGCCATAATCCTCATATTTAAACATTTTATTCCATGAACCAAAACCAAGTGAGAGATACCCATCAGCACAAGCAGTATTGTTTTTAGGGGTCTGAGGCAGTCAGAGGAGTTCTGGCATGGCTAACACAGCATTTGTAGTGTTCAATTTTCGAATTGCCCACATTCAGCATTCCAACAACAGGCTGAGCTGGGTTTGCATAACAGTACCAAGTAACTGTAGCAACCTAAATAAGTCACTGATTCCTGAGAAAGTATGAACTACAATAGCAAACACTATCTTTATTTAAGTAGCCATGTTCTAATCAACTTTACTTCCCACCCAGCTTCATGTGGTGCTAGTCAACCTACGAAGGATCTCATCCTTCTCTTGTTGGATTAAAGAGAAATCTTGCTATGGGTTTTAACTGGAGCCAGACTGAGCCCTAAGCATATGGTGGCATTGCTTTGTGCTTGTTAGGACAAACAGAGCTAATAAGGGCTGGAGTGACATGATGGGGAGGGAAGGCAGGAGCAGATCTCCACTCAGCACTGATTCACCCTTCATCTTTGAGGTGTTTATACACAGCGAAAAAGAGTCGAGAGGTCTCTAATGACTTTCTAATCACCCAGTCATTGACCCTGGGTGAGTGGAATGACATCTGAAATGAACCTTGGCTCAAGACAAAGCAGATCGGAGCTTTGTATCTAACTAAATTGTTATTGTTTCTCAGCGCACTGTACTATTATGGAATAAATGAGAAGTCAGACATAGATACTCTCAACAATCCAGCAACTCCCTCCCTCTCCAGGACCCAGATGCTTGCTCCAGGCTACAAAATGCAGCTGAGCATTAGGGATTGTCAGGATCTAACCCAGAAAAAGAAGTTTGAACAGCCAAATTGTGGAACAGCCCAAACCAGCACCCTCAGTCTGGGCTCCCCCAGTGTGTCTTTCCTCTTGCTTGGTCAAAATCCACATCCATTGTAATTAGCCATTTGAAGGTTGCTCTCCCAATCTGTTTTGCTAGACATGTTTGTCTGGACTCTTTGCAAGACAAGTGTTATGAGTGAACAACGTCCTTTAACAGAACTGCTGGCCAGTAACATATTGGGAGTAAAGCCTTTTAACATTAGATAGCTACCACACTAAGGTTAAGCTTCCTCTTTTGTTCATGACAAATATTCCTTGCCCTCTTCTTGTCTTAGTAATCACACTTTGTGTGTCACTGATGAACAGTTAAATCCACTTTTTGCTTTCTACAAAATCAATTAACACATCTCGGCATGAGCAGATGGAGGCTTCATTACCTGAGGGTATACAACTGCAGACAGATAGCAGCAAGTGAGCAGTACACAGACACCTACGTTTATGCCTACAGACTTAAGTGTAATATGGCTAAGGGGAAAAAACAAGGGCATCAACTCCCTGCTCAGCTATCATGCCTTTCCTTGGGAGGATCATACCCTCTACTAACACGTTATCATTCATTCCCTTCTCTGAAACAGGAAACTACTTGTTTTAGCCTCCCAGGGCTTGATTAGGCAACCATTAATATCAAACCTGGGCACTACCAAACCAGCTGTCAGCACAACTTTCTCTGAATCAGACCACAGACATAATCCTGCAGCGGTGAACAGCTGACCTGACCACGTGCAGTCGGTGTTTATAGCAGCTGGAGCCAGGCACCCCATCCTCCCTCCACCCTTGGGTGCACTGCTTGGTGCTAGCCATTTCGCATGGTGCAAATGCTTGCACAGGCGGTTACGAGATGTTCTGTTTGAAAGTGCTGTGTTGAAAGCATTGGCTGAATGCACCTCTGGCATCTGCCCCTCTGAAGCCTCCTCCAGTTCTTCCCGACTGGAAGAGGTGTGATCTGCCATCTTCCAGACCTCTGTGGATCAGAGGAGACACTTTCCAGATAGGACGTCTGGCTAAACTAGCAGCAAAGCATGAAATCCTACTCATTATAACTTCCCTGCAAGAGAGGGTCAGGGACACAGGTCAGTACACTCTTTGGCTTGGCTTGATAATATTAACAAAAACAGTACTTTGCCCATAGGACCTAGCAACTATCTGACAGCTAATAGACTGCTCAGGCTGGATGACATGACATTGACCTGTGTCAACCCTGGTTAACAAAAGAATCTCTTAATCCAGCAGGAACAGCCAGGGAACCATGCTCTGATCCTCTGCAAATCTCCTGTGGGGCTCGTTACACTCTTGGAAAGAAGTGGCAATCTGTGCCAGGTCAGAGAAGAAACTCCTTGTCCCAGGAAACATTAGAGGATCTTGTTTAATTATCTTGAGCTAAAGTTCAGTTTTTCCACCCCAACACACCGGCAGCAGTTGATGTTGTTGATGATTACCTGGGTAATAAGGGCACGCAAACCTTGCTAGCTCATGTTGTTTTCTATGTGCAGTCCTCCTTGTAATAAGAAATGGTTGGTTCTGAGCCAATTGTTTTCTGAGGTTTGCCAGCACGTGGCTTGGGTATGACCAGCCTGAGAGAACGGGAGGTGCTGGGGAAATGTCAGCCAAGGAGCAATGGAGAAGAGTGTGTGCGTGTTTGTGCGTGTGTATACAAGGGGGGGCAGGATGCGAGGGATAATCTCAGCCAAGGAGCTTGCTTGCCCCCCCTCCCCCCCCAGAGGCATGACTGTGCATGCCCTTGCCTGCCTACTCTCTCTCAAGGTATTTGACTTGGAAGAAAAAGAAGGTCTTGCCCTGGCAGCGCCCTAAGAAAGACAGTGCATTAAACCTGGCTGCAAGGAAAAGTGGCCAAGCAGAGGTGTATTCGAATTCAGGGAAACTGATGACAGACAAGTCACAGTGTCTTAGAAAATGCCGTTGGGCCCCAAGTACTTACAAAGAGGTTAGCAGGACTTAGGAACCATGTCCAGTGAGAAAAGGGGTGAACGTATCTGGAGATGGATGCAGTGAACAGAGCTTTCTGCATCCAGCCACGAACATTTTTGAACAGGGTTGACCCCACTGTCAGTTTTCACTTGGTCAGCAGTGGTACCTAAACTGGGATTTACCATTATGTCTGGCTGGGGCTAGTGCTTCTGGCTGTACTGTGCTAGCCAGGCAAAACAGAGCCAGTTTGGAAATGTCAGAGAAATGCATGTGATTTTTGGCAGAAAACTGCAAATAAAAACACGATTCTATAAATAACTGGGTTTTGCCAAGTAGTCTCAAAATGCCTTCTTCAGCAGAAATTCAGATTATTACAGATTTAAAAATGCAGTAGGCAAGAGCACAAAAAGCCCACCCCAGTTTCAGTCTGCAGAGACTGTTTCTAAAATCAGGGTTATTTGGGCTGCTTTCCTTCCCTCACAACACTCCTCTGTTCTTCAGTCCATAAACACTCACCCCAGATCCAGGTTATCTTATCTGTTCAGGCTATGAATTTCATAAATGCCTTTGGCACTTTAGCAGACCCATGCCTGTAAAATAACTGTAATCTCACTAAGAAATATTGCTGATCCCACCTACAAATCTAACCTCAGACTTGTGTTGCAATCACAGTACTGCATGTCTTGTCCAAAACACATCACAGAAGCCATGGAGGAGGTGATGACTTTTCTGACCGGCCTTCTGAGTGCACAACAGAGATGAAAATTGCAGCCATCTGTCTGCAGCATCTCCAGTGCCCACTCTGACAGTCTCCATGGAGCACCCAGTACCCACCGAGTCTTGTCCCCATGGATGAAGGAAATTTGTCCTTCTACAATCAGAATGTCTTTTTTCAAGACTCAGTACCCACCAGCTCTACACTTCTGCCAGATTCACTGCTCTATATTTTTTATTCCCTTCCTGCTGTGTTTGATTCAGAAATTTCAGATTCCCATCCCAGGTTAGTGGGTTGCACATGACATGGCAAGCAAGGAAAAACACATGTTGTATTATTCGATTTCAGTCCCACCAAGCTTACCATAAACCCAAAAGTATCTCCTGTAGGAGGCAAGCTCTTTGACTGTGTCATGATCTAAGCATTTTGGACTGATGTGACAGCCCAGCTGTTACACCAATTTCTTTGGTAGGAGGTCTTAATCCCGTAGCGTAAGTTGGCAACATCAGCTTGGTTTTAGCACCATTTTTAGGACCATTTTTAGGACAGAGCATGCCTTGCCACACTTGACCTTTATCTTCCCACATGGCTAGGTGTAAATTGTTGTTTACTGGCTTGCTAAAACTTTAGCTAAGCTCCAGTTAAAAAAAAAAAAGTGGGACAGGATTCACCTACCCATAAATTCGTCAGGACTGTGTCTCTGCTGCTCCTTCACTTTTCAACGAAACCACACAAGGAGTGGAGGTCTCTGCTCTGGGCAAAACCCTAGAGATTTCCCCCCTGCCATAAGGATGGCCCCTGCCTCTGTGCTCCCCACTAGTCCCAAAAGTCCCATCTGTAATAGTAAACAAAACACACCCAGACACACATCTGGACAAGCCCCATAGATACACGTGCCCATGCACAGCTCAGGCAGCCTTTCACCGGAGACAGTTTGGATGTGATTGTACCATTTTAAGAGGGAAGAGAGCTTAGCCATGTGCATGGCAGCTGGGCCATGCCTCCTGTCCTCCCCTGGTAGACCTTGTTGGACCTTTATTTGGGTGCTTTCAGGCTGAGATACAAAGCAAAGTGTTAAACTGTGCCTGGAAGAGCAGCAGCAGCAGATCTGCAGGCTGGTGATGCCAGAGAGGGGCAGGGTTGAGGCAGCCACAGCAACACAGTGGAAGACAGGACTCACAGCAGAGGGGATCTGTGCTATTAACAGTGCCGCAAGGGAACAGCTGCTCCACTTGTGGTCCATGAAATAATTATGAAATAAACTTCTGGAATGTGATAAGAATGTTTAATAGGATGTCACCTTCTGGGATTCATGAAGCACTAGAAGAACTGTAAGGTCGCAGTCCTGCAGCAAAGAGCGACTCTGAAGGAAAGCCACCACTCTCTTCTGCCGCTTTGATTTGTAGTATGTAGGCACATAGTCAAGAAGCCCTTTGTGCCAAGTGCTGTTCAGAGAGACGGTTAGCAACGGCCACATGTGCAGACCTGGGAAAATCGGTGCCAAACCCAACCAGGTCTCACCAGTTACTCAGAAGGACAGACAGAGGCTTGTTCTCACTGGGGAAATAGGGCTTGAACGCTTCTGGGTTTTGTACACCTCTGCAGGCTACAAGAGCATTCCCTCTTCCTAAGATGGACTGTGGATTTGTCCAGCCTCCCATGCTGATGTTTAATATCCACTTCCCAGGGCAGGAAGAGAAGAGACTCACAGCTGGAGCAGCTGGAGCAGCACAAGATGGAACATGTCACGGATCCGGCACCCTCGCAGCCAGCGCTGCTGTGGTGCGTGGTAGGCAAACAGCACCATGGGGCTGGCACAGACAGAGAAGCATCACACCGATGCCAGCACTCACGCTGTCAACATACCACCCCAGTAGAGGAAGTTGTTCAGTAATTCAAATGTCGTTGCCGTGCTCTTTGGAAGCAGTGTGCAAACAGGACGCTGGGGAATTGCACAGTACCTGAGGAGCCTATGTTATGTTTTCATGGTGATGTAAAAGTTAAAATCTAGTTAGGCAAGTTCAGGCAGCCAAATTATGAGAATCTTATGGCATTTTCTTGCTTGTAATGTAGATACATTAATAAATGCATATCTGAGGAGGTAAATCATTAATAGCTCCTCTCCTAATTTCGTGTTTAGAAAGGGTGGCATCTTATACAGGTAGAAATCTGTGCTAGGAGCACACAGACACTGCACCACAGGAATATCCTGGCTTCTGCCACAGAATGCTAATGCAAGCAGAGTGATGACCCCTACTTTGTGAACCAGAAACCCAATTCCCACCAGACATTCACCCTAACTAGTACATTACAACCTAAAGCCAGCTTGGTGGCAGGAGGGTAGTAAAAGGAGGCAGGTCCATGTGCCAGCATGGCTTTCACCTGGCTATGGTACATCCCAGATTTCCTCATTCTGCATAATCCCAGCTACCAGCAAATGTCAGGAGTATTACATTGCCTGCACTGGGGTTTGGATGCACCATTTTCCATTAGGAACATTCTCTACAAACTTTTGGTGAAGATTATTTTTTTTAACACTGTTTCATTTTGCTAAAAACCTTTTGAGCTAAGAAAGCCCTGGAGAAAATCACTGACAACTTGAGTGAGATTTTAAAATGTCTCTTCTTTCATCTCCCTCTTGGTAGGACTGGGCAGGAATTATTCACAGTTTGTTTCTCACTACCTTTCATGAGAACTGTTCACTGAAGTGATGAACATTTACATAAATTCATCTGATCTGTAAGTACTGTACCGTTTCTTAGTTTTCCTATAATATATTCATGGGCAAATGTGAAATTTTCAGTAGAGAAGCAGTTAATGTTTACTGCAAATTGTAGCTGCAGTGTGCTGAGGGAGAAACAGCACAGCTGGCAAAATAACCTCCCTCTAGGGCCTGATTTAAACCCCAGGAAAGCCAGAGAGACTCTTCCATGTTTTTTAGTTCAAGCAATATTTATTCTGTCCATCCCTTGGACCTCTTATACTCTTGTAAAAATTGGATGGACCTGCAGGCCAAGACATAGCAAAAAATGGAAAATATTTTCAGGTCTGCTTACTTCATTTGGACAAAAAAAATCTTTGAAATAGGGTGTTGGATGCTTTATTGCAAAGAGATAGAAAGAGGGAAGCTTGGAACAATTACTTCTACAAAAAAAAGGATTTTTTTTCATTCAAAAGCCTGTTGTTTGTTTACTTTATCTAAAGCAAGTTCTTTTCTTTGAATTTCAAAGCTTCTGTGTATCACTAAAGACCAAGCTATATTTTTTCCATTTGATAAATGGCATACTGGAAAGCTGTTTGCTATAAATAGTTCATGGACAATGAAACTGTTGCATTGGCTTTTCTTTATTCCTAGATAATTCCGGGGGGGGGGGGGGGGGAATAT
>JANZLQ010000027.1:9665514-9713314 GCA_026212715.1 Elanus axillaris | reverse complement strand
CCAATCTGTAACTGTATAAATAGAGGACTTTAGCTTGAATAAAGTTGGAACGATTTCTACTCATATTGAGTGTGTGTGTCGTTACCCGGGAACTCCGCACCCCGCTTCACAGAAAGACCACAGCCAGGAGCAAGATGCTCTCAGCAAGGAGGAAAGGGGGTCTAGATATAAAGCCTATGTGTTCATGCAGGATTCACCACTAACCCTGTTGTTGTGATTGAAAGAAATTTGCTTTAAAATTGCAATCCAAAGCCAGCAGGGATCCGTCTCACTTGTCAAAGTTATATGTTACAAAATATTTGTATTGTGCATATACTTTATGTGTTGTAAATATCTTCTGTAACAATCTAATAAAGCTGCTAAAAAAAATCCATCTCAAAAATTATCATTTTAAAGAGAAACATAAGATCCACAAATTCCCTGCCCTTGCTCCAGGTAGCAACTTTGATTTCCCTGTTGGTATTGTGGCTTTCTTATGATTGTGAATACAGATCTTTTACCAGAGCTTTGGAGCTTGTCATAGGCTGTGGGTAGAAAATCTGAAGCTCTTGTTTTCAGAGAGGCAAAGGACAGATTCTGATAATTTATAGAGGGGTGAAAGCTAATCTTCATAGATGCAGAATCCCAGGGAGAGTTTGGCTTTTCAATCATTAGTCCTTGTTAGAGCAGCATCTAAAGTATTCTTTACAGCTTGCAGTCATATATATTCACACCAGCCCTGTTCCAATATAGGCTTGAAGCTTGGCACGTTTCCCAGATTGTAGTTGTGCGGTCTCAAACAAGGGAGGTACAACGTACAGCCAGAGCCTGCTGTTGACAACACGGCCAGGACAGCATCGTGCCATTGCTGCCGTGGGGTCTGGGGCCCTGAAGTTCCCCCCATAGCCATCCCCGGCATGTGCATCCATCCCTGCCGCAGGACACCTGTCAGCTCTTGCTTCAAAATCTCATTAAGGACCAGCTGAGCATTATCTGATCCCAGAAGGACTTGTTTGGATGAATTATTCCTACAGTGAGGATCCTGCAGTATAATGTTTCAGCTAAAGTTTGGTGCCCTTACTCTTCCAGGCACAGAAAGCAAGAGAACACTTCGAGAAGGATTAGGGGGAATAGATGACTCTTCACTAAGGGGACTGGTTAAATAATCTGCTGTCACATTCAGGTGAAGAAAGCCCTCGTCTGGCTACTAAGAGGCAACCCCAAAATGGACACAGCTGATATCAGACTAAACAACAAAATATAACCTGTAAGTGGTCTGAGCCTGAAAAATATCTCTTCACATAGAAGCAGAAGTGTCTTAAGACATTTTAAAAGTGCCTTAATTATTCAGTGGAAGGAACATGGATGTGCAACTTTGTGGGTGCTTGCAGCCAAGCAGACTAATGATTGCATTTAAATGCCCCACAGGAGAGGACTTTCACTTGAATGTCTTCTGAGAGCTGCACACCTATTTGAAGTTGGAGGAGCTGGACCAAGAGAAAGCAAGCTCACCAGTGCCAGTGGCTTATAGATCCCAACCTCTTTCTGCATAGTGGCAAAACATTAATAATAAAATAAATGTACAACTCTAGGAGGTGGCCATTCCCTGCACTCACAGCCTGGCTAGGTGCCAAGCTACCCAGAGGCAAGGAGCCATGCCATCAAGTGTTTAAGTGCACGTTTAGGTGTACATGAGTCAGCTGCTGATTTCAGAATAGCTCTTCTTCTCACTTAGAGTTGAATGTACTTGAGGAGCTTTGCTGAATCAGGCTGCAGGCAAATTGTCATGTTATATTCAAATAGTGACTTTCTTAATGAAAAGATGGATCTAGTCTTTTTCTAGCCATTTGAGATTTTGCCAGTGACCAATAGAGGGACTCTCTGTAGTCCAAGAAATATCATGGAAATGCAAATACAGCTAAAGTGTAACCAGTTTCAACATTTTAAAAGCTCTTTCCATTTAATTAGCCAGAAGCTGCATGTGTAGGCACTAGAGGAAAGATAATGATGAATACGTAACCCTTGATCTGTGCATAGCAGAGTGGTACCATGCAGCATGGCCCCCAGAGTCAAAGAGAAGGAGCATGACCCTGTGTCCCAGCAGTCTGGTCCCGTACTCTGTCAGATATTTAGCCAAGCCAGGTTAAGGACACTTCAATACTTGCTTAGTGTCCTGACCTGCCTGCCTAGTCCCTATCACCCCAGCGTGAGCCTTGAATGCCTCGTTTTACAGTGCTGGGTGAAAAATGCCCCCCACAAGCAGTGTTGGGCGATGCAAGCCTGGTCTTCCCTAGGCTGAGGGAACTGAATCCAGGTCTTTCATTTCCCAGAGAAACGCTGTAGTCATTTCTCATTGCACTCCAGGCAGATAGCTGCACAGCAGCCACTGGTGTCGCCATTGAAATTTAGTGAGGACCCTGCTCCCAGAGGTGTGGATCACAGGTGCAGAGACCCATGTATGGGCCCTGAGGGATCCAGGAGGGAAACTCTGGAGACCTCTGAGTGAGGTGTGGTGCCAACCCATGCTCCCTGTTCAGACCCTGGAGCCAAACACAGTGGCATGCAATGAGTGTGGGCAATGTGTAGGCACTTATTGTTGCATGGCTTGGATCATTTGGAGGGTTTCCTTGGGTTCATGGTGACTCAGTTCTGTCTCAGTCCCTCTTCAGATCTCAGTGATCATTACCACACCTAGTCTGTTTAATTTTGGGATCGCTGACCATTTTCCCACAAGCCTTCAATGTCATTCTTTGTTCAGAGTCTCATTCTGGCAGTGGGTCAGTAAAGGAAGCTGTTGCCATTTGGACCACTGCTTTGCCTGTTGTAGCATTGGCACCTACTGGAAACCTCCAAGAGGGTGTCAGAAGTCAATTAAAGGGCTCTCTCTGAGGGTAAAGTGCTCCAGAAAGGCTTAGAGAGAAAAGGCTCCCAGGAGTCCTCACTGAGCCTCAGAAGTCCTCAGCCAGGCTGGCCTTGCCAGAAGCAGGAGGTTGAACTCTCTACCAAAAAAGTCTGATCATGGTTTCTTATTGATTTAACCCCTGCTAGGTTTTTTGCTAATCTGGTTCTTTGGATTCTGGGTTTTTTTTTTTTGATTGCTGTGATGTTTACTTCAGTGTCATGTTCTTTAATACCTCAGTTATAGAATTACATATTCTTGCAGATGGAGTATTGGTTGTGTTTTTCCATATCACTACAGCATAGCCAAAACAGCAGTCTGACACCTATAGAAGAGAAGTGCTCTAATCAGGATATCATCAATATTAACTTGCCTTCAACCTGGACACTAAAATAGTGTAATTAACAACAGCATGCAAGTATTTTGTAACACTGTGATGGCATAGCCAGGTGCAATTTTCCAAAAGTATATAAGCAAAGTAATCATGAAAGGGGCATAGACAGCTGTAGTTGTACATTGGAGGCATCTGAGTAACAAAAGTTGCCAGATGACAAGAGACATTTAGGGGCCCAGGAGTAGATGGGTCAAGAAAGACTGATGGCAATATAAAAGAAAATAAGATAAGTGGTATCAGGAACAGAGGAGACCTTCTGTGCCTTTTTGGAGGGGTCAGTAGCATGAAAACATTAGGCATAACAAGGAGAATCAGAGAAGAAAGAAGACCACTTGGGCTTTGAGTTCTTTTACTGATGAGCTCTCAGGCCTGATGAGCTGGACCTTGGTGATTATGAACGACCAAAACCATAGCCATCAATGCAAACTATTAGCTCTGTGGTATCATGTACTCGCAGCTAATTTAGACTATGACTGTTAGGGACTAAGAGTTTTCTTTATGCAGTAACAATGCTTAATATCACATAAGAATTACCCATTAGCAAGTGGGTTGCTAATGAATGAATTTAGCAGACAATTTAGTTTTCAAATTTAAAGTTGGTATGATTTGCCAGTCTTCTAAACACTCCCATCAGTGGTCTCTAATAGCCTAGCTGATGTAACGAAAGATCTATTCAGTTACATAGGCAGGACCTACGCAAGCTGCAACTGTATCTTGTGTCAGCTATATATAAGTACAATTTTATTCCCACATTAAAAGCTGCACTATAGCCAATGGCTACTTGTGAACTTAACAGTGATATTATTGCTGCCCTTTGATTTAGGACCTGGAAAGCAGAACATTTGCTTGAAAGCCGAAACACTCCTGCTGGGGCAGGAGGTTATTTGCCTGATGGTTTTGCACCTCAGGAGTCCTATTTTCAAGCTCTTCTAACTACAGTAGATGCACATTTTCTTTTCAGTTAAAGTGGAGTATTCTTGTTTGCTAAGATACTTCCAGATGCTGGAGCTGCAAGAAGGAATTCAAAGATACTGTGAAAATCATTATAAATCACAAGACTTGACAAGTCTATCCCAATTAAAAACCCAAGCTCTTAAAGATTTAGCCCGTCTTTTGACCGATAATGGGATCCCAACACTGTCAGAATTTTTTAATCTGTTTTAACAAGGGCAAGGAATTAAATCTGTCCACTGACTCAGTTGCAGTTTCAAGGGAAGGGCTCAGACTCACAATTAAGACAACCCTCTTTCATTTCAGGCTCAGCTAAGCCTCAGTCTTTTATGCCAAGAGCTCATGGATCAGTCTCCTCATGTTGCCCTGCCTACCAGGCTTATTTGGAAACCTCCTTTTGGTGTAGTCTTTCCTTCCCATCATCTGCAATCAAGCGCAGAAGTTTTTCTTGTGAACAGAATGAGCTCAATGCTGCTAAAGATGTTTTGGTCTTGGTTCCTCCATCAAGGTGGCTGTAAACAACTGTAGCACATCTGGCTTTGCAATGAAAAAGGCAGAGGAACGTTATTTGGAAAAGATGCTATGCCTATTTAAAAGGCCAGCTTGAGCTATAATTAGGTAGTGCTCAACTGGATGTGGAGGAGGTCCCTGAGCTGTAATGTAATACAAGTGTGGAATAGAGTAGAAACAAATTTATAATGCCAGCCCAAAAAAGCATATAAAATATGGAATAAAATTGGGCAGTTAAAGTAAATGCAGGATTAAAATCTGCACTGGATTTACTACCCACATTTTACCCCAAACCTTCTCTTCAGCCTACAGATGAGCCCCCTCCATGTCTAAATGTTTCCATCCCAGAAAGAGAGAGAGGTGAGAGCACAGACAGAGGAGAGAGCAGTGGCTTCGGGGAAGCTGGGACCCCGCAGAGGTGTCCTTGGGAGGAGGAAGGATCCTTGCAGAGCCCACTCGGAGAGTCAGTGCCCTGAGGGGCCACCTCGGCTGCCCAGGTCCATCCACCTCTGCTGCTCCTCATCCCTCCTTTCCAGCCAGCAGCACTACAAAAGCAGCTCACTGCTGCTCGATTTAGTGTCAACCAGACTCAGAGTAGCTCCAAAACTCGCACAGGAATTCAGAGGAGAGCAGGAATTATTATTCCTCTAGGGCACTTTGGGGAAGCCCTGCTCCAAGGACCTCTGCCTCCTGCTGCGCCTCCGGTCACCGTTGATGCCCCACTCCCCGGACAGCCCTTGGTGCAGCCAGTGAAGAATGTGACCTGAAATTCCTGTTCAGCCAACATGGCCTGGTGGTGGCCAGCAGACAGGTGTGAGTTGAAGAACTACATTTCCAGGAGTCAGGCACCCAGGTAGACTGGCACAACCTGCGCATCCATCTCAGCTCTGGCAAACAAGACGGAGGCACTGTGACTGGAGTCACCCTGCTCACATGTACGGTGTGTTTTATTAGCAAGTGCTAAGCACTTATCAAGTTGCAACTTCCTTTTTAGTCTCATTAACTATTTAGCTTTACCTCGGGATGCGTAAATAAAAAGGCATCCCTAAACTGTACCGCTGTCTTATTTCTGCCAGGCCTTCAGGAGGGCCTGTGGCACCTCCCCCATGGGAGAGAAGTCTCCAACCACTGACAGCATATGGAGCAAAATACATTTGGTAAAATTTAGATGAACCAAAAGAACAGGTATTTGGAGACCAAATCAACCCCATCTGTTTTATCTCTCTGATTCAGCATACTACAAATTTCTGACCTTGTATTGATTTCTGATTTTAGTGGGGTCAGTGTTTACAAGAACCAATTGTAACTTGACCTACTTACGCTTTCTTGGTCTAAGAATAGCATGTTTGCACTGTCTTTGCCTGCCAGGACCAGCAGCTGTTTCTGAGATCACTATCAGACATACTTTAAAGGGTGTTTTCCACTTAAGGAGATCTACAAGATGCCTTTTGCCTTTTTTAGGTTTCACTTATTGATGGGGGGAAAAAAATTTAATTTCAAAGTAATTGTGACCTAAAAACAACCTTGCAAAAAAGCCACCCACCCTATCCCTGCAGCAGCACTCAGCAGCTTTCAGCCCACTGTTTCATGGTGCTCAGGATTCAGCTCTCACTGGTTCACTGCAGGCTGCATCAGGCCTTAATTTTACACCCATCTTTCTCTTATCCTTTTCTGGGTTTTCCACTTCATTCTAATGTATTTTTTCCAGAGATCAAGTACACTCAGGGTTTTCTGGTGACAACTAAACATCTTTGATTTTTTTTTCCTTTTATTTCTAACTTTAACTTTTCCCTACCTTTGGGATTATACAGAACCTCCTAGAGCTGTCAGGTTTCTCTCCTTGAGAAAGACTTGTGTTTTACAAAAAATGAGACTGAAAAACAACTGACTGCAAGTATTGGGAGTTGCAGCGGAGGCAGAGAGGGCACGGAATAAGGCTCAAATTCTTATTTTAAAGAAAGCAAAGGAGGAACTTCAGCTCCTTCTTGGCTGAAGGGAGATGAAGTCTGTGCAACTCCCTTGGTGCATTTCCCAGGGGGGTGCAAGGGAGGCCAAAAAACAGCAACCGGCATGGCCCTGGCTCTGAGCCCTGCTGCACTGGGCAGGCCGCGGCACTGCCCTGGCTTGTGCCATGGCTGCAGCCTCCAGGCTGTGTGGCTGGTTGGACTCTCACCAAGTCGCCTGGCCCTGGCGTACCCTTCCCACGGCACCGCGGACCCCATGGGCACCTTGGCTCTCCCCACACACCCAGGGCCGGCTCTGCACAGGGAGTTGAGCAGGAACGGCAGCAGCTGGGGCTGCTGGAGACTAATCCCCCGGAGGATTTATCACCAGGGTTTGCAAGGTGCAGACAGCCCTCGCGCAAGTGCTAAGCTGCAGCCGTTTGCAGCAGGGCTACGTTCCCCAGTGAGGGCAAGGCCAGGCGTGAGGCCTGCAGCAGTAAGCAGGCAGCAGCTCCCCGGTTGCATGAAGGACACCCCCAGTGAGTCACAGCATCCCACCCAGCGCCAGAGCCACTGCCAAGGGTTGCCCTTTGGTGCTTCTTGGATGCTGCGTGGTAATTACTTTGCACGTTCCTGCCCCCTGAGAGCAGCTGACAGGTCTTGGGGAGAGAATGGATGCTTCAGTGCTGCTATTGAAGACCCAAATGGTCTCTTTCCCCACGGAGTGCTGGGGAGTAGCACAAGGGAAATCGTAGAGAAGTCTCCATGAGGGTCTTCGCTGCATGGACACCCATGCTCCTGGCCTGAGAAAAATGCCTCATGGTGCATTGGACCAGACCCTGCAGATCCCAGTGCCATGGTGAGTGGTGAGGGCCAAGCTGAGCGAAGGGAAAAGTGACTGTCATCCTCTGGGCAGCCCTGTGTGGAAGAAAGCTATCGTCCCTGCCCAGCCCAGGCACAGCCTCTTCCCGTGCCTACCCTGCGCCAGGGCTGTCTACCTCCCCGGCTACGGGATCACCACACCCCACAGGTTCACCTTCCAGTTTTCTCACTTGCTATCCAGTGAGATATTAATTTTCCCTTTTAAAGCATAGGAGCGAGTGGGACTTTCACTGGGGAAAGCCTGGTCCCCCAGCTAGTCAAATCTTGCTTTGGTCACCATTGGCCAGCTTTTCTCCACGGAGCCTGGCTCTGAGGCATCTTCTCCCCTGCAGCCCCTGAGACGCACACCAAGCCCTTTCCCTCCTGGTCACCCAAACCACTAGCCCACCAGGCAACCATTTACACTAAATGTCTAATGGAAAGTTAGAACCAACCTGTCCACTCCCCAAACCTTTGGAAACTGAGGACAGGATTTATCCAAGCCCATGCAGACATTTCCTGAAGGGGCGAGTGGGAGCATGGGGCTCCACTGCCTTTTTCTTCTTCTTTCTGCTGCTGTTTGTCGAGACTATGGGTGACCAAGGACATGCCCTCGCAAGCCATGGCCAAAAACCGATCCGGACTGAGAGGCTGAAACTTAAATGATTTAAGATCTATATGCTCTCAGCCTCTGAGACAATGGCAAGAAAGACAGTCTGTATTTAAAATATGAAGAGCTCCTCAGTGAAATATCATGTTTATTTATGTGATTTTTTTTTGCATGAAACCAGTGATATTTATTAATACTTGTCACTCATAATGGACATGTTGTGCAAAAACATGTTTTGATCCATCATTCTTTTTCACCTGATTGCTGCTACTAACTGCCATAGCTTTGTGATTTGCTGCTTTTGGATATCATAGATCACTTGAATCACATGTGATTGTCATCTTCCTGACTGAGCACTGTCAATTTTATGAACAGGAGTCCCCTTATCTCCTTGAGAAGTACATGCAAATAAGTTCAATTCTGTAATGACTGCCTCTAATTTACAGTGTCTTAACCATTTGGTAAATAAAAGTTCTTCACAACACCCAAAAAGCAATTTCAGCAAGTGCCCTCCCAAAGACATTATTATCATCATTATATTTTATTACTGCAATGGTAGCGTCTAAAGATGAGAACACCAGCAGAAAGCACCAAGCAGTTAAATAATAATAATATCCCTACCTTAAAGAACTTATATCTATGCACAACAGTATAAAAAAAGAGGTCTGTGATTCACTTGACTTGTTCTGATAATAATATGGTGCACGTTGGTTTTGTTTTGCTCTATTTACCTCGTCCTCATCTTCAGGACAACCTGCTTTGTCCCACCCCAGCACTGGAGCACTCACCACCCTGCCGCAGTGATGCACAAGGAAAGCAGGGCTGTGGACTGTAGCCTGGTCTGAACTGGCTGGATAGTTGCTTCTTTTGACACAAGGAATTGAACAAAATTGCAAACTGTTTCTACAAGGAAGAAAAACAGAGGGGTGTGTTATTTTCCAAGTAGGTAAAGCGTTTTTTTCCCCTGAGCGTAGTAAGAGACCACCAGCAACACACGTTGTTTCTGACCATGCATCCAGAACTTGCATCCAAAGTTTCATGCTTTGGGTTGTTTTTTTTCTCATGGTTTCACAGAAAGCACCACTCTGGTTGTCTACAGAGCTGAACCTTGGTGGTTTCCCTCTTTCTCTCACAAATATGCGGCAGCTACCACACCTTTCCTTCCTCCTGAGGTTTTTCCATCAGAGCATTAGGAAACATCTTAGACCCCAGGGTCCAAACTCATCATTTTATCATAGAATCATAGAATGGTTTGGGTTGGAAGGGACCTTCAAAGATCTAGTCCAAGTCCCTGACCATAGGCAGGGACACCTTTCACTAGATCAGGTTGCTCAAAGCTCCATCCAACCTGACATTGAACACACCCAGGGATGGGGCATCCACAACTTCTCTTGGCAACCTGTTCCAGTGTCCCAACACCCTCATCACCTTGCCCACATGCAGTAGTTTTCCACTATGTCTAACCAAAGGGGGCATTCACTCTTCCCTTGTTGCCCAAAAGCAAAAGCAGCTGCCATGGCTAAAGCTTCTGCATGTTGATACAACTGCTCAACCCCCAGCACACTAAGGATTCATTTATTCTCCTTCTGCTTGGTGGTGTTCTGAAAGCATGAAGTCAAAGCACACAGAACAGGCACATGTCCAGGCCTTGGGTAAGGCATTGACCCCTCAGAGCAGAGTGTATGTGGGATGAAAAAAAATTGAACATTATCTTTGCTACTTCTACTACATCAGTTTGGACCTGGCTGGAAGCTACTTCAGTCCCAGAACAAAACAGAGCCAACTCAGGGTGAGGGAACGGATAACCTGGCTCTTAAGCCTTAGATAGGCACTTAATAGCATGGTAGCCAGAGGACTACTTCACAGGCTGTATAACCCCTGTGTCCACTCTACAATGACAGTGTCCTCCGAGCTATCATCAAACACCTTTGATAGGAAGGAGGTCTGCACTGAGTTATATCTGAATGTAAGCTACTAACTTGTGCTTTGCTTTGAGCTTCTTACTTCAAAAAGGCATGGGAAGCCCTTAAAAAGAAAACTCTCACTCTGTTTTCTATTAGCAATTAATATGGAGCTCAGTGAATGAAAACAACATTGAAAAATGAAGTAAATGCTTCATAGAATTACATTATGCAAATTGTTTTAATGGAAAAGCATGCTTGCTTTATTAGAGCCCATATAGCCTGCTTTACTGTCATGTTCTCAATCAGACTAATTGCTCTTGCTTCTGCAGTTTAGAGGAAAGGCAGGGATGCACGCAATTGTCAGTGTAGATTAAAACTCATTTGCAACCTCAAAATCTGCATCGTGCTCTGCAGCAGCTTAGCTGAGCCACAGACACCCTCCCTCCTCTGCTCGAGCTTGACAACATTGAGAGAGGCAACAGTTTCCTGCAGGAGCGCTGAAGTGTAGTTCTGCTAATGCTCTTGCTCCCTTTTTAATTTAACCAGGCTCTCCCTCTCTCACAACAAGATGACAAGTGAGCACCTCAGGAATTGAGGTGGATGTGCGTGGACATCTACCTGGTTCACAGCAGCAGTACAGGTCTAAAAACCTGTCCCCTAGATGGTAAGGGCCTCTGGAGCAAATTCACACAGGCAGCAGAATTGCTGTGTATGTGCACAAGGTGCACAGTGAATAGAAAGGCAGGTGATGTTCCCTGTACTTGTCTGTATGGGAAAGGTGATTTTTATTTGGGAATACAGCAATGACACAGAGTGCTGTTCTGGAGTAGCTTATTTGCCTAAAACAGTGGTAGTCAATTTGCCATGTAAAACAAAAGCGTCCAAGAGCTCACATGCTCTACCTAAAGGAAAGACTTCCATAACACCCCCATTCTCCATATGGGCTTTCCAGATCAGAAACAAAAGCCTGCTCAACAAGCTTGGATCTTGGCATGCCTCAATATGATACTTCAGTGATTTTTTATGCAGTAATAATTTCAATGGTACACATTTCTGATAGCACCAAAATAAGGTATCTGCAAAATGACAAGTGATTGTCCTTCCTTCTACTCTCTTGGGCTGAAAACAATGTGAGAAACTTCCAATTTCTACCTACAATGTAGATTCATTGCTAGAAGAGCTGGATCTCAATTTGAAACATGACTAAAACCTTCAGATCATCAAGTCCAGCTGTCTGATCTTGCAGGATTTTACTTGAAGGGCTCCAGGCCAGTTAAATCAACACACAATTGGATTTGGAGCTTGGCTTTATTTTTCCTCTTGTTCTGGTTTCAAAACACCAAAGGTCAAAGGTGTGCCATTACTGTGAATTCTTGCACAAATAGGGAAGACTCTGGTCCCTGTGTGTTGTCAGCACCATGATTACTTTGTGAAGAGCCTGTGAAAGTTTTAAGTGGAGGAACAGAGTTGGGTTACTACTGCCAGCTTCAAATATTTAAATATCGTAAGTCAGATTCCCCCAAATGCAAACAAACAATTTTCTTTAAATAGCATCGACTAACGAGTTCTCTTGACTTAAGCTGTTATTATTCCCTCAGATCACATTTCCTCTGCAAGCAATAAGGGCAAGAAACTTACTTTTTGTAAAAGGCAAGACCCTCACCTCATCTCAGATCTCCAGGACCCACAGGTCTAAAAGCTCCCAAGGTGACTAAAAAAATCACAAGCATACTGCTAAAAAAACCTGTCTCCAAATGCCGCTTTGGTTTCCAAGTGCATTGACTTGGCACCTGGGTAAGCACTGGGTTTCTTCTCTTTTCTTCAGTGCTCTTTTGTTTCACATACAGGGGAAAGACACAGTGCTTTTTCAGAGGGTAGTGTGATAACATCCTTGCAAGTAGGTCCAGAGTCTCTCTTCCTCCTTTGAAATGCCTTAGATTATATTTTCAAGTTAAAAAATTGCTAGGGAAGGAAATTTCTTCAGAAGTGTCCTTTGAGTCAAAGATAAAAGTGATGCCCAGCAGGTATAGGCTAGCAATAGTCAAAGAAGAGATGAACTCCCAGCAGAAGCTGTGAAATTCACTCCCTCTAGTTCTGCTACTGTATAAGACTACACCATTCTCTATTACTAATCTTTTTTTTTTCTCTACCCACTGGCTGTACCAATAAATGTGCAATAAATCTGCTTGTGAATCTGCCTTTCTAGCCTAATTATCCTGCTGTTTATGATGTTTTCCCTGAGAACAGGAATTAGATCACTCAATATTTCATGCAGTGACCCAAGCTCCATCAAGAGGTGATGTATCTGGGTGCCTCTGCAGCAGATGGAGTACACCCCAGGACTGTGAGAGCGGGCACCAGCTTGGACCTCAGGAAGGCGATATTCAGCTTCCAGGTGTAGCAATGGTCTTCTGATATATCGGTGAGTATTTGACGTCTTCTGCCTTGGTAAATATGAGATTCTGGGGAAAGTTCATTGATAGTTTGTGGAATTATACACTTGGATGCAATGCTATGAATGCAGGAAATGCTAAAATCCTTTTGCAGAGGGGGGAAATTAACCTGGAAAGGCAGGGTGAGCATCCAGACGATGTATCAGGAGAGATGCTGGTGGTGAGAGGAGTGTTTCTGAGAAACCTGCTTTTATCCCCTGCAAATCTGTATTACCATTCCAGCCCATATTCCTCATTTGCCCTCATGCCAACCATATTGGTTCTCACTCTAATTTAAACCCAAGGCAAGCCAAGGAGAGCAGTTCAACCTCAGGTCTGTGTTCCTGACTCTCTAAAGCCACCTCCAGCTTCCCCAAGAAAGCCAGGTATGTAGGGAAGAGTGACACACAGCCACCTGTTCTGGTAGGGCAAATTATAATGCCGGATTTGTTGGTGCTACAATGTAAGATTAATGTTGCCCATTAAAGGGTCCTTTACTGGACATCAGGAAAGAAATGTCATTCTTGTCTGGCTAGATAAATTAACTTTTAGAAATTAACTACATTCTGAGCACATCTGTAACTCACAGCCCTTTAAGACTGTTGCAGACCAGACCTCTCATAAGCTACTTCACATCTCTAACTCCAGGAGCATTTACAAAGGAAGGTGGTATCTTCGTGTCCCCCTCTAATACCCGGGCAACTTGAGTTTGGAAGATCGAGTTACTTTCTCCAGCCACCTAAGAGTGCTGTGGCAGACTGAGTCTCTCTCCCTGGCTCAGCTCCTGGGGTCCTGGCTATTGGTACAGCTGCTCAGACCATGGCGGTTTCACTGTGTTATCTGAGAAGCTGTAATAAAATACCTTATTTCCATGCTTTCTAAGTAACCTGTACTTAACGTACACCCATTGTGCCGGTATTGCAGGCAGAAACTCAATAAGCCTGTGCTGACTCCTGCATACCCAAACAGCAACCAAACATTACCATAACCCCAGTATGCAAAGTGCTTTTAATACACTTCTTCTAAGTTAACTAAATGTTGCTGATGTTCTCTGATAAATAAAAGCCCTATAAACTGTTCCCAGTGGTACAGTACTGATCAGGGAGAAGCGTATCTCAAGGCAACTCCTTTACATTGAAGTTTTATATCAAGAATATGCTGAAGCTTCACCATAAATAATTAAATATCTTTCTAAAATATTAATGCAGTTTGTTGATGGCTTCTGTTTTGCTTATGGTGTTTCAAAGATGTTGACTGTAGGCAAGAATAGATCTTAACTCTGATGAAAAAAAGCTTTGAAAGTAGTCTAACACCTTTGCAGTTGAAAGTCTTTCTCCAGACAGGGACTTTTAACTGAAGTGAGCGGTCTGCAAGGCAGCACTCCTAAGAAGAAAGATCTAAAGATCCAAACAGAGCACAGTAAAGTCCCTGCAAACAAATCTATTCAGTGTTTGACCAACTAATGTCAGCCACTTACAAATGACAGAAGTTTGACTGCATAAGGCCACTTCCAGAAACATGCTAGTCTAGATAGAAGTGGTCTGAAGCAAAAAATTGACATTATTTCCAAACTAACTAATACAAAAAGTGGTTATTCAAGGCACTTCAGTGCTGAGAAATCAGATAACAGACTGTAGTACATCACTTTCCTTATTATAGTTCCCATCCATTTAGGAAGACCTTATGGGTATCAAGGCAGATGGTATCTAATAATGAGTACTATCCCAGTTTCTGGAACTAGTCATGATGTTGCAGATAATTAGAACTGCATTTTTAAACTTGGAGAAATATGACAAAGTTTTTCCAATTATTTTTCTGTTCGGAGAGATTCGAGGTTTCCAATCAGCTGATGAAGGGGAGCAGAGAGGAACCTGGAGTATTCCAGTCTCAACCCTGTGCCAAGCACAAGGCACGAATGCCACAGCTCTGGTGCCAGCTTTATGAGTTAAATACCTAAGCCTACTCTTCTAAGAATGATCTCACTTGGCCATGAGCAGCTTTTGTTGTGAGCTGCATGCCCTCTGCTCCCAGCAGCTCCAAGCTGATCCATAGCTTATATTTCTGTGATGTTTATTGATGACGTCAGCCTGGTAAGGGCAAGTGTCCCAGTGGCTTGCACTGAACACCAGGGATTTCATGTCAAGAAAAGGTTTATATTAAAGGAAAGAGAGAAAATTAAGTACAGAATAAAAAAAATCTTCTGATAGCTTATAAGTAGAGTCCCAGATGTGGAAGAGCATCCCCCACACACTTGCCTTTGTGCCACCACAGTAAAATAACCACTTTCAAAATGCCAGCATTAAATCACTCCTGTTGTAAACCTGCAGATGAGCATTACTAATCTGTTGTACTGAATGCAGGAAGCTGTTGTTTGTGTTATTATCTGCGGACCGCAGATCCCAGCACTACACACAGCTGCAGGGCATTGGTATGCTGGAGCTCGCCTGCTCTGGTGTTTATGTTAAATAGGTTCACGTAAGTACCAGTGTAAATGGTCAAACTTATTATTCCCTCCTAGGAATGTGCTCTCTCCACTTGAAAATGAGAAGGAAGTGCTTCTGTTGACTCCTATGGCTTCATCAGATACCCAGAGCAAGGTTTGCCTGCAGACCTGTCATTGCAACATGACCTCAAGTCAATTAGGCCATTTCAAAATAAAAAGAGAATATTGAATGTCACTGGCAGATGGTGAAGACCGGTACTAAGTAGATAAAGTCTACGTGCATTTTCAGAGAACATGAATGCAAAGAATAAGCAGATGAAACTGAAATGTTGCTAGACGTCGGAGCAGAAATGGGGTTTTCTGGGGCATGTTCTGCCTCTTCTGGGCAGGAATAGCAAATCAAGGAGCAGTGTTGTTGGAGTGGGTGTTCTCCCGCAGCCTGCCCTGAATCATGGTCCTCCCTGCAACACGGAGTTTCCCAAGAGCCTCCACTCATGACAGAGCCTAAGCACAATAATCAAAGTCTTAAGTGCTTCCGTTTACCTCTATAAAAAAGGATGTGCACAGCTTCCTCCCCACTTCATACAGCACCAACCTTCAGTAGTGTCATGTTGGGGCACAGACCTTTTCCTGAGTGACTGGTCCATCTTTCACAAAGGGCATTTTCAAAACTACCAAAGTACTTTTAAATTGCTTTTGTATAATACTATTGGTCTAGATTCTTATCTTAGCAACTTAGCATCAAAATGTCACCATCTGATCAAAGTGCTGGAATTCACACTACTGTCCCTCTTTGCTTGAAGAAGCAAAACTATTAACTAGGTTATTAGAATAAAAACTTAACACTGTATGTACTCACAGCTTTTGCTCCCACTAATTAATTTCTGACTGAATACCCTGCCAGAGGATCAACTTACTACTGAGACAGAGATCACAGCACACAGAAGCTTAACTGGATGGGAAGAAGTCCCAGAAGGATACAACTCTGCAGCATCTCAATGCTGTGCTGGATCGAAGGCTGCCGTGGGCTGTGCAGAGCTGGAACCACACGAGCTTGTGCAAATACAGTTGCAAGGCTCTGCTGGCGGTGACGCTCTCATCGCAAGCATCGGAGCATGCACAGGAGTGTGTATGCTTCATAACGAAGAGAATGAGAAGGGTTTCTAATCAGCTTTGCATCCCCGAAGCAGGCAGGATTACATCTCAGTGACAGGATGGCCAGGTGTTCAACAGCACCGTGTCCATGCTGGGACGTCAGTGAGCCTCAGGTCTGCCTACGCAGGACACATCCCCAGTGCTAGCTGCCATAGCTCTTGCTCGGGTGACTCCAAATTGCCCCATCATACCAGAGCATCCTTGCAAACAACCCTCATCTGTGTGGCCTTCAGCAGCAGAGGGGGAAGGCGGTGAGGCCGGGGGTGGGCACCATCCCCAGGACCCTCATTCCTGGGGCCCACAGGGCTGCTCAGGGACATGTCCATAGTCAGGCAGAACTAACCTTGCTATGGTTGATTGCAGAAAGGGGAGACCAGCGCATACAAGTGCATTTTAGCCAACATTAGTCAATCAAACCAGGAATGTGACCAAAATTCATCCAGCAAAAGTATCCATAGGATAATCCCTTACTGGGAGAAATTAGATGGCCAGCTGTCATCTGCTTTCCCCTTTTTTAAGGGAAGAGCATGAAGGATTTGGTCACAGGTCAGCACGTGTCCTGCACTGACCTTTAAGGCCATGAACAGTCTTGGTTTTGGTACATGGTCGGTACCTCATGGACACAAATCCATCAGCTCTGTCTGGAGGACACAAGGCACAATCCTCAGAGGAGCTCTTCTTTGAGGCTAAAGGTTGATCCAGTAATGAGTAACTCAACACGCAGCATCCCCAAATTATAATCAAAACTGAATATTGGATCATTTTAATGAAATTTCTCTGATCTGTCACTTCTGCTAACTGAATGGCGATTAAATGACCTGGGGCAAATTGAGACAGTCCCTGTGGAAAACTTCATAACACTATCAGCAAATTAAAAAGCAAAATGCAGGTCTTCTTTAAAACAATCTTAATTCAGTTTGTTACAAACCTGACTCAGTTCTGCCAGCAGCCTGATAATGCTACTAAAAGGCAGTTGTACTCTTTTGCAGAAAGAAAGGGTAGCAGTTCTTCAATTCTCCTTGTTCAATACTGAAATGAAAGGTCCCTTTCTTTACAAAAAAAGTTGCTAGCTCTCAGTAGACCATAATCCTTATGTTAGATTCTTAAGGTTAACAGCCTGGGTTGGGACATTTGTCTTTTGAAATGTCTTTCATGCTTGGATAAATCATTACCTTGCCTCGATGCAGTATCTTTTTCCCAGCAGTCATTCAAAAGCAATCAAAACATCTATGGAGGAACTGTAGATGAGACAACAGACACCTTGAAATTACAAAGAGTTTTGAAAACACCTAGAGAAAACCCAGATAGGTGTTTGATGCAACATTTTAAGTTTTATTAGCAACAGTCATAGAAGCTCACTGGAGCCTCTGAAGTGCCTCACTCGCTCCTCTGGGTGCCTTGTTTCTCCCTCATCCCAAACACTGCAGCCTATCGTGGTGGACAATACTGACTTTGCAGAGCAGCATTAAGAGATGAAAAGTGTGTGCTCTGCAAACTCACGGGCTGACTTCTAACAAAAATAGACCTTGCTGAAAGAAAGCAGGGCCCGGGCATGCACATGGGCTTGACATTTAAGAGACTCTCATCACACCAGCATTAATGAAGCTCACACTAAGGCTTGTCACTGGTTGTTCCTGGATGAAGTACATGCAGATTCCTGGCGCCCAAACAATTCATTGTGGAAAGCATACAGCAGAGGGGAGCAAAGCACATTTTAAAAGGAATCTGGAGCATGAGTAAAGTGAGCCTGGTACATTTACCCCCTGCTTGGTCTCCTGAATCAGTGTCACAACAGGATCAAGCTGCGCATCCAGACCTGAGGACATGGAAGAATTGCTGGATCCTCCCCCACTGACATTGCCTGAGCTATGCAATGGTGCAGCTGACCTCTGCCACAGCTTTCATTGGATGAAACATAGAAAATAAAATAAAGGCTGCCGTATGGTGGCCTGTACTGTCTGGACTTCCCCAGACAAATTCAGGGAAGACCAGCACTGACCAGCAGCCTGTCCTGGAAGGTAGATTCCTGAGGCCCCAGCTTTAAGAAAGGGACTGTAGCTGTAGGGACGTGAGCTGTGTCTACTCATGTCTGTGTCTGCACGCAGGGCCCGTTCAATGGGTCTTGAGTATTTTAGCTTCCTCACTGGATCCTGCTGTCCTGATCATCCATGTTGGTAAAAGGTCATTTCCCTCCCAGATAGTCTCTTGGGATTGAATCAGTCAGCCTCCACTGAAACCAAACAAGCATGTGGTTCCTGGCAAGGGCCACTCCAGGTGGGCAGCAGGAGCAAGGCTGCACCAGGCTGGGCTCCCGCTGCCCTCTGCGGCCTCTCAGCACCCTCCTGGGGCACTTCGCCCATCAGACGGACCCCCAGGCCACCTGCCAGGGCCTGCGAGATGCATCCTCAGTTTCAGGAGATAAAACAATTCTGCTGGTGGAGTCTAGCTCACCCTTCACACCTTTTCAGACTCTGCAACTAAAGAAACCCCCAAAATAATAACCAGCATCTTAGAACCACCAGGGATTTCCACAGAGCCCAGGGGAAAACAGGGGCTGTAGGCAGAGCAGTGTGGCCATGGATGCTGTGTGCTGTGCTGAAATGGCCGAAGGGCTCACCCAATGCAGCGTCTCCTCCAACAGCTGCCATTCCTATTCAGAGACCTTTTCTCAGGCTTTGGTGAACATCCATGGATGTACTGCTGTTCCCCCCCGCCAGCACCCTGCCTTAGGCAGGCTGCCCTCCACACTGCTCCAGGAGACCAGAGTGTGAGCACCAGCCAAATTTCATGATGTTTCACAGTTTATCAGAAAAACAGTTACTGCAAGTCTTTGTGTGAAGCACACCTCGGTGGAGGGTTCCTTTTGTTCCTGCTCCCTTCTCCTTTCTGCTAGACCAACTTGCCAAAGAAGCTGGTTTTTACATTATTTGGACAAGAAAATCAGAGAAATATACACAGAGCAAGAAAAAAAGAAGGATAAAGAAAACAAATACAAGGCATAGGTTAAATTTCATATTGTTCTGATGTTTCTCAGAGCCCTCTAAGTATTAGTTGTGGTGAAGCTGGGGATGCCTTCCTCTTTGCAGAAGCAAGACCTCAGCTGTGGTTGAACCTGCAGCCTTGGCTTAGGGGCCAGAAAACAGCCTCTTTTATTTACCAGTATGGAAACAGCCATACGGTTGTGCCAGTGACCTGGCTCTGCAAGAACGTGTCTCGTACAGTTTTTTGCATCCTGAGTCAATGCCTACCAGATTTACATCACAACGCTGCACCTTGTGTCTGTAAAAGGTCCTCACCAGGATGGAGGGCTGAAGTGGCTCCAAATCCTGCCACATGTTCCTCATCCCCTGATGCAAACCCCTTCCAGGAAAACTCATTACCTGTGTAATTCAAAGCAGGCCCCAGAATGTCAGTCTGGACCCAGGTTTCACTGCAGTTAAGATGATTTGGGGCCCTGTACCTTCAGCCTGTCCTTGCAAGCACAGACCAATGCTGCTGGAGGGCCCATGACAGCTCTGTTGCCACAGTGGATGCTCTTTGCAGAGACCAAGGGACACCCACCTTTGGCAGATGATGCTCCACTGGAAACTGAGATCCTGAGAAAACCACGCCAGCTGCAGTGCATCCCAGCTGAGGGCCAGGACCCCACAGTTCCTCCCACCGCCCCAGGGGAAGCTCCACGGCAGGTCCTACAAGGGTTAGGGGTGGGTGAGAAGTGCCCGGCACTCTGCCCTGCCTCCCTGTGTTTCTGTGCAAACACAGCAACCACGCGCTTCCTGCCAAACGCCTTCCTCAGACCAAGGAAAACAACCAGAATAAGAGCAAAATCTCTCCGACAGCGAACAGCCTGTGTCGTCGTCCATGAGCTGGTGCAATGCAGAGATAAGATGGCATCTCCTGTCTGCATACATGAAATCCATAGGTAGTCTTCAGATTGTATCTAGCTAATGCAGACATTTGTCATGTTAGCACGACAAGACAAACACTGTAGGAAGGAAGAACTGCATCTTTGTGCACACTGATTCCTGTTTCACTAAATTCATAACCTTAATATCGCATTAACACGGCATGTGCATTTATGCTGTAATTGCATTCCAGCTGCCTGAATTTAGTCATGCTACTTTAGCTTTGTGGTGAGTTATAAATCATTCTCGCTTTCAAGAAACAAATTAATTTACAGATGTTACAAGAGATAGGATTACCCAGCAGGATTTCTTTTTTTAACACATGCAATGTATAAACTTTATTAAATGAAAGTAATTTCTTCAGGGAAGTCCAACAGGCATTTACACTAATGGCAGGGGGAGACAAATTACAAGGATTTTTGAGCTTCAAGGAGCATCACAGTCTCCTCACAACTGATTTGAAGGAGCTGCACTGCAAACAATACAGCAAAGCAAGAACACCAGTAGTGTCCTGTACCTATACAGGTTTTTAAGTATTTGCTGATTTTTCAAGGGCACAAATAATATGCGCGCGCACACACACACACACAGACTATCACCAGAACATGAAGTGGTGGCTTGTTTGAGGTTGCTCTCTTCTTTCCACCCTGAGCAAGCTTTTTCAGTCAGCTTGAATTTTTGTCATGGTTTTGGTTAGTTTTTCAAGGAGGGGGTGTTTAATTGTCTCAATAGTTTGAGGCTAAAACCTAAAACATTCCCCATTTCATTACAGGGATCTGTGTATGGATGAGCTATCAGGTTTATTAAAGAGTAATAACGAGTTAAAGCAAACCCAGTCTTTTCTGGACTAATGGCAAGCAGCCATACTCTTGTGCAGTCCTCTTCCTGCCCTGTTTACCCATTTCCAATCACCCCCTTGATCATGCAGTTACTGAGTTACACTGTTGTGCTGTGAACGGTGCACTTTTGCTTATCAGTGTGCTGTTGCTAATTAAAATAATTAGATACACCGTCAATACATGGTGCAACATCACCCCGGACTGCTGTAGTATCAAGAATATTCCTAAAGAATTGCAACCGCCATCACTAGCTGCTGTTTACATAAACTTTTAGTGACCTGTACTTCTGGAGATAATGCACTGTTTCCAGCCATCAGTACATAATAAACTTTGGTATTTCTATAAAAACATCTTAACATTCTTAAACAAACATGAAAATTTAATTTTGTACAATAATAATAATAACGTGTCTCTAACTTTTTTAGCCATCTTCTCTAATGCCTTCTTTGGAAGTTGTCTGTAATGTAGTTTCAGTACACATTGCCTGTTCTTTTGGAGTACTCTGGATACTCTGACACTGTGATTTATGAGAACAAAACACACCTTTCACCTGTAGTCCCAGATATATTTCTGCCTTGCTGCGCATGCTGTGCTCAGGGTATTGACAGCTAGGGAGACTGGCTGGAGATTAGCTGGTGAAATACAGTTTATTTTGAATAGGGTGATGTCATGGGCTTGAGTTTGGTGATACTGACCTCAGGCCATACATTTAAGATGAAAATATCACAACTGTTCCCAGCTGGTAGCTTAACAAAAATATATCCGTCTTGAAGGGCATGGGAACCTGCTCTTGGAGGCTGTGTACTCTCAGAGAGCTCTGAGAACTCTAACTTTCACCCTTTGCTCTTTATATATGCAAGAGACAGCTCATGAAAAAAATCAACTCACCTACTTCCAGAAGAGATGAATTCAATACTGCTTTGGGAAGTTAATGTCAAGATTTTAAAGAAATGCTGCAACTTAAGTAAAACCTACACATTTGATTCTGAGCAATTGGATGCAATGTGTTGACCTGTGTTGTACAAGAAATCAGATTTTTTCCTTCTGGTTCTTTTCTGTAAAATCTGTAACTTTCAGTCTTGAATGCTCTTATACAAGAGAAAAATTAAATTGCATCTGGAGAGGAGTGAAGGATGCACACTTTGGATACCACTGCACACAAATCTTGTTGAACCAGCTATGGGCTTCCCATAGCTGCTAAGGAAATCTCTCTGTGCTTCTTTCATCTCTCACATAAATTCTAAAACTTCCAGCTTGGATAGCTCCTTACTACAGACACCAATGCCCGTAAGAATGGGGCATTGTGTTTGGTTGGGATCTCTAGACTTGGCTTGGTTCCACCTAAAACTAGGCACCCAAACCAAGAAATCCCAATAAACAAATATTGCCATCTCCAAGGTAGAGCCGAATTGCTCCCTTCAAGGACTGCACAGAGAGAGCTCAGGAAGGCAAGACTCCGTCTCAGATGCTGTTTGTCCAATGAGTGTAGGTTTAGGTGTAGCCTCCAGTTAAAAGTTAGATGCTGAACATCACAGCTCCTCAGATTCTCACCAGGTCTAACACCTAAATTGCCAACAGGCCATATTTTGGTGAAAGACCAGGATCCTTCACTTTGCATTTTTAGGAATCTGTGCTTGCTCAAAATTGTTCATGATTGATCATATGGCTTGTGCAGCTTCTCTCTGTCAAAATTCCTAAACTGATTGAAATAGATATTTACAAGACAGATATGTATAGCAAAGAAATATCCCACAATATATAAAGTGTGAATGAATGGTGCTGACAAGAACTGATATGCTTGTCCCAAACATCACATCATATAGAATGGAGTATGGGCGACTTAGAAAAGGTCAAAACCCTTAAAATAGCTGACATCCAAAAGCTCAACCTCTCCCTCAAACTCTAGCACAGATAATGTCACCACTCAATTGCTGCCACACCGTTTTTTTTCTTTTTTCAACACACCATGACATTCTGATGCCAGATTATTTTGATGTCCTCTAACTAAACCTTGGAGGGAAGCTGGAAGTCACACTTTTTTATTTGGATACTTGGGTTTAATGCAAGTGACAGCTGGATTTTTCTCCAGCTTATTCCAATGTTAGAAGGATATATGTTAAAGACTCATCCATGCACCTTGTCTTAGAGGTACCAGATGATCTGGCATATGCAATTCATTAGCTGAACATTTGTTTCCCCAGGACCAACACATGTCACTTGTGCTCTGAAGTGATGCAACTTTCTTAAAGAATCCACACCTCCTTCCTTCCAACTCATGGGACAGACAGCAAGTAGAGGTGGCATATCTGGCCCCTATCCCACGCAGAGCAGGTTCAGGGGACCAGCACCCCGTGCTTAGGGCTTTGCCAGGCCAGGCTTCAAGTGCCTCTGCTGCCCAGAGCCTGGACCGCACCACAGTGCTGGCTTGTGATGCAGAGCCCTTCTGCAAAACAGCTTTGCCTCCTCTTCACCCAGGTATCCACTCCACAGGGACAGGAGCAGGAATTTAGGGTGAGGAAGGGTAGGACAGCAGGTGTGACAACCCTCGGCGTGCAGCTGGCCACCTGTCCAGGATGCCAGAGGAGCCCCCCGCATCCAGTGGGGTCACAGGGAGGGAAATGAGAGCCTTGCATCATGAAGATGGCAAGGTCATGGGGTCATTGATAGAAGGATTGACGAAGAATATCAACCTTGTCCTCACTGAAAGCTTGAAACACCTTCCAGACCTTCCTGGTGGCATTAATACACATCTTAACGTTAGCTTCCAACAATGTGGCATGAAAATCTTTTGTATGAAGTTAAATCACAGCCTGTGTCTGTGAAACAGTTTTGAAGTTCTCAGTTCAGAATATGAGTCAACCAAATCACTAGGCTGTCCAGTGTAAGTGATGGGGAACCTGAGCTGGCACGCTGCCCTGCACGCCTCCCCTCTCCTTGCAGCTCAGCAGAAGTCCTGTCTGGCCCAATTTGCTCAAACCAGATTAAAATCTTCTATTATAGTAATATCTTAAAAGCCTTGGAAGAACAAATCTATAGTTAATAGGCTGTGCTTGTAATCTCACGTGTATTTTACACCATTTTGATTTCAGCGGTCTATATATTGAGAAGATTAGCTACTGCCTGTGAACTCACACCACACCACAAGATGGTCCTGCATTTTGAAGACCAGCCAAAGTCTGAGTCAACACACGCTTCTATGTACTTTCAGATAAAACCTGCATTATGTTACCACTGATCATACCACTAATTATAGAGAATAAAATAAAATGCCACCACCCCCCTCAAAGGGTGCATTCTACATGGGAGCACACTGAGTATCCAAATTAAAATTAAAGTAACTACAAGCCTGGAAATAATACCATATTTAGAAATATGACATACTACAAGAAGCATGATCTTTGTCCTGTCATAGTGACAGTATGGGATACCCACCTAATTAAAACATCTTTGTGTTTACACTACAAATTTATAGCACCCAGACATCAATAACCAAATGTAGTGCTTCTCCCTTAATTCTGCTGCAATGAAGAGTTAATATTCTTCAGAAACAGCCTGTTGATGCTGGTGGGTTTAAACAGCACAAAACCTTCAGTTCATGCAATAATCACCTACCAGAAGATCCAAGGGGTGATCCATTTCCTTTCACAATCCCTCAAAAATGTAACCCCTAAATAATGCAACTAAAAATTCTCAGAAAACATTGCCAAGAATACACTATTTCTTAACACATAATTGAGACCTAATCCTTATTTTAATTCAGATTGGTAAGGTGGGATAGCTGCCATTCCTCAAGCTTGGACAGCTGTAGCATTTTCTGCCCAAGACAAACAGGCAACAGCTAGTGGTTATCTAATTTAGCAAGATTATTGCCCAATCAAAGCAATATTGTAGATTAACATTTCAACCAGGTGCACGTTTATTTTTTAGCACAGTAAAGCTCTTAAGTTCTCCTGACATCTTCCAATATGTGTTCTACGATTTAATTCATTGCACATTTGAAAAGAGTGAAGCAACCCCACCAGAACTCAGCAATGAGAAAAAGACCGGCAAGTTGGGTCGAAAACATCCCAAACAGGCAAATGTTCTCTCCCTCAAGTGGAAATCTCACTAAAAAGTGTTCTTGGGTTAGGTAACCTCTGAAGATAGCTGCAAAACCACCCCTAACATCCCTCCTGTGAGCAGGGCAGGGGCAGACTCCACTGCAGATGCCGGGGAGCGACGCTCAGGTCCAGGGGAGAGCAGGTACAGGCAGCGGACGCACGGCCCCACAGCAGGACCTGCCAGGGGAGCGTGGCAGCTGAAGGGACCCTGGCGGGAAGCAGAGGATCCGCTGTTTTCACGACACCAGGATTCAGTGCTTTCTTCACCAATAAACAGGATTTCCCCAAAGCTTCCTACTCACACCAGCAGCTTCTCTTCAAAACAGCCTCAACTCGTGCATAGAGCCATGAGATGGCTTCTCTTTTTTAGCTCTTTCTTTCAGTTGCTCGCTGACTCAGGTCCCTGCCTTTGGCATTTGTTCTCCCCCTTCCAAATGCCTTTCAGGCTGTCACCTCTTCCCTTGTCCAGGCACAGGTCGCTCCAGATCGGCACCACCACAGACACCTCACCCCACTTGGTCCACCCCAAACACACTGTAAGAGCTTGTGTTACTTGGTGCTAATGGACAACCTTCAGGGTTGTCCCTGGGGAAGCTACCATGTCCCCTCCTGTTCATGCCAGCACTACAGAACACCAGCCAAGCATCACCCTCTGCTCACAGAGCTCATTACAGAGCTGCTACAACATTAGCAAGCTGGTGGGCCAAGCGTCCCCTTTTGTTCCTTGCTCTGGCACAAAGCAAACCCCCTCCCCTGGCACCCTCTTTTCTCTTGCTGGGAACTCTCAGAAGGGATACTGTGAACTTAGGAGCTATCTTACCTTTACTTTTTCTATTTGCCAAGGTAAAGCTTTTACCCACTGACGCCGCCAGCCAGATTGACCACACTTTCCCTTGTGCTTCTATTGCAACTCCAGCTGCTGCCTTGTGCTTTCTCTTCATTGCACAGCGATTCACAGTTGCCATCGTGCAAAGGGCCCTGCTCTTTTTCCTGAGGTGCATAACACGAGACCGATTTTCATGCTGCACTGCATATGGGACATGCAGGCACACCAACGCGCTCTCTCAACCACTGGACACACACAGCTAGCTGTTTTACCAACCACCACCAAGGTGCTGAAATGCCACCCAGCGACCACAGAAAGAACATACTACAGGCTGGGCCATAAGCTTCATCTGGGATTCATCTCACCCAATTTTAGCTGCGTAAAGGTTAAGCATCTAAAGTAATCACATATGGCCCCACGTGGTCATCAAGAAAGTGTTGAGTGTCTCAACCATAGGCTGCAGTGCCAATTCAGAGATCCTAGGGCACCTCATCTGGCTTCCACAGTCTGCTCCAGGTCACGCATCTCCTCTAGATCCCGGGTCCCATCTGCCAGCCCTTCCAGGTGCCACAGACTCCACCGGGTGGCTCAGCTGACACAGAGGCAACTGCATCATGCCCCACAGAGGGGCGCTTGAGACAGGACCTCAGCGACTTTATTGCATAAAACACGTAACTAGCTCCATTTAGGAGATGAATCCCATCGTGCACCAACAGGTGCCGTGCTCTGGAACATTCACCTACAGACCTATAGGTCTGCTTGCTGTTTGCTTCATTACTGCACATAGTTAACTATTCACACAGCTAACAGTGGGTGGGACTTAGCTCCAGGTTGTAGGCCACTCAGATTTGGCATGGAGAACTACAACTTCATCCAGATGGCTTCTCTTGGGCATCTACTGCCATCAGACTTCCTTACCCCACCTGGTCTCCAGCTGCTTGTTTGTTCAGCGTTAGATGTACAGATGTCTACAGATGCACCAGTTTAGATGTCTTAATCTGTGACCTGAATCTTATTCCAGTGGCAAAGCAAAAGACAACTGAGCCCAAATTGCTCTGCATAAAACAACAGCACCTCTTCACCCTTCCATGCATGAACTACTCAGCGAAAAGGCAATGTTTGTTGCTGTAGTATCTGCTGAATGTTTGTTTTGGTATTGCTAAATAAAATCAGGTAAGATACTTGCAGAATTATTTTGCTTGAATAAACTACACTAGAAGTACACAAAACCAGTCTGTGTCATTTGATCACCAATATCTTCAGAAAATGTTTTATTTACTTCTTACGGCAAAGCTCAGCCATTAAAAGAATCATTTGGTCAGTAAAATTAATTAATATAATTTTGAGCAATAAAGAAATTTTAGCTTAAAAAAAATAAACCAACCAAGAGCCAACTCTTCAGCTGCTGAAAACTTTATTATTTTGTTGCTTCATACACCTGAGCTATGAAGGCTTGTACAAAAAAATAAAATAAAATAAAATCCCAGTATGGTTTTACTGATGTTAAAACCGCAGCCTCGTATTTTTTAATCATTTCTGTAAATAGGAAGAGGGGGAGGAAAACTGCCAATGAATCTACCAAAAGCACTTAACCTTTCAGAGATTATGTCATTATTGTTGCAATGAGGATTGGCTAAGATGCTTCAGTTTTTTTATGAAATGCCAGCTGTATTCAAATCTTTATGCAGAAATGCGTCCCAATTCAGAGAGAAATTCACTGAGAAGTGAGCTTCAGTTCAAAACCTTTTGCTGTCTTACCTAGAAAAAAGGTCCAGTTCTTAATGAACTCAGCAAGGGCCTGACTTTGTCTCCTCCACCTAGTGGGAATGCACCAAACAGGCCGCTGACAGAGAAAAGAAGGGATTATAAAAACACATATTCAATCTTCCCTTACCAGCAAAATTCAAAATAAAATACTTGTAGCAGCCCCAGCTGCGACAGGGAGTACAGCAATATGAAGAGATGAACATTTAGGTGGAATGTAAGAAGCAAATCCTCCAGTGGAGGATTAAGTCCATCAGCACGTGGAAGGTGTGTGTATGTATGTAATATGGCTTGCAGAGCTAGATCCCATAGAAGCTGACTGGCTTTTGCATGATCCTATTTGAGGGTACTTGGCACTGAGGTGTGAGAACCCTCAGATAGCATCCTGCAGATTTAGGTCCCTAACACAATATAAAACATATTTGCTTCACTTAGTGACCTGGGAGCTTGCTTTGGCTTAGTTTCTCCCCCCAGGCATTTGCTGTTAAGTTAATTAAGCATTTAAAAAGAACGGTATCTCACTTTCGAGAGACGCCACATAAATATTCTGTCTTCTTCTAAGGGCCAGATTTTCTGCAAGGGTAAATCAATACAGTTTCACTGATTGAGGATCTGGCCTTAAAAGTCTATCCAGTGCATTAAAACCAGCGCAGCATGACATATGCCCTGGCAGTAGAACAATTCTCCAGATTAATATTTGAGGGAAATTTGGCAGTAAAATAAAAAAAAAGCTCTATGTTGAAACGTTGCCATTTCTTTAATCAGTGCTGACCACCACATTTTCTCCTTTTGTGAACTGTACAGTTATGGCCGGAGTTTCACTGTCATTCTCCTCGAGCTTTAGTGCAGCGTTGTCCAAGCCGGTGCTGACAGGCTGTGGCAACGCAGTGGGTTCTGCTGTCCGAATTGGAGTGGAGCAATACAAGATGAAGCCCACCATAATGATAACGAAGGACAGGATATAAAGACCTGAAAACTGGCAAAAGAAAGAAAGAGATGCATCAAGTCTTATCTGATGTAAAAACATGTCAATACTGCCTTGTTTTAAGAATGTGAAAGGCACCCTTCCTTTTAAAAATTATTTTAATGAGGATTATCACCACAATCTGTATTCAGGTCTGAAAATCAAAATGCAACAGCTCCATTCACTGATAGACTCAAGCTGCTGGCTGGTTTTCTCTGCATCTCATCCTCAACACTGTTGGACAGGGAATTTCCTTAGGTCTACATACAAGATTCTTAACAGAGAGAACAAATGGCTCTAAACATGGTGATACTGAAGGATAGTCATTTACACATGTGAATGCTGAAACACTGTACCCCTAAGAGAATTTTGTTTCAGCACAGCCAAATATTTCAGGTCCTGGCAAGAGATGAATCTCTCCGACCTACTGCAAGTCACCAGAGCAGCTGGTCCTCTGCACAGCTCTCTTAAGCAGTTGCAGGGCTAGATAAATGTTATTACTGGACCAAAACCAGTTTGCTCTCTACACCCATCAAGTCCGTGAAGAGAGGGAGACTGGGGCTCCTTTTACAAGATCAGCATTTGTGCTCTGTTAAGAGAGGTGCGAGGTAAGAGCATGAACTGCCAAGGTACATCAGGCATTTGATTCACTATCATTCACTTGCCTGCTAGAAGTCCAACAATTGCCAAGATTCATCCACCTTGACAGAAGAATAAATGCTTACTTTGTAACACCAGATTCAATAATACAAAGTGTTCAAGTTATCCACAGCCAGGAACACTTTTTCAGCAGACTTGTTAAAATCCTCTGCGCTGCCTTTGCCAAACCACGCTGATTAAACAGCAGGATGAAAGACATAGCACATCCTACATCCCGCTGTCAATATTCCCTAACCTCCCAAGCTTCCTTAGATGTCCTTGAAAATATGTTCTAGTTTATCAAGCAACAGAGCTGGATGAAATGAATGGTAGGAGCTGGACAGTGGACTCTAATCCAAAAGAGACTGAGGCATCTACAATTAAGGCACTGCAATTCCTAGCTGGCAGTCACTTGGCTTGGAAACCCTTGGACAGCACCATGCAAAAGGAAAAGCAGAGTGAAACACAGTGGCCTTGCAATACATGCCCTCCCTCCGCACCTTGCGGGCTGTTTGCCTGGAAGAGCTTGGACTCGGGCGTCCCCTCTGCACAGGGGGAAGCACCAGGCTCTGAAGATGTCCTAAGGGAGGCAGCAGCAGTGCCCATGCTCCTACCCCTGACTGACCCACTCCCAGCAAACGGGCAGAGCTTGGGTCTGTACCAAGGCACCGGCACGACTTCTCTGGAGCGCAACGTAAGGCCACGAGTGAACACGTGCTTGTATGCAAGGACGTGCAAGACTGGGCAGTCACAGCAACTGCCAGACCCCCTCTCACAGTGCCTACAAGGCAGTGGGTGTCTCTGACCCTGCTCAGAACTAATTACTCTGTGAGTGGAACCACAGCCACTGAGCCAGGATGCCAAAGCTGTTGCAGTGTAGCTGCGATTCAAGGCCTGCCCGTGTGTTTGCAACTATCGACACAGGTGAATCTTAACCATGCTGCTCAAACCAAGGCCTATGATCTTTCTCTTTTTTTTTTTTTTTTTTTTTTTCTTTCTTTCATTTTTGGGAGGGCTCAATGGTCTCTTCCTGGGTGTTTTTCTTCTTTTTTTTTCCATTTCAAATATCGCAGCAACTTCATTGCTTCAGACACTGATTTCAGTCATACCTGTGCAGCTTATATCCTCATCCTCACTATCAAGCCTAAAGACTACTTTAAATGTTACTGGAGCACTGCAACTCCATCTAGTGTCTGTATTTGCAGTATACTCCCCTCCATAGGAGCTTATACAACAAAAACATTTGGACACCTTTTTTCATCTCTTGAGGGATTACAGGTATCTATATACTGAGCTCATTAGGAACAAGCACAGCAAAGATTCATTATGCAGTAAAAGAAAACAAAAGAGCTCATTAAAACAGGTAAGCAAAATTCACATTTCAGCTTAAACAGACATGGTTGGGGCTGAAAAGTTGACTGCATTAGCAAAACACTGTGCACAAGTCAAAACCTCATAAATTCCTGGGCCCAGTCCCTGCTGTAGCCGCTGTATGTTTGTGCTGTTCTCTCCACAGCTCGCTCTGCTCTGCAGCTCTGCCAAACCTTCAGCGGCTTGCTGTGAAGTATCATCTGGTAATGGGGAATAGAGAGAGATTCCTTGCATTTTTGTTTGTAGAGTCCTGTGTCCAGGGTGCTTTTTAATCCAGGAAATGTCCTGCCTGGTTTCTTTGCCCCACAGGTAAAGAAACGATATGGTTAACTTGACAGTAAGATTATCTACCGCTAAGTGTTATGTTAAAAGCTGTGTCAAAATCAGGTGCTCTCACTTCTTGATTCCTAAGCTATCTCAGATCCTCTGATTATGAAAGATGCGGCATTATTATTGCTACCCTTTTTGCTACTTCACAGTTTCTAACCACAGATGCAAGTTCCTATTTTAATAAATATCTGAAATTCCCTCATAATACCACCCCAACGTCTTTTCTTATTCATTTTTCCTTTTTTGCTATCAGAACACCCCACAATTAGTAATTATGGGATGATCTGCTCCCAGAAAAACCTCTCCCCAAAATAAGCTAAAAATCCTGAAGAATAAAAGTTTATTATATCCTTTCCAAAGCTCTTGCTTACTTCTTCCTCTATACTATTATGAATATAAATTTATAATCACTTCTTAAGTTATCTGGGTCCCAAAATACATGTTTGAAAGTGACTTAGAAAAGGGTTTTTTTAATTGTTAGAATGTAAGTATGGCTCACTTCCTACATTCATTTTTAATGGAAGCTTTCTAGCCTGGAGCAAAATTTGGAACCCAAAACAGGGAGGAAAGCTGCGCTAAGAGACTCTTTTAAAAGGAAAATCTAGCTGCTGTCAGACCCTACCATTACCAGACCTCCATGCTATAAAATAAATTGGCCTTCCTTTTCAGAAACAAATCTGACCTAAAAGCTTCTGGCTCTTCATAATGCTGAAGAGAAAGCAACCACATGGAATAATATGAATTAAGTTCTTAAGCAAAGTTCACAATCTTCTCACTAAGCCCTTCCAGTCACCAAACGACTGGCTCAGTTATTCCAATTGCTGTAGCAAGCTAGGTTCCCACGACTGATTCTGGATGAGAAGTGTAGGGTGGAATGAAATCTTTTTAGCACTGTCATGTAGCTTGAATAGACACTACCAAAAATATTTTAGACCACAATAAAAGTCACTGCCTTTTGGAGAGCATACAGAATAATACGTTTATGTGCATTTTTTTTTCAGTTCCTTTAGTCTCTCCTTAACAGTAGCACTGAGAGAGCTTCTTATCCCATGATGTTGGTAATGAACAGATTAAATTTCTAAAACCAAAAATATTAATTTCTGGAAATCAAGCCAAACTGCTCCTCTCTCAGACACCAAATGCCCTTCAGGACAGGGAGATTAAACCTTCTCTTTGGACACTTGGAGAGGTGAATCAGATCTAACATGCAGTTCCACATAGGGGTCATGCGAAGAAGTCTACCGTTTCAACACCTCGGGAAATTATTTACTATCTCTTAACATTAACTCATAACGTATTCCATCAAGTGTGAAATTGTTTGAAAATCACTATCTGCCTAATGGTGCAATGCTATGTAATTAACTAAGTATGACTCCTCCTGATTGACATCTGTCAACGATGAACGATACAAGCTGCAGAAATGTACAAGTACAAACGACTGTTCAGAGGCTTTTAAGAACATTATGCTTTACTTATAATTTTGGAGTAAAAACATAACTGAACTTATAGTGAAAGAATGAAGGTACTTACCTTATAGAAAAAGAGGAAAAGCCCAAAGAACAGGCTGTAGAGATCCGCAGTCAGAATACCCAGGTTGACCGAGGTTGCACTGGTAACTTTAATCACTACTGGCATGAAGCTATACAGCCCGAACATACACAGGGCAAAGACTGTGAACAGTAATGCTGTAAAACAAGATGACAATTTACTCCTAAGGCATGGAATAATGACTTTAAAGAACACCGATATTCTTCAGATGCTTTAAAACTATGCATTTTTAACTTTTAGGATAAGGTGTCCTAAAACATATGGGAGTGTAAATTTAAGAAAAACATGGAAGAAATACTCCTTTTCCCAGACTACTCTGTATTGCAAAAACTACTGTATCTATACAAGAAAGTTCTTGTTCTTTCCTAGTTTAACCTAAGAGCTGACTGAAGAAATTTCAAGCCACATTTCTTAATAACACAGTTCTGTTGAGGTCAAAATGTGTTACAAAATCCATTTTTCCAGTATTTTATTTAGGAAGGACAACAGAAAAAGGTTCTTGTGATGTTCCAACACCAAACACATCTGTAATTAAACAGGTTTAATTTTTACTTATTTCAATTTATTTTGAAAAATTATTTCATGTTGCATGTAAAATGTAAAACCTGAACTCAAAGGTTTTAATGTTCAATCCTGCAAACCTTATCTCTTTGCTGAGCTGCAAAGTTTGCAGAAAATAAATTTGTGACAATATAATATGAATGCTGCTTAATATCCAGAGAAAGAAAATGAAAACCCCAGCATTCAAAGTCTAAATGACTATCATTTTCCAGTGTTCTGTAAAAATGCACATCATTTTGTCATACACATACCAATTGTCCAGTTCCACTGAATTCTCATTATCTCCCTATGTTCCACAATGGCTCTAGAGTTAGAGAAAAGATATAATACAGTAAAAAAGAAAAAATAATCATATTCAAATAGAAAATTTAATTATCAAAAGATTTAGGAAATATTTTGATTTATAATCCCTTAAATTTTTGTTTGAAATTTTATCGAATGACACTAACTCCAACATCTAACAAGCACGAAAACAATTTTGAAAATTAAAGTGCTTGAAAGTCCAGAGCACTTCTATTTAATTCTTATGCTTACTTCCCAGGCTTTTTCATCCTTTTTCATCAGTTTTACTTGATATACTATCTGAGGAAATTATTAACTGCAATGATGAGAAATGAGGAACGTAAAATTCATTAGACAGACTTAAGTGCATGTGGTCTGTTCCTCTAATGTGGTTATTTATAAGAGTATACACGGCTTCATTTTAAACTGATGTTTAATATGGAAGACCTCCTGCTAACAATTATCTCCTAAACTTTTCCACAGAGAAAATCCATTAAGAAATATAATCCTGTGAACAGTCCTCAGCATACTGAGTGTCCTTGTGAAGATCAACAAAATCAAAAATACAGCCAAGTATCATATGTGTCCAATTGCAGGATTTCAGCTTTAGAATTGCTGTAATAAGAGTAGTGCAAATACACAGGATATAAAACGATGCTGATCAGCAACAAAAATAAAATACAAGTGGAGGGACTGCCATATAGGCCAAATGCAGACGTAACACAGAATTAATTTAATAACAACAACATCATTTCATGGTAGACAAGCAATCATCTGTAGAATATTCTTAATTAGTTTTAAAATAAATATTAGATCCTTACAGCTGTAGACCGCTGATAATAGTCCCAAACAAGCCCACCATTCCTAGAAACTCCACTCTGCTCAGATTTTTCACAATGTACTCCTCACTCACATTAGAAATGGCATACAAAGAAGCACCAAGAAGCACTAAGACATCGCCAATCACCACGTCACTACCTGTACAGAAATATTAATCCACAATAAGGGTAATGCTGCAAACACTTTTTAACTTTCCTTAAAAAGACAAGCAAATTTATCTCTAACATCTCTACCTTCCTAGCGCCTTCCAGGGTAAGGGGAAAGGAAACCTCACCTGTGTGTACAGACGAGTGCCTTGGTGCCCAAGCACGGACTCTGCTACCTGCTCACTCACCCTGCAGCGAGCTAAACCCGGCATTTAAATCCCATCCTGACCAAGCCACTGCTGTATAAACCTGGTCCAACTCTACTTCTGCGGACCTCAGGCACTGCAGGGACCTGAGAAAACTCTTGGCTAGAGAAGCTCCCCGCCTTTCTGAATATTGCCCCCGCTTTTGCAGTAAGGCCTGATTCAAGTCTTGCTAAAATCAGTCTATTGATTTTGGTGGGACCTGGACTCAGCTTCAGGTTTACGACAGGTCTTAGGTGGGCACTGCAGATGGGTGGTACCATGTGTCCTGCTGCGGTTTATTTATACTGTGCAAATGGGACTCCCTCCAATACAATCACTCGTCAAGTAAATGCCATTATGCATCAGCTAAATAGCAAAATTGCTGTTGTTTAAATCCTTGAATTGATTTAAAATTTCATTCCCTGAGCCAGTTGGCAATCAGTAAAAAAATATGTCTGAAATATGAGGGTAAGCAGTAGTAAGAACACCCAGGTCAGCGAATAAAGCACAACTGTCTTTAAGACTCATGGAAAGAAGGTTTTTCTCCCTCAGGACTGAGATATTTGTACCACAAAACATTAAAGGTAAACCTCAGCTTGTCTTGTCTTACCTACAGCAAGGCCCCAAAATAACACCAAACGGGCTTATCCCTAGGCTAACGGATGAAGGCAATGCCCTGAAATTTACCTTGCTGCATACCTCTGGCTCTGAAAATTCAAAATTCTTACTCAGAGTAAGATTGCTGTAATACAGGTTGATTTAGGTATCTGTCATAGAGAAGATGAGACATGCCCTTATCTGCACCCAGCTGGATCCTGGTCCCCAGCGCCCAGGCTCCCTCCCAGAGGTCCCAGGAATCCTGGCACCCTGCCCATGTCTCCTCTTGCTCTCCCATAGTAAGCCTCTGCTTTCCAGGCTGTGACCTGGGGGCCGTGGGGATATGTGGAGCATTTCTGTTGGGTCTGCCAAAGATAACTCACAGAAGTCAGCTGCTGCTGAGTAACTTTTTATTTGCTATTCGTGCTCACAGAAAACTGCGAATCAGGGAAGTTTGGCTGCCAGCAGGCTGATACCGTGTAAGCAAGACAAGGTTTGCAGGGACAGGCAGCATCTTTTATTAGACCATCTCACATAAGTAGTAGAAGTGAACAAGCTTTCAAGAATGAGGGCTTTCATCAGGTCTGATTAACAGCAGCAAAATTTAAGCTTAACACAAGTGTTTCTCTTTTAAGGTTGAAGAAATAATCCAAACCACCAAGCGAAGAAATTCGACAGCTCCCTACAAAATCAGCATCACCTCAGCCACTATCTTCTTGGACAAGAAATACAAATAGCAGCATGTCTTCTGCTCTTCTCTTTTAAAATAAAACTAAAAAAAAATCCACTCCCCCTGCATTTGCTCCTCTTACTCCTCTACAAGTTAGCCCACCATGGGAACTGTCTCTCCGCTCTTCCCCACCCAGTAAAGGACTCCTTACCTTCGCTGTCCTGCCTCCCTGCCAAAATGTCTGCACCCACCATTGTTCCGACACCCAGCAAACAGACGGCAACAGCAAGAAAATGGATCAGCCTGTATCTTGCACGGAGAATGAACCACGACAAAGCCATCAGCACAGGAATCCCGAAACAGTCCAGCAGCTGTGTGTACAGAGAAATGGTTTGAATTAGAAACCTACCCCAAATCTGGATTGCACTATCCTGAAAGCAAATGAACTTTCCATCACTGTCAGATGTTAATGAAAGCCACAAAGCAACCCCAGCAGATTCATTTAAAAGAGGGGTCAGACCCACATTTTACCATTATAAGCACTTTGCAAGTGAAGAGGGAGCTGGGGCGGGGGTCCAGTCTCTCCTGATAGGAAAGCACTGATGTAGAAACTCTTCCAACGATAGATCTAATCAATCTATGCAGCTTCACAAATGAATGCTAGGATGTTGCTCTGAAACCGCGTTGCTCCCTATGACACCAATGCAAGGAGGTGGTTCACCGATGTTTCCTTTCCTCCTCAGCAGGTTTCATCTAGCTTGTCTTTGCACCCCTCAGATCTCTAGCATTTAGGGCTCCACGTGCACAAATTAAAAATCTGGAACTATTGAAGGATACAAGTAACCTGATTTTACATTGAAGTGACTAAGACAAGAATCTGACCTTGCAGTTTCAGTTTTGATTTTTTTTTCCCCTCCCCAAATGGATCCTACTAAAAAGAACACCCCAAAAACCTGGTACATGTGCTGGAAGCCATGTGCAAAATCGGTAGCAGGAAGACAGGAAGGGAAGAATAGCTTTCCTGAAGTCACCTTCCCAATCTTCCAGCTTCCCACAAAAGCACATACAAGCCACCAGTGCTTTTTCATTACTCTGACAGAGCTGACTCTGGATTCGTTAGAAGTAGGTAACCCACTCTAATTCATCCATGCCCCAGCAGCAGGACACACAAGGCAGCTGGAGTCTCAAAGCACTTCAGATGTGTTTGCAGACACTGCCCCAGCAGACTCAACAGCTATGGCTCAAGGATGCCTGCACTCCATGACAAGCAGTGACACTGACTTCTCTTTCCTTTATTATCCCCCCTGTATAAGTTCCTAAAATCCTACGTCTTGCTGTTAGACTCACCCATCTTCCACCCATTCTCCTTTATTAGAGAAAATATCAAGAGTTAGCTGTGTACTTAACACAGAAAAATATGCCACAGCATAAGATGGACAAAATGTTCTAGAATAATCAAATAATACCAAGAACATTGAGCTAATCATAACTGTTTAATATTTAATTAAACAAAATAGACTTTATTTCTGAATTTGCCTGGAGGAAAAAAAAAGGTGTATTTTCTGACCTGCCTTGGTAGAGTGCCATGAAACTATGTAAGGGAACAGTCTACAGCAGAGCATAGTCAGCCTTCCAAAGACTGCTCACAAATTACTCTCAAATGCCGGCCCTCAAATCTTGGCCTCTTGAAGTCCCTACAAATTGTTAGGTCCGGGTCAATAGGACTGAGCCATAATCATTACAATCAAGACAAGAGCCCTTAGTCCTTAAAGTTCATTGCCAACCTCTGCCTGCCCAAGCGCACCCCTGCAGTCATCTTCTGTGCTGGCTTCCGTTAGTTCAGCCACTGTCCTCAAGGGTTTTAACCAAGCTCGTAAGACTTTCATGATACGTCTGGTTTTATTTGTTCATAACTACACATATTAAAGTCTTACAAGCATAGCATTAAGGGGAGTTATTATAGATGAAATCCTTCCAGCTCTTTGTCTTTGCTCCTTGGGTTGCCTCCAGCCTGTCCAGTTTGTAAAGTTCAAAAGCACTTGTATGTACTGTATTATGAGACATTGCAACCACGCAAGTCCTAATAAGCGATACCACATATTTCAATAGAACTTTGCTCTACTGAAAAATATCATGCTGCGAGTTTCTATCTACTCACAGGCCTTTATATTACCTTTAGCCTAGGCTTAAGAAAAACCTTCTAACATTTCCTCCAAATTTGACTGTTTTGACAAGTATCAAACAACAAGAAATACTGCAAACATTAGCAAGCAAAACATATACCTCCCTGGTAGTAGACATCTCCTCTACTAATAAGTAAGCTTTCAGTTCCCCATTAACTGAGATATTACCACATAGCTTTCCAACCTCCAAGCAGTTTTTCAACCCAAACAGAAAGAGTGGAAGAAAAACCCTTTTAAAAAATTCTTAATTAGGATGTAAGGGAGTAGTACATAATGAGCCAGAAGCTCTTTCAGGAACACCGGATGGGGAATTGCTGCATCCAGACCAATAACATATTGTACAGCTACAGCATCCTGGTTAGAGGACTTGCAGCCAGGACACAGAGGCACCAAATGATGAAGAACACACTCTGGTAATCTGTTGCAGGGGACAATTATCCTCAATTATAGACAGAAGAAATCTGATTTCCAACTTCTGGATCTTGGCTTCCCTTCATCTACTATGTTACAGAGCTCTTTGGTGGAAAACACTCTCTTCTGTACAGGGTCAAGATCAAAGAGGTGCAAAGCAGATGTAATATTGCAATGAATTGCATTAATGGAACCACTTAAAAGAATAAAGTGTATTTATTCAGGTTTTATGACATTCACAGCAGTACTGCAGTGTTGATTACTACTGCCAGTAAAGCCTCAGCAAACTCTCATCTTATTCAATTCTAGCCTGTATTTTTACTAGGGAAACAAAAAGATAACCTGGTGATTTGATTTACAAATGTTTTGACTCAAGTCAGGCTTTGGCCACACTGTTTATAGGAGGTTTTAAAGGTACGGCAAGTAAATTATTAATTAATACATGGTTAATAAATTATCATAGACTGTTGGAGGTCATTGATTTGCTTATAATTGCCAGCTCCAGACAGCCTTCTAAGCAAGAAAGCTCAACAGCTCGTCCTGCTCGCTACCCTGCAAGGCTCCCTTAGGGCAGCCTCCAGCTGAGCCCCAGGGGCTCATCCTGCATTTTCTCCTGTTGAGGTTAACACTCTTCCATCAGCTGCTATTCTGTCAATAGCCACCTATAACATGCCTCCACTCGAATTATCTACAGAGCAAATGCTATTTGTGCCCAATAGTATGTTAACAACATGAAACCACAGCTATGCTGCTTGCTTTTTTTTTTTTTTTTTTTTTGCCATGATGTATGTGGTCGAACAACAGCACAGTGAAGTCCTGCCACAAGACAGAAGGACACCAGCAGCAAGAAGTCTCCCTGGCATTGCCTCAGCCACAGCCAAACAGAAAGAGTTCAGTTGTGGACCAAAGTCTTTTTCTTTGTTTACAGAGAAACGAGAGCTGCCATCCCAATGTTATCTCCTTAAAAATCTCCCAACTCCTTCCGCGCAAAGCTAGTATTTGATAACTAAAGGAAAATCAGTTCTGCTTTTGTGTGCATGTGTGAGAAAATACATGGAAGTTCCCTGCTGACCTGAGAAAACTTATCTTTGAAGAAAAGTTTCATAGGGCTGAGCTGAAGTTCCGGCCAGCCAGCTTTTCAACAGGGATTACCCTGTATTCGGGAAGGTGCCGTATACTCCTGCGTTGCTTTTATGCTCCCTGGGCATCCGTTCACAGCCAGTACTGCAGACAAGCCATCAGGCGGGGTGCTCCAAACCACAGGTTCTGATGTAGCTGCAGAACTGCTTGCTACTGACAGAAAGCGAATGCCTTGCACTAGAGCAAATCACAGGCTTCTTTTTTGTCCTATATCTCATTTATGACAGTGGTGAGAAACTGGTGACTTCAGAGAATGTGCAAGAAACCTTACGACAACAGGCAGTTGCAACAAATTCACAATTACTAAAGTGACACGAAGCAGCATTAGTCTGAAGGTTACCACGTGGGAAAAATGTTCAGCAAATGCTTGAGTTTGGCAACCGGACAGGACAACCTACTCTAACTATTCTTTCTTAATTTCTGTGAAAGAAATCATGGGAATAGCTTTACTACTTCTGAGAACTTGGATCAAAGTCCTGGCTTTTTCAGCTGTAAAGTATATGATCAGCGTCTCAATTATCAGCTCAACATGATCCTGAGACTGAAATGTGTCACTCTTAAAGGCTTCATTTCTTAGGCATTATTTGTAGGGAAATTAATGGCCCAATGAGTCATAACACAGAAGTATGAAGTGGAAATGTAACAATAATAATCCAACAGACATGTTACTGGTCTTTAGTAGTGAAGTTACTGCAGTTCTCTAGAGGGATGCCAGACCACAGGAGTTTATTGCTTTAGAGAGAATTCTTTTAAATATTAACCCTGGTTACTTTGACTCTGTAAAACACTGACACCTAAACACTCCTTTCCAACTAACAGCCAATTCTGTATGGTACGTCACTTTTCTATTCAGGTAAGTGAGGCCACGACCCCAGCCACAGATCCACCACCAGTAAGAGCAGGCATGGGCTGGCACAGCCCCCGTTACACTCCCTCCTTGCTTCTGCACCATCCCCTCCTCTGTTCCAGCAGCAGCTGTGGAGCCACGCAGTGGGCTAACTTGAGCCTGATGCCACTCACCAATAGTCCAGCAAAAGGCAGGGTTTACTCTGACTTTACTCAGAGCCCTGAGCCAGTCTGCTTATGGGACCTGGCCGTGCAAGCTCAGGAGCAGGCAGCTGGAAGCAGGAGGAAGGCCCTAACCTTCCAGCCGCTTATGCCCGTGTAGGGTGGCAAAGAAACCCCAGCCTTACCCCCGCTGCTCGTAGAGCTGTTTCAGAACCCAAGATTGATGCTAGCGCAGCGATGCAGCGCCGAGCGCTGGTGTTGCAGAGGACGTCTCCTGTCACTGCCGGAGCCTGGCATGCTGACCTCCCTCCCACCTCTTCCAGAGAGGGGCCTGAAGTGCAGTGCCACTTCCAAAAGCCAAAGGGCTGGTGCTTCACCACACGGTCAGCAACACCAGCTAACTACCAGTGTGTCCTCACGTGTGGGGTTACATCTCGCAATGCCTCCCACCGCTTCTAGCGCCAGGCAAGAGACCTACCTCGCTCTCATCCGCAAGAACCTGTGCTGACTGAGTGTCACCTGGTCGTAAATCTTCGTGTCAGCAGAAAAACCCTGAGTGGCTGTCAGCAAACTCTTAGAAGTGCTTTCTATCAAAATAATTAGAGTTCAACTCGAGAGCTGGCACTGGGTAATACCAGCCAATTTTCTCTTCTTCCTGGAAATGTTATTCATGAGGCAGGATGCTCTTCCCTGTACTGCAGGGAGAAAATAGGTATCAGAAAGTTTTTTCAGGCTTAAATAGCTTCCATGCCTCTCCCATGAATCTCATTTCAGAAACTGGTCCAAAACTGTAATAAAAGCAATAGTTAAAAAAAAGAGAGATCAGTTCTTACCTGCACACTTGTGAGGGTCGTGTATTGGTAGGCTTTTACAATCATGTAATTGGCTTCAACATCAGCCAGTCCCAAAAAAATATACTTCCACCACCGCTGTTTCAAAATTTGCCAAAGACTGTCACTGCCTGTTTAGAAAAAAGCAGCGATCAATACGTGTTTCTTTCCAACCAAATGTTGCACAGAATGTTGTTGTATGCTTTTTAGAAGCATAAATAATACTGAGATGTTCAATTTCGGTTGCCCCTGCTCAAGAAAGATATAATAGCAGCAAAATGCAGCCTGGGAGAAGACAATGCAAATGGTGAAAGGCACAGAAATTCTTCCACATGAGGGAAAAAAAACCACAAGACTGAAGTTGTTTAAACAGTAAATTAATAAGAATAGGATGAATACTAAATGGCCTCTGGTAAAGAAGCATGTTACAACAAAGCCTATTTTCCCTAATATAACATAGGACTTGAAACCAAAGAGCACATAATTTTAAACAGATATGAAATTAAATCAAATTAAATGCATATTTAACCTGTGAAATTCATTTCCACATGTTATTACAAAGCAGGAATTTCAGCAGGAACTTTAAAAAACTGGGATGAGTACTGAATTCTTTAGTTTCAAAATCTGAAAGGAAAATGTAGAAGAGAAAAAAAAAAAAAAAAAAAGATGAACCAGAACCTCCCATCCCATGTTTCACATACCAGTCCTAAATGCCAGCATTGTTGTATAAACTAGAAGAAGCAAAGAATAGTTGATAAAACTCTGAAACATTGGAGTATTCACTTGGTATTGTTCTGCTAGGTACTGGCTTGTAACAGCAGTCCCACAGATAAACAAGGAGAGAATCTGGCCCAGAATTACCGTTTTCAGAATATGCCTGTGAATATAAAAGACAAAACAGTAAGCTTAGAATTAAACATTCAAGTTTTTTAAAAAAATATTTGCTAGTTTTTCAGGGAAAATGCCATTTTTTAGATTGACACTTCTTTTTCTACTCCCTATCAATGTTGTTCTGATTTACAAGTAAGCAGGGTTTTGTCTACACAGAAGCTCTAGTCTAAGCTCATGACAGCCATATAAGAAGTGAGGCCAGTTCAAACCTCCAGTGATGGAGACCGCAATAATTTGCTCCAAGCAGCTCACCTGGGCAGGCTCAAACCAATGGCAGGATCTATTCTCATCAAGAGAGGTTTTGTCACATATGGCCTGAGTTAAATCCTTCATCCTTCACTGAATCCCATTTTGACTCTGGTCAACAGAAATCTGCAACATGGAGATAAGGCAAGACTGCCTTCGGGCTCTTCTGAGACCCGAGTCTTTGGAAGTGAGCTGAGACCCTAAGCTGAGCAGTGCTGAGGAAATACAAACAGCCTGGGTTGGAAGGACCTCGAAAGATCATCTGGTCCAACCTTTCATGGGAAAGGGAGCCTGGATGAGATTATCTAGCACCCTGTCCAGTTGCACCTTGTAAACCTCCAGCAATGGTGACTCCACCGCATCCCTGGGGAGGTTGTTCCAGTGATTGCTTGTCCTCACTGTAAAAAAATTCTTTCTTAAAATAAGAATTGTTATAATTAATACTTATTGTGGATTTTTTTTCTGCTATATTCCATCATGCCCTGCTGTAACTGAGGATGGAGTAAAGAACACATTTTGGCCAAAGATCACGTTAGCCTTTACAACTCCTTTTAAGTCCAACCCACAGCTGGGCGGGGGGGGAAGCTCATGCTCTCTTAGTAGCAATTCTTCGCTTTATATAAAGTTAACTATTCCAGAGCCTCCTAGTGAAAAAGGGGGACGCAGAGATTGCTGTGTATGTTTCGGCTTGCTGTTTTTCCTGCCAGTGGAGCTATGCAGGTTTGTACCACCCCAGTCTCTGCCCGCATACTCACAATGTGCCATGAGAGGGGCTCAGTGCTGTGCTGTCTGTACAGGTCTGCAAAGTTCACATCTAAGTTGTTTCCTCTGAAGACTCCTGATGAGAATTTAACTGTCTGCACAACTGATTCATTTGTTCCTACTCAAAGTAACCGAGCAAGGGAAGAAACGATCCCATTGGGATTCTGCACCTACCCTGTGCCCACATCTCTCCCTGGTGATTTCTGGCAGGGCACCCACAGACCACACACCCCACGTGACAGTAGCGCTGTTTGTTTCCCCATGCGGGTGACTTTAATGTAGTAAATGCCAGCTCACCCAGCTATGCTGTGCAATCCAGCTGTCAGGCAGTGAGAAGGGTGTGTTCAGGGGAGCTAAAGCCAACTACGACCATACAGCCCATCTCTCCTTTTGGAAGGGAGATGTCTTCTTTGCACGGATTCTAATCCAGCTCCATGAATCTCATTTTCAATTCAGCCTGACACCAAAGCTCTTCTGACTTTAAAAATGCTGCGAGGCACATTTTTCTCTGCAAGTCCATTTTGATGAGACAGCAAATCTCAGTGAAGTCCAGCCATATTGCATTTCTAAGAGATTCAAGCCCCACATATTGCTACAGCTTGTCTTGCCAATCGCAGCCATGGTGCACATCCACGTTTTAAGTATTCATATATAGTGTGACAATCTTGTAAGGTCCTATCCAGTCTCATGTGAACAACTCACTCTGGTGCATGAAAGAATGAACATTCTCATTTCTAGCATTTTGAATGTTGAAGTAAGCAACAGAGATGGTATTTCAGCTAGAAATTTATCATGGCTACTTTGTAGCACAGCATTAACTATAAATGCTGCGGTAAAGTACATACAAGTCATATAAATACATACAGAATATATAAACACAAACATGTAATTTTTATATATGTATGTATTTGTAAGCAAAAAAACCCAAAACCAAACCACAAAACTTTGAAGCTACCTCACTTCTATTATATTGAACTTCATTTTACTCTGGTCAAAGATCCGATTGCACTATTTGGTGAACAAATCAGCAATGATCGTGACAAATTCTGGCTAATTATTCTAACTGATGCAGAAATGTCTTTTTACATTCACCTAAAGAATTAATTTAATTAGGTGCTATTAAGAAGAGTTAATATAGGTTAGCTAAAATTTCAGGGATGAGTCTACCTCCTCCCTCAAACAGGCATGAACGATTCCAGCTCACCCTTTGCCCGCCCTGTGAACTCTGGCTCCTTTGCAGGAGGTAAGGCCGCACAGAAGATCCACTGAAATTTCAAGGAAGTAATAATGTGGTGAACAACACATGAAAAACGTGGTTTCAGGCATTTAAAAAAAATATATATATATATATAAAGAGTTTCTTGCTCCAAACTAGCAGAAAATATTTCTTCTTTACCCTCAGTGCAGGAGGCGCAGAGGAAGCCTTTAGCTTGCTAATGGACTTGGACTAACCTCACCCTGTGCTGGGACTAGCTGGGACGAGGGTGTGGAAGTGGGGATCAAACCTGAGCAGCGGTGTGACTGGGCAGAACTGCTGCAATTTTACAGGAGCAAAGCTGTGAAGCCTGCGTAGCCCACAAAATGACCTGCGCTCATCAATTCATGAGCGGGAGAGGTTAAAGCTGCCTTGGGCAGCAGAAGCCCTGCTCTCCTGGTCGCAGACTCCCCTTCACCCATCTCCTAGGTGGTGGGTGCCACAGACGGGCAGAAGCACAGGCAAGAAATACTACTCCACACGCACCCAGCTTGTTTAACATGGACTTCTGTGGGGGAAGGTTTTAAACATCTTCCTCCAGGGCACGGTATGCAAGAGGTAGCTTTGCTTCTCCTGAACTACAGCACCCTCTCTATAAGGGAGGCCTGGGCTCCACGTGCCCAGCATTCCGGCGAGCTGGATAGTCACCATGCTCTGGCAAGAGGGTAAAAGGGGGAAAATCTGCTGCCATTCAAATTCGCTAACGAATGATCAGCTTTGATCATCATTTATTAAAAACAAGAAAGACCTGGTTGCCCTCTTGCAGTGGAGTAACTCCACTAAGCCAATTCTCAGCTTTTCTAATAACTTTCTCCAGTTTAAAGTACCTAGGGAATTCTCTCTTTGCATTTTTGCATATGGGAAGAGACACAGGTCCAGAATCTACAGAACTCTTTGCCAGTGGTTACTGCACCAGCAACCATCGCTACGTAGTTAACATATGTCTCAGCAGTCCTGCAGTATTTACTTCTACAGTACCAAAGGCATCTGATAAGGTAAGCAGACTTCATCCTGCCTCATTCCCTTCTTTATTTTTCTCTATTTTAATTCAGTGATTTTCTTCTTCCCTGAACAGATTCAGAACATGAAGATCAAAACAGCCACATAAAGACTTTTTTCACTGAAAGTGGAAGGCTGCCCTCAAAAAACATCCTCTGTGAATCCCAAACCACTACATTTCTGGCAGCTTTCTCAGATGTGTGTAAAATAACAGCCTCTTGCCTTGACACACACACACACCACCCCCCCCAACACCAGGCGTGAGCCTCAGCAAGAAGCAGCAATGGTTTCCCCTCACACCATTTGCCAAGGTGTCAAAATGAATTTCTTCAAATTACGAAGGTGACGCCGTGTTCCCAGCACGATGCACTGGGCTCAAGGCAGCAAGACAGCAGTTTGAACAGAGTAAGATGACCCTCGTTAAATACAGACTCGGAAGCCTTATTAATTCAGTGCCCACTAAATTCCCATAGCAAATTTTAAAAAGAGGATTTGACCCTCTGTAAAACTTGAGAGCAAACTTTAAATCCTATTGGTTTCACTTTGCAAGACAATTTCTTATAAGAAAAATACTTCAAAGACATGAGTTTCCTTTCATTCCGGTATTGACAGGAGTATTGATGACAATGATTTACTTATTAATAATTTATCATCACTTTTTGAAATCTATTAACTTTTCTGTGCCAGAATTTGATTCACTCTGCTCTTTTTTTTTAATGCGTTGGTAAGGACTAAATCACTTTGGACTCTCAGATGACACAAGGCAAGTGGTCTGAAACGGCCTTTTAGTTCTACAGTTGGGGGGGGAGGTTGTTGTTTTTTACTGCTTGGTAGTTGGCTGCTAAGAAATTACTCCTCCCTTCAGCCACTATATCTTAGCTAGCTATATCTATGGCTATGAGCAAAACTAGGAGTCATTGGGGGATTTTTTAGAACATGAAAGTTTGCCACAAAATGGTCTAAAGCTAATGCTGAACAACATGCAGCTCTTGACGTCATGAGAAAGTCAGGCTGGCTTTCTTTTGCATTTCGCATGGAGCCAAAGAAACATACCCCAAGATATTAAAATACAATCAGAGTCTCTATCTTACTAAGTCAAAGAAAGTCTAATAAGCCCACAGTTAACATTTTTATTGGCTATTAGTTTAGTAAATCCTATAATTTTAATGTGATTTTTAAATGAAAATAAATATAGCTTTTCAAAAATTAAATTTGTTTATGCCATCAGTTAAACACTAACAGGCAAAGCCTGGCCAACACTCTTCACATAGAGTTTACCTGCACTTCAGCTTTAACTATGAACCCTTCCTGAATGGGGGGTGGGGAGAGGAAGAGACCATTTCGTTTCAATAATGTCACATTTTCATGTGAGCAGTCAAAGGAAAATGCAGCTTCAGACTGGAGCCATATTCCAACATGATTAGCAGATAGCTCAGGACAGGACACCAGTATTTTTAAGAACTAGCATTTTTAGAAGTTAGTGTTTCAATATTCTGCTTTGAAACTGAGGTCAATTTAATTTGTAAAAGGTAAGAAACAGAAAAGACTTGTTTTGTTTCAAGAATCAGAAAGCATACCTTTTACTGCTTTTACTCAAAAAAAAAAAAAAATCTAGCTTATTACATACAAGTATTAAACCTTCCTATGATTCAGAAAGGCCTCTAACAAAACTGAAGTGGCTGAGCCTCTAGCCACCTGGGGAAAAAAAAAAAAAAAAAGCAGCAGTTCAGTATCTCAGACAACACTTTGCCAAAGTCAGCAAGAGCTCTTTATTTTTTTCAAGTACCACGAACAGATCCACTTAGTATAGCCCTCTGGCAACATGTTGGCAAAACTACTAGCACAGGTGAGGTTCCTGAACAGTTCAACAAGCTCCTATCTCGTCTTTTTGGGCATTCCTGACAGGCAAGAGGAATGAAAAGAGAGAAACTTCTACCCAAAAGAGAAAGGCAGGCTTTGCTCTCCGAAATAAGATTCTGCTTCGCCAGCACACACCTCCACGCAGTCCCGGCTGCACGCGGAGGCTGGCAGGACAGCCAGCACCTCCTCTTTGTCAGCCAAGGAGATCTGATGCAATAGTTATTAGAGACCAAACCTAGAGCCCCCAAAAAGCCTTTTAAACGGGGATTTTTTTTGATTTTTATTTTTTATTCCTCAACCAAAGCTGTGAGTGAAGGGTAGCTCTTCAGGCTGGAAGTCAGAGGAGGTAGCTCTGCTCTCACGAAAGGCAGCGCTGCGCAAGTACCAACTTTGGGACGCATGCGATGCCTACACAGCTTGGCAGATTTTTTCCTCAAGTTTTCCATGCTTAACCAGTGCTCGCACTTGAAGTAATATACTTGAACGGGTCTCTGTCCTAAGCTGATCCCAGGAAGGAGGGAAAGGGGATATTGGTCCTTCTGGACTTCACGCCCCATCTCAGCTATT
>JANZLQ010000027.1:9650909-9664872 GCA_026212715.1 Elanus axillaris | reverse complement strand
GCCCCGGGAGCGGGAGCGGCAGCAGCGGGCGGCGGCGCGCCGGCCGCGGCCGCCTCCATGCCCCGACCCCGCGGCCGCCGAGCCGGAGGGAGGAAGGAGGGAGGGAGGTGCGGAGGCGGCGGGCGGCGCCCGCGGGAGGGAGGAGAACCGGCGGCGGCAGCTTCGAGCCCGGCGGGGGGAGCTCCGCTGGCGGCGGGCGAGCCCAGCTTTGTGCCCGGCGAGGGGCCGCCCCCAGGAGGGGCATGGCTCGTCCGGGCGGGGGGGGACGGGGACGGGGACGGGGACGGGGACGGGGACGGAGCCGGAGCTGCGCCGCCTGCCCCGGGGCGCTCCCGGCGCGGGTTCCCCTGCGGCCGCTGGGTGCGGGTGGGGGGGACGAGCCGCCAAGGGCTGCCCGCTGCAGGGGCGGCGGCGCCGCGAAGCTCTCGTTGCTGCTCTCCCGCTTAACTTTACCGAGTTAAAACAGTATGCTGTGTGAAATAAATGACATTTTCCTTAGCTTTTAACAATAAAATTTAATTCAGGAAGTGCCTGAGATAAAGGTGGATAAAAGCTTTAGCACATGCCTAGTAGCCTATGAGCTATACTAATGTTTTGATAAATTCCAATACTAAATACTAAATTCGGTAGGCTACTTTAGTCTCTTCACTCCACATCTACTGATCGATTTTTCCCATTCTTTCTTTAAATTCGTCTTATACTTAACAAAGTTTCTTTGCAGGAATGTCACAGCGTGTCATTAAACTGTGATTTCTCCGAGTACTGTGACTGGATTAACATTATTCCACAGGCTTCCACCGCCAGGACAGGTCGGAGGCCTGACCACAGCTGGCCCCTGCGCAGGCACTGCGCGTCTCACCTTCCTTCCAGTTACACGAGTCAAGGGTACTCTAAACCCTTACACTTTACTTTCTCCCCGCTCTGTGCACAGCCTTGAGCTCCTCTGTTTCTAAGGCTTCAGCTCCCACCTTTTTGCCGATGGCTCCCATGCCGAAGGATTTACCTCATCCTGTTGGTCTTCACCCACCTCTCAGCCCAGCTCACCTGGAGAACCTGGTGGCATTTTGCATACCCTGGTGGTGTTTTTACTGACTCTCACTTTTATTGATGCTCTGTATGTGTCACAGGGGATGGAATTAAACCCCAGAGGTGCCTCCAGGAAGACCAACCTTCTGCCTTCGCTGGTGTGTGTATTTGTCACTGTCCTGGCTATGCCAGCATCCTTTCTGCCGCAAGACACTGCTTCTCTGCCCTCACCTGTTTCCCCCAGAGCACTATGGTTTAATCTTTCTCCTTCCAACACCACAAGGTTTTTTTCAGACCTGTTTTCCTCTGTCACAGTTCTCTCATTCAAGCTGTGATTAGCTCCCTTTGCAATCACCCAAATTCACCCTCGTAGGATTTGATTTAAGAGTGTAAGAGAGGCATTACTCTGCCGTTTTCAGGTCATTTTTATAACTTCATGTTCTTGCCAGTCCCATTTCAGCAGCAAGGTGAATATTAGTCTCCCACTTGCCAAGGGCCAGGCCCTAAACCAGTAAGGTATTGGCTACGTGGGAGAGGACTGGTCCCCAAATCTCCTCTTTGACTCTGCGATCGTGTAATATTAAAGCTGTAGGTCAATGCGAGAGAAAAGGTGTATAATTATATGTCTTAAAAGAGCATTCGTACATATACTTCTACATTTATAATATACATAGCCATTTCTGTATTATATTGAGATTTTATGTATTTTTCCTTCATTTGTATAACAGAATAGTTTATGGATACTCCATGTATTTCATCATACCTAAGCTCCACAACTGTGATACTATTATCTTTGCCTTTAATTTTATTCATCCTGTATCTGCAATCTGCTGCCGACTCTCCAAAGATGGAGAATCATGTCCTTGGTACTTTTTCTCTCCATTTAACCTCAGCTCTTGGAATTCCTTGCTACAGATAGGCTGCAGCAGCCTCACACCAGAAAGCCACTGCCAGGCTGGGGCTTTACACCAGACCTGCTTAGCCGCAGAAGGATTGCCGTCCCAGAGGGGTATCTGTATACTGTGAAAATATGAAACAAAGCAGTAAGAGTTTAAACAGACAGGGACCTCTTTTTAATTTAATTTCTTTAACAAAACACACACACACACACAAATTAAAATGAAGGTTTAAAAAAAACAGACAACAGCAACAATTTTTAAAAGTGCCCTTTGTTAGACTTTGAGGACTAAGCTCATTTCAGAGTATGATAAACTTCTCATGAAATTTTTATGGCTTGTGGATGACATGGCCATGAATGCAGAGAAGTCTAAACATGACTTTGTGTTCAACTACTCCTGCTCCAGGCTCCTGCTTTTACTACAGTTCAGGGTTCACCTCAAGTGTGACCATGGCTGTGTGTTTCTGGATTTTTGTCAGCCCCTGAGTTTGCCTCCTGCCGCAGCGAAGCAATGCAGCTGCCTGGAGTGTGTGCCAGCCAGGCTGCCTGGCCCCAGAGACACCCTCCATTCAGCCCAGAGTTGGTATTATTGCTCCCCCGTGCTGTCTCATCGATGGAAACTTGGGAGTGTGTGCATTTAAGGCTGTGCATCCTCTTTCAGATACAGAAACTCTGTTCCTGATGCTCTAGAAAAGTAACTCGTTCCGGCCTAACATGGTTTCCTGTGTCTTTTCCAGGATAAGTGAAACCTCTGGGAGTGGCTATAGTTTAGCTGCATGCAGGATGTATTTGGATGCTTAATGGGCCTGTAGACTAGTAGGCATATACCTCTTTTTTGACTTAGAAGAACTGTGGGCAAAGAACTATTAGCAATACATTTGTAGAATTCTTTAAAAATAAATTCTTCCTATTCAAAATTTGTATCTAAAATAGCCAACTATTTTCAAGTGTGATTGAAAGGGACTAAGAATCTAAATATTTGTATCTAAAATAGCCAACTATTTTCAAGTGTGATTGAAAGGGACTAAGAATCTAAATATTTTTTACAGTTGGTTATCTTCTAGAATGGTCAACAGATAACCAAAAAGTAATGGCATAGGGTTTTTTGCTGCTTTTCAAAAAAAAAAAAAGTTACTTTTGAGCTGAGAACAAATAAAAGAATTATCACAGCCATACCAAACAAGACACAGACATAGCTCTCATATCCCCATCTGCTTTCAACTCCTTCTTGTTAAACAGCTTTATTTCAGTGTGTCCTATCAGGCTGTTCCTCCTACTAAGAAAATCATATGTTTGAGTAGGTAGTAAAAGTAGATGACAGTGATAAATAAAAACACAGAACATAATTTGTAAGTTGAGAGCATCTGCTTTGAGTTTCAGGGAACTTAAAGTGCAATACCATTGTACACCTAGACGCTCTACCATATATTACTATAAAAAATTATATTTTCTGCATTTACCTTATCAACAAAAGGAATGACAAAAAATATCACACAAATTGAACTTAAAATCTGAAACTGCAGAAGTGATTCCTTGTAAAATGATGAGCAAGCATAGAGTTTTTTTAATTGGAAGTATTTAAGCCACTAGAGGTCCTTCATGTTCAGATTATGATTTCCTCCACAGCGGGTTTGGGTTTTTTTTTTTTCCCCCTACTTCTTTATCCATGCTACATACAAGAATTATTGTCTCTAAAGAAATTTATTTTGTTTAATGTAATACATTCTTAGAATAATAGAATGATTTTTCCGTGATTAAACTTTTTCTGGGAAAGTATCAATGTAAGGATTTTTCAAATAGAATTTCTTTAATAAAAGCCCCTGGTTTATTATGATATAAAATGTTATTTATTTTTTAATTGGACAACTGCACATTTTCACATTTCCAGTTTTTTATCATCTTACACCACCTCTCCAACATAACCACTCTTCTCTTAGAAAAATAAAGGAAGGAAGCAAAGCTCGAACTAATGAGTGAAATTAAGATGAGCAACTGGAACAATAAAACAGCATGTAAGGTTTTTTTTTTTCTGCTGCTTCATTATTTTCTTCTTATTTTTCCTAGCTAGAAGCCAGTTAAAAATGTTTGGAAACTATTTGGAAGAACTGTGCAGCCTTGGGAACTTGAATGATAGGACTAAGATTAAATTTATCACTACAGAACTCAATGTCATTTATCGGGAAACTAGTAACAAAGATTTGTAGCATAAGCTCATCATTTGGAAATTATCAGGAACTAAGGCAAAGAAATACTTGCTCTCTTCAGGATGGCGATCAGCTGAAAAGGCCTAATAGCTGCATAAAGGGCAAATGTAATCCTAGGATGCATCAGACAGAATCAAGACAAAGGTGTGTTAGACTATACAGACTTTTTCTGAAATATGTGGTATGTGCTGGTTACTCATATTCAAAAAAAATGTGCAGAAAGATGCAAAAGGATCTATAGGAGACCATGGGAGCTTGGCTTGTTAGTCTAGCAAAGGACACTAAGATGGGATGGGACCGCTGTAAAAAATGCACTGAGAACAAACCCTAGAGAAAGAAAGAAACTTCTTTAAATAAAAGACAATGGTAGCACATAACGAACATGTATATATGAAACATTATTAGGTTTAGGCTGAAAATGAGAAGATGGTTCCTTACTAGTATTTGAAACATAGCTGTGTCTATTAGGACCATCAGGGCCTGGAACAGATTTTCCATAGGAGTAGCAGAAACGAGAAAATAACTACCTGGCAGCAGGGCATTAGCCCTGATAACCAAAAGATTCCTTCCCATCCTGTATCTATAGAAAAAAAGGATTTGCATATGAAGGAAATAACAATTTTAAAATTAAAAATTCCAATATTCTCTAAAATTAGCCATAAAAAATTAATGTGAGAAACATCACGGTAAGCTGCTCAGTACAAAAACACACCTTATGGGTACACCAACATATCCTGTGGTGCAGGGGTGGGTCTGCTGTCTATACCAAGAAGGAAATAAGAAGCAGAATGCATTTCCACATCGCAATGTCAGAAAAGGTGTTAACTAAGCAAAAGCAACTGAACAAGGAGGGGGGTGAATTTCAATATGTGGACAGTTTTATTTATGAGAAAAGATCAAGAATGAAATTTAGGTACCTGATGGTCATTGAAAATCATCAGAGCCAATGGAAACGGTAAGACAGAGGGTGGCATTTTGGGGGCAATCAATATCAGGTCATGTGAGTCTTTATGCATCAGTAATTCTGGCCTCGCACGTCATCCTTGCTTCTCGTTCATCTGAGATGCGACCCTTTGCTTCAGACTGTACCCAAGCAAAAAAATTGGGGTTTATTTACAAACGTAGTGCCCCTGAGGCCTAAGTAAACTGATGTGGGTCCTAATTTCAGTAATAACTAGTAAAATCTCAAAGGACACTGGCTTTGCACCCAGTCCAAACACAGCTCCCTCAAATCTTTAGCCTTCCAGCACTGACGCCAAAATAAATTATATTGAAAGAGCTAATGGGAAAACTGGAGATTACAGCTTCTAATCACGAGCTATGTCTCAGAAAGGCAGACATAATAAAGACCAAGGACCACCAAAATTTCAATCTACTTAGCACATGTTGATAGCATGATTATTTTTTTTCTGAACTGTCTGTCCCTGAAATGAAGGAAACTGTTCTTCAACCCTCTGAGAGATTTCTTTCTCTTAAGAGAATTGTATTCTCCCGGTGGTTTCATGGAATAGCATTTAACACCTCTGGCTGTGCAGCCACAGCCTACAATAAGACCTCTTCAACGGGCATATTCTGCTCTTTGGACTAAACAGAATAGTTTTGAGGTTTTTTTAGTTGATCACTCTGGTGACTATGAAAATAATACTTGAAAAGACCCAGCAAATTGCCTAGAGTTTCTTCTATACAGACTGGGGTACAATACTATCTGAAAGCTTTCCACATTATTTAGCAATTAAAGCCCAATGAAGATTCCCAAAGTTTGGGAAAACTTTGCATTTTTTTTTCCAGGGAGAAACTCCTGGCAATACGAATTTGGTGTGGATCACATGGGTGCCCTTGACTGCATTTCTGTCAGACTGGGCAAAGCACACAGAATGGTTATTCTGGCCTGCACTATAGGCCTGGAATCTGATAATCTGGTGTGCGTTGTGTCCACCATTCAGTTCATGCCTTCAGCATGAGATCCCTGCCCCGCTCTGGTATGGGGTGTTGGGAGTTGTACCCTCCAAGCGACTGACTGGCTTTCCTTTTCTACGATGAATCACTATGCTGAGCCTTCCACCTCCAGCTGTGTGGTTCTGCCCCTTCTCTTGCCTTCTTTCTTAAATAAGATCAATGTTTTATTGACTCAGCTCTCTGAATCAGATTCCTGTCAAGAGGAGGACCTCCAGTTCCAGTGCAAAGGCAGAGGAATACCGGGTAAGGGATTGGGGTGACAAGTGCAGCTCTGATGTAGATCCATTTTTTCAGGATTGGGTTCTTCCTGGGGAAGCACGTTTTAGCCATTCTCCTACCTTATTTTTAACATAACCAGATTAGGAATTTTAGTCTTTAACAGAAAATCATTAACAGAGTTGTCTGTTTACTACATTGATACTATTTTTTTACCAAAATACCCTGTGACACAGCACTCAGCCTCGATATTGCAGGAAAAATACAATCACTGTATATTTAATTTCAAAACTTGCCATTCTGACATCTTTCTTAACTAAGACTGCATTGTTTTGTAGTAGTCATTTCAGATTACTTGCTTGCCTGTGATGTGATAGTGTCATAATGATGGAGACTAAACTCACCATGGCAAAGGCCAGAATCCACAATTGAGCTGCCTTGCACGAGTGTGAATACCAGACTTTGCTTTGCATGATTTATCTTTAAATCTTACCACTTATATACAGACTAGGGCTGAGAAGAGACTAATCAGGTCGTACCAGAAACAGGCAGATGAGACCCCTGTCTCCACTCCCAACCTAGCAGAAGAGTTGGGACAGTCTTTCAAAGGCTCTTTTTACACCTTACTGGCATTATCACTTTCCCTTCACACCTTGGCAAAAGAGTTGTGGCAGCATTGTGATGGTCCACCACAACCAAAATGTGGTTTCCAGGCAGAAGAAATTGTTACATTAGATCAACTAGTGTAATTTGAAGACAATTTAGCCTGACACACAAGCAGTTCATCCAACTGGATTTGCAGTGTTGCAGACTTGGGCTGTGTCAATGCGATATTACTGAGATAGGGAACTGAGAAACTGGTTTTCTGAAAGAACTTGCACCAGCATATTTTACCTCATCAGTGAAAGACTGGATGTGGAGTAGCATATCACACAGATGTACAGTCTGTGATGGATGCATGGATAAATGGTCATATCTGAGAGAAAAAGTGAAGAAAAGCTAGTTCTTTCATTCCTGTTCATTTTTGCCATACTCTTTTTTTCAAATACTGAATACAGTGTCTCTGTATGGCATGTATTTAAGGCATGACAGGTTCCCTTTAAAGAATCTGCCTACCCTGAAATGCTCTGTGTAGTGTTTGTGGGATTCATATTGTTCATATGAACCCAGATAAATCATTAGATTTCCAGTAATCACACTATGAGTGCCTGTAGTCTCCAGTATTAACACTATCAGTACTACAAATATTAAAATATGCACTGAATTTTATTTATTTTGCACACTAATGTCCTAATTGTTATAAGGTAAGCACATATATATAATTGTCCAACTGTTCCACCCTAATGAATGTTCCTTTCACAGTGTTTCTTATATTCATAGAATTGCAGAATAATTTTTCTTGGAAGGGATCTCTGGAGGCCATCTAGCCCAACCCCCTGCTTAAAGCAGGGTCAGCTAGAGCAGGTTGTTCAGGGCCATGTCCTGTTAAGCTTGAATACCTCCAAGGCTGAAGATTCCACAACGGTCTGGGTCCCTGTTGCAGTGGTTAAGTACCCTCATGGTAATAAATAAATAAATAATCCTTACGTCTAGTCAGAAATACTCTTGCTGCAAATTGTGATTGGCAGCCTTTGTCCTTTTGCTGCGTGCCTCCAAGAAAAGTCAGGCTCTGTCTTCTCTACATCGTCCCATCAGGAAAGTGAAGACTGAAAGAAGATCCCCCTTAGCCTTCCCCAGGTTCCCTCAGCTTCTCCTTGGATGCTATATGCTGCAGACCCTTGGCCATCTTGGTGCCCTCTGCTGGACACCCTCCTACATGCCATTTTCCTTGTACTGGAGAGCCCAAACCCGAACACAGTAATGCTTATTAAAGTGATCTTGCAGGGTGATTTCAGTAGTTTTAACATTTAATGTCTCAGAAGCATGGTTTCTGCCAGTTCCTTTCTGAAGTCTTACATTGTCTTACATATCTCTTGTTACTTCATTCTCTTTGCCGTTCATATCTATATTGAAAGAAGTGTTACTTATTCTTAGGAAAGACATTATTCTTAAAATCAAAACATGCCTTCTGACATTTTAAACCATACTTGGAGGAAAAGCATTCTGTAGAAGCATATTAGGTGTTACACAAGAAAAAGCAGAAACTGAGTATCAACTTCCATGTGGAACTAAGATCAAATTATTTTTTCTTCATTTTAGTTTTTGTCAATATCAACAAAACACAAGTAATACCAGACATTTAAATGCTGTAAAATAAAACTATTCTACATATAAAAAGATACTGTAGAAAACAGACACTATAAGGTTATACAAATAATGCAGAGGTAAACAGCTTTAAATTATTTTTCCTAAAATTCCTCCATATACAAAAGCCATTTCATTAAAATTTCCTGCTTGAAGAAATTCTAGTTAAATAATATGCTCATGTTTCATATCAATTCCTTCTTAGAAAAATAATTACCTTTCTCAAGAACATTCTATTTCTGTATTCAGTATTTAAAGTTTTTTTTTAATATGTGTTCTTTTATCTATGTTGGAGTTTAGGTCTTGGTATTTTTCTTCTGAACAGTTCCTAAACACTTTCTTTAAGTGAGGAGAGGAAAATGCTTTGTAAAAGTAGAATAAAAGTTAAAGAGGTTAGGTGTCAACCAGACCTGTGGAACAGCATTCCACTCTGTTTTAATCTTGGCAAGACATTCCACTAATGAGTAAATGATGTACCTTTAACATAGCATTACTTTAGTTGAACTTTCACCCTGTAGGAAGATATTGGAAGACATTTTGAACCTACAGTTTAATATACATTCAAAGGGAAATTCTTTAGTTGTTTTCATAAATTAACACAAAATAAGCAATGCTAATTCACTTGGGGGGGGGCGGGGGTGTCGATATGAGTGTCAGAAAATATTAGTCTTCCAGACACTTGCAGAATTTAGTTGCCAGGTTAGGAAAATGTTAAGTACCCACTTAACTTCGTGTGTTGAAGTGCTTTTCTCAACATTTTTACTAAGAAATGTAACTTGATAGTTGCAGCCATTCCTATTCCTTTTCCTATTCCTATTATGGTTCCATTAGGACTAAGATTGATCACAGAATTCTCTTTATCTGATGTCTTAACATATACGTAACCTTAGTAAAATCAATGTTACGTTGAAAAATAAGTTAATGATTGAGGAATTATTCATTGAGTTTTGTTGGGGGAAGGTTTACAACAAAAAACTATGTTCTTATCTGAAAGCTTAGCCCATTTCATGGTAAAGTGTTCTCTACATTTCAGAATTCTATCTCATTTATAACAGTATAATGTAGCAATAAGTCCATGAAATTTGCTAGTCTTATCCAAAGATTTGCAACTTATAACATTGACAAGAATTTTATTTGTTTTTTTCTTACAAATTTTCCTTATCTGGCCTTCAGTCCTACGAACTATGAGTTAGGTCTTTCCACAAGAAATACGCAGGTGAAGAGTTGGTATCCAAGACTGAATAACCATGTAACAGAGTACTATGATTGTTGTTTTGTCATTCTGTTTGCGTATGATAAGTGTAATATCCCATGCAAGAAAACTACTTACTCTTATGTCTGTGAAAGAAGAACAGCTAGACTAATTTACAGGAATCACTTGCATGATTTTTTTACAAAGTCACTGTTTTATGAATACTGTAATTTTTGTTGTGTGTCCTGTTTCTTTTGTTTACATTTTTGTTTCCTGTGTGATGTCTCTTTGGCATACAAATTTTTCAGGTACCCCACCACCACACACACACAACCGCTTGATCCACCAATATCCCTTAGTCCACCACTATCACTCAGCCCACTTACACCACTAAACCCGTTGCCACCATTACCCAGCCTACCAAACCAGAGAGTGACATCAGCCATAACTTCAGCAGTTACATCATGACACCTCAGATTACGGTGACCACTTCCAAGACACCTTCTGATGCTATAACCAGTATGTAAAAATCAATGGGTGTTCAATTCTCTCAGCATGTTAAGGTATGCTCTCCTGTTATCTACATTGCATTAACAGTGAGTTAAAACTTTTTCAAACAGCTCTGATTACTTTTGCATTATGAAAAGATTGTTGTGCTTCCTGGAGTTGGAAACAATGCAATACCCTAGACGATGCATACTTAAGAAAAAGAACTTTCTAAACTTGTAGTCAAATACGTACTTACTTGTATTTGACCCACCTGGAACTGTCAGACCATTTCCCATTTCCTTACAAGTAAGTCAGAACTTTACCAAAAGAGAGAAAATGGCATTCTGCTATTTGGAAATCACAAGCCAGATTTTTATTTGAGTTAGACTGGAATAAATTCAGAGTGACTGCCAAGACAGTACATATACATCTAAACTCGAACTTTGATCTAGTCACACTTCAGGATCATCATGAAGGCTTGCAGAGAAAAATGATCTAAATCAAAGGAACAAGTAGCTAAGCTTGCCAGCTGGCATGGATGTAGGCAAAAAAAGATACAGCAAAAAAAAAGTCTCTACAAATGTTTGACATAAATGCATCTATTGAATGAAATATGAAGACCAGAATGTTTTGTAAGACTCATGAGGCTTAATAAGTGTTGACCAAGGAAAGCTAATTTTTGTCTTCAAGTCTGGCTCAAAGAGAGCTGGCGATTGACCTATAATGCCAAGAGGAGAGTTGTGCATGCTTAGCACTTCCCAGAAAGGGGGCCTGTGTTCATAAAATAACCCTCTTAAAAGCAGCTGGTTAATTGTCTTCTAAACCACTTGGTAGTCTCACATGGACACTTGTGAGACACTCACTGCTTGTACTAAATAACATTCATTATGGTGTTTCTGTTAGGGCAGTGAATGTGATGCCATCGTTTCAGGAGACTTCAGAGAAGACAGTGAGGGAAATGCATCTCATCCACAGCAATTAGAATTTATTTCTGGAAAAAGGGTTTTTTATAAAGATGATCTATCTTTAAACCTGTCTGTGGGTCTGATCCTGAAAACCACTGAGAATCTCCTCAGCACCAAGGGTTTTCCCTTTGGCTTCGGCAAAAAATACTTTGCCAAGTGTCTTTCCATCTTAAAACGCCATTGGTCACAAACGTGGTCATGTCTGTGGCATGGCACACCCACTAGCACAACACATCATTGTAACTTCTTACCCAGTTTAATTATCGCTAAAGCATCCACATAAACCTGGTGGGTTCCATAAGACACAACGGACTAAACCCAACATGCTTTTAAGGCAAGGTATAGATTTTGCAGGTGAAATACGGACTTTTTCTATAATTCTGTGTTAAAACGTTTGTTTTTAAAAAGTTCTACTTGAACTTTATTCCGTGTTTTCAGAACTCCAGCGAGCAATCCCCCTCCGAGCCCCGCCCCGCTCTCGACGGAGGAGGCTGAGGGCTGAGGGCTCTCCTCACCGCGGCGGCGGCGAGCGCCCCCTCGCGCTAAAATGGCGCCTCCACCGGCCGCCCGACAGCTGGGGGCGGGGCGGGAGCGCGCGGGCGCAGCCCGCCCTCCGCGCTCGGCTGCCCGTGGGAGGTGAGCGCATGCGCGCTGCCCACGCCACTGGACTCGCGGCGCCGGCTGGCTGCGCTGCCCCGCCGGGGCTAAGCCAATAACCGAGCGGCGGGAGGCGCGCCCCTCCCTGCCCTTCGCGCGCATGCGCTGGGGTGGGTCTCCCCCTCCGCCGGGCGGCGGGGGCGGGGCTCGCCCGGCGGGGGGGGCTCTCTGCGGCCCTTTGTCCTCCACGTCGCTGTCTGAGGAGGGTATGGTTCCGTGGGCGGCCTGGGGCGCTGCTCCGTGGCGTGGGGATGCCCCTGCGTGGCTGGCTTTGTTCGTCACAGCCCCCGGGTTTGTGCAGTGGGGCGCGGGCGCGGTGCCCCTGCCCCAGCCCTGCGCGGAAGCTGTGGTGGGGTTGTGTCTTCCTGCAGGTTCGGGGGGGCCTGTGCTGCGCAGGGAGGAGGTGAAAGTAGCTTAGGAGCAAAGCCAGACTCGTGCAGGAGATGCACGCAAGCCTCTTCGGTAGGAAGCGGCCTGCTGTGCCAGTGCACCTCTAGGTACCACGGAGAATGCTTTCTGCGCCAATTTGTCATTACATGTGTGCAAGAGCTGGTGGGCTGCTTTAGGGGCAATACTGCCTATAAATGCTAATACTGAAAGTACAAAATGTCATCAGCTGTTGGCAGCTGAGTGTGTGTGTATGTATATTTATATCCGTATTTGTGTGTGCCATGGTTCACTAAGTGTTGAGAAAATTAATAGGTCAGTTTTAAACTTCATCCAATTAATACTTGTTAATACATTCCACACTAATGGTTAGTTCTTATTAATTGTTATCACCAAATAGTCAAAACAGTCTTCAGGATTATATCCAAAGTTAGGTACCGGTATATGATATTGTGCAGCTGATACTGTACTGTAAGCACCTCTCCAATGAGAAATGCTGAAACCAAACTGCTTCATCTTCTCCCCTCCCAGCAAATTTGGGATCTTGTACTTTTGTAAGTTTGAATTTCTAGCAGTGCCACTTTTCTCTGCTTTGGCTACACCAGCAGCCATATCGGACTATGGTCTGTGTAGAGAAGGGCCTCTCAGATTCAAAGTGAGATAGAAAAATCATTCTTAGTTGGGTATTTTAACTGTTTGGGTTTTGAATTCTTTTTCTCTGGCAATAAGACACTTTGAGGCAGCAGTGAAATAAGCACTGACCAAACTGTTAAATTGGAAAGGTGCTTACAGTTTCAAAGAAACCACCTTTCCTTCCAAGCAAGAAAGATGATATGCATGGCAGCTTAAGTGATCATCAAGAAGATAAAAGCCCAGAGCTGTAGCTTGTTTATGCAGGGAAAAGACACAAAAGGTGAAAGCTCAGCTGGAGTTGAAACTAGCCAGTGTTGTTTCAATTAACAAGAAGGGCCTGTTGGACCGATAGTTGTTGAAGATGGTCATCTGACTAGTAGGGATGAAGAAAAAGCAGAGGCATTCAATGTGGTTTTTTGTCTCTGTCTTTAATAGTGCTGATAGACCTTGGGCTGCCCAGTCCCCTGAGTCAGAGAACCATGAGTGTGGGAACAGTGAGTTTCCATTTGTGAACACTGAATTCGTAAGGGACCAGCTGTATCAGCTGAATGTTCACAAGTCTATGGCGCCTGATGGGATTCATCCCAGAGTTCTGAAGGACCTAGTGGATATTAGAGCAGGATCCCTCTCAATCATCTACCAAAGGTCTTGGGAGTCTGGGGAGTTCCCTGTTGACTGGAAGCTTGCCAATGTTATTCCAATCTACAAAAAGGGCATGAGTTCAGGCAACTACAGACCTGTTAATCTAACTGTTAATCAATTCCTGGAAAAAATACGGAGAAGATTATACTGCACACTATTGAAAGGCATTTAAAGAATAATGCAGTCATCAGGCACAGTCAACATGGGGTCACAAAGGGAAAGTCCTGTTTAACTAATTTGATACCCTTCTATGATAAGATCACCCGCCAAGTGGATGAAGGGAAGGCAGTGAATGTAGTTTTTCTGGATTTTAGTAAGGCTTTTGATACTGTCCCTCACAGCATCCTTCTGGACAAGTTGTCCGACTGGGATGAGCAGGTTCACAGTGCACTGGGTGAAGAACTGGCTGAAGAGCAGAGCTCAAAGGGTTGTAGTGAATGGGGCTATATCCAGC
>JANZLQ010000027.1:9619103-9635840 GCA_026212715.1 Elanus axillaris | reverse complement strand
ACCTCCCCGGGCCCAGCTGCCCTTCCCCACCCACCTCCCACCAGCGGGTAACAAGTGGCCTGGTCCTTTTCCTCCTTCCCTCCCCCATCTTCGAGTCCTGGACGGAGGGGAGCAATCAATCCCTCCTCCACATTTGCTTCCTTCTTTGCAGCAGGAGGCCCCTGCTTCACTCCACATTTCTTACTTTGTCATCACCTCCGAACTCATCCTCCCCTGCAGCATTTCCCTCTGCCGTAACTCTCCCTCCCTGCGATCTGGAGAGACCAGGCCGCCTCCCTGCTCTTCTTCCCTGCAGCACAGCAGCACCAGGGCAGCCTTGGCAGCGTGGAAGCCACCGGGCAGCCAGCTACGGTCCCTCCTTAGTGTTTTATCTGCCTTCTGCACCTACTCGGCACCAATGGTTGCCAGGAGCCTTCACTAATACCTCTGTCATTTATAGCGTAGCTAAACTGGCTCAAATGCTGCACTGACTATTAAATCCTCTCCTTTCTCCTCCCCGTCACAAACAGGTAGCAAAACTACCCTCTTTTCCTGCCCCAAAAGAGTCACGGTCATTCCCCAACACACAAACTGGTGCCATCATTGACTCGCTCTCGTAGCTCTGTTGTATCTGTAGTGCTTGCCATGTTGGGCAAATTGTGTGTGGATTTTAGTTTGGACTTGGGGTTCAGTAGGTATGAACTCGGGCGAGAGGCTAACGTGTAGCCCATCTATATGCTACCCGACCCATGCACTTGTTGTTACTGGGATGCTAGCAGGAGGGTTGAAATGGGTCTCTTCGCTGGCCGGAATCGATTCTTTTATGTTCCCTGTATTCCACTGCAACAGTTGTGCAGATTCTTGCACTCGGCTGAAGAAGTGGGATTTCGCTGTCGTACCAGGGAACTTCAACCCCTTTTTTTTTTCAATAACAAGCATTACAGTGAAACAACAAAAAACTTTCCTGGGCTTGCATGAGTCACAGTTTCACACGTATGTTTGCAAGCAGGCCTCTGAAGGGTTAAGAAAGACATTAACAGTGATAATAGGAAGCTCTTAGCATTTTTCACCCTCCTTGTGCTTTCCAGCAAAGAACATAAAATACTTGTAAACAAGTGACTAAGAATGTATAATCTCTTTAATTTGAATTTGCTGACAAATAGCCGGGATGGCCAATGACAAGGCACTTGACTGAAAGGAATGCAAATGTGGAGAGTTTTGCATACATTTTAAATCAAATGGTAGCCATCCTTTAACCTGGGAATGCTCAAGGGATATGCAGTGATGAGTCATGCAGTCAGTTGCTTTTAAATTTACCATTAGTATACATCTGTGTTTTTTCTAATACCCAGAAGATACAAACTGAAGGAAGCAGGCTTAAACATTTGGTTTTCTGCTAAGAGTTTCTTGTCAGTTCATGTACCAAACGTCATGGCGTTTATTGTATAGTCTGTTTTACACTTACTTACTCAAGTAAATTATAAATATTTTACTAAGTTATAAACCACAGGTTAAAATCTTGCACATTCTTTTCTCTGCTAATGGAGAAGACTACAGATCACAAGCAAAGATGGTTTTGGGAAAGAATTAATTATTCCAAGAAGTAATCTAATTTTGTGGAACGCCAAGCAGTTTGCAGTTCTCATTCCCAGTTCTGCTCTGGTTCACTTGCGCTGGGAGTTTAGAGGAGGTAACACCTGGCTTTAAAGCTCCCTGGGGAGTTCCCTGTGTGCAAGGCAAACTACTAGCTCCATAATACCACCCTTCTTTTGGTCCCAGGCATTAGGGACCTTCCCAGGGGAAATGTAAGGTGTGACACACTTGCCATCACACTCTTCAAAGAGAGCCCTTATTTTCTTGGAGAAATTGTTTCGGAAAAAATCTTACATGTGTCTAGTTCATTGATGCTGCTGTATTTGAACTGGATTCCATGCATGGTCTTAGAAATCATCTTTAACGTGCACTGTTTGCATTGCTTCTCAACTAAAGTAATTCTTACCACTTCCACATGAAGGGTGAGCAAGCTGCAAACACTGGTGCCTGACCGTTTACTTATTCTGAGCTCAGACAGGGCAGTTACTAACTATATTTATTTTGACATCAGTGAGTCATCACTAAGCAGAATCTCCCATTGTGCTAGGTTCCATATGGACAGCAACAACATAATCAATAATTTTAACACATTAGTGGAACATGAACCTGCAGACTTGCTTAGTATAGACTCAGGTCCGTAATGCAGACTAAGGTAAATGAGGGCTACACCCTACGTTTCTTTCTATCTTGAAATTAGTTGTCATTTAGAGCAATCTGCTGCTTTGGCTGTGTTTCACATTTGTTTGTTTGTTTGTTTCATTTTCTTGTATTTAAATCCAACAATATATTTAAATCATGAAACTTCCAGGGTACTCGATGGTGGCACTGAGACTGAGATTTCATTTCAAGAATGTAGGAGCAAAATATTGTGGGGTTACCTCAATTATATTAACCCACTTTTTAGTAGACTATGATATTAGATACATTCTGTTTCTAACACGTCTTGAAAATAAAACAGCACCATCCACATTCTTCTTTTTGAGTAAGCAATATGTATCTTCAAAATTAATACCATTACAATGTAGTCCTTAGTCATAGTTTAAAAATAAGTCTTCAAAATTAGGTAAACCTTTTAGTGAAAGTTTGGTTCGTCTGGTAAAGATCAGTAAGATCAAACTGAGAAAGAAACACTGTGGCTGATTTAAAGGCACCCTAAAGCCATAGTCTGATGTGCTTAATACTCCTTGTCATTCATTTTCAGAAACAATTGTTCAGTGGCCATCATCTTGCCAAGGTTTTTCTTGAGAGCATTAATTAGGGTCTTACATCTTGAACCTAATATTTAGATTAAGCTAAGGGAATGGCTTCTGTTCTAAAGAGTATTTTCCCCTTCCATAATGGTAGTTCAGGCAGAATTAATTAGCAGAACCAACACATACTCTGCATGGGAAGTCATAATTTACAAAAGAAATTAGGATCTGCATTTAACAAATATTCCTAATTAAAACTAAAGACTTCAAAGTTATCCTTTGGAAAAGCATTCTAACTTATCATTATCGTACATCACAACATGTAACTTCTTGAGAGGCAGTCTCACCTCCAGCAATTTCAAATACAGAACCATCTGGAGGAACCTTACAGCACTCAATATCAAAGTGTCCTGGTTTCCTTCTAATACTTAGTGCAGTCTTACCTTTTTAGCATGCTCTAATAGGGAAAAACTGATTTTCTCCAACCCTTTATCTGTATTTGCCTTTCATTTATTACAAATGCCAAGCATTCTATGAAATGAGCAAAAATATTGTTCATACAAGTATTCTTGCTGAAAATAAAAAACTTAGGATGGTCTTGAGGATGCTAGGACAGTCCCTATTTAACAACAGCATAGTATAACGAGCTTCGTAACCTCTCTTTATATGGAGTGGGGGAGGAAATAAGAATTACCTTTCCAATAATGCTTACGTCTCAGTTTTTGTAACTCTCAGGCAAAGATGGTCTAATAGTTGACACGTTTAGTGTGGACCAACTGGAAGCTGTAGCACACCCATTGTCAGTGGCTGGTGTGACGTGCATACTCCGGCGTGACAAGCTGCACAGCCCCGTAGGCGTCCGGTCACCAAGGGGTTACAGTCACCTCTGTTAAGTAGGAGGGTTGTTGCCTTTCCTTTAGGGTGGCCATGGGAAGCCAGCAAACTCCCTCCTCAAATTCCAGCTTGCACCTTGAACAAAGGCCCAGGCAGACCTTCTGGTTTGGACACTTCCATTAGCTATGCTTGGAGAAGGAAGGGTTCAGAGCCTTCTGTGAAAGAGAAGCTGAGAGAGGAGGCAGCAAGAAGTAGTGGGCACAAAGGAATAGAAGAAAAACAAAGTGGTTTAGGCAGAGAGATAAGACATGTGAATAAGGACACAGGCAGGGATGGATTTAAGTGTTCAGTCTCCCTTTCATTCCAAGTCACAGGCAGCTTTGCCAGATTCTAAATCTGAATGAAGTTCTGCTTCTGACCAGCACCTCCTCTGGACAGTTTCCTGGAAGGAGATGGCAGGCTGCATTGCTGTCTCCCCAGGTTTAGAAGAAAAGCTGTTCTTTGGCCATTACTTTTTCACCCTAAACCCAACCTGTCCCTAACTTAAGGCTTTCTCTCTACGAAAGGAAGTACTCCCCTCTCCTGCCTACCCCACAGAAAATTTATCATGGTGCTGCAAGTAACACATTCCCTCCCATAATGCTAGTTTAATGACATTAATTAGCTGAACCAAAGTTTACATGAGAAGTCATCATTTCAGCAAGAACTCTCCTGAGTACTCTGCTATCCTCTACTTTCAACCTGAGGGACTTCTGGAGACTGATGCAGTTTTCCTACCTACTAAAGCTCACTCAGTCTCTTGTTCAGGACTTGTTCAGTCTCCCATGGAATACAGATAAGCTCTTTACATTTGTTACATCTTTCCCAAGGAGATCTGCAAGTCTACCAGCTGTTGCATGAAGAGCCTTTTACCGTCAGGCCTCCTTATCTTTTGTCGGCCGCCACGCACTCTCATCATCGAGCTTTTCAGTGAAGACATACACAGTACATTGACGTGGCCTGTAAAGTCTATAAAGCTGTGCGTCTTCTAAGCAAAACCCCCCAAGTGGCCTCTGTACCATGGGCTCTGCGAGCACTGACCTGTGCCTTGTGAAGCAGCGCATGAGGAAATCTCTGTGAACGACGGGCACCTCCGCTGTGCTAACAGAAAGTTCCTCTGCATTTTGTGAGGAGCTTGAACCCCCCTCAGGCTGTTGGCATGCTCCTGGGACGTCGTCCCAAGCAGAACCCTTCCAGGCACTCACCTGGAGCAATGGTTTGTTTTCAGCTGGGATCTGAGCTAAGAGGGAAGGCAGGGCTGCCCCGCCGAGCAGCTCACGGCCTGCGCTGAGGCAGAGCGCTTGGCTCCCGGGGAACTTCTTCAGGCACCACGCTTAGATACGACGCGGCTGGGTGGAGCACAGCGTTAGATGTTGGTGTTACAGTTCTGCCTAAGCCTTGCCGAAGGCACTTAAAAGCTCTACAGTCTCTAGCGATAATACTAGTAAGAGGCAAAAATTGCCCTTGCACTTAGTTTCATAGAGAAAAAACCCAAAACAAAAGCAGAGAGACCTACTAGACCACCTAAGTCAAAGCTCTTTCATTCTTTCTAGGTGCAATACAGGGCATAAGTAAGCAGAAGTACATCCATTTCACACAGTTAATTCTCCAAGTAACTCTAAGCTCTCTACTAAAAGTATGTCTAATACTTAATCTACTCTGATTGTCATATTTAAGTCAAATATTTTGCATCTGTAAGGTGTTTCAGATACTCTTGAACAGCCAACCACTTTCATAAGCCCAGACGTTTTTCCCAGTTGATGGCCTAAACTTTCTGCTTCAAAATTTTCTCCTAGTTGTCAGGAATACTTTCTTTTAAAATATAACTGCAAACAGTGACTCACCTTAATAGTAAAACTATTCAAATATTTGTAGACCATATTTTAAGAAACTTAATCCTTTTCTCAGATGTTAGGCAATCACATAACATGCCATCATATGTATCTTTAAAACTTTTTTAAAGTTAATGTTACTTTTTTCTTCTGTTACTGTTTTCTAAAGCCTCTCTAGGATATTAACCTTTTTTGGTAGCAAGAAAACTAATTTCAAATTATGCATACCAAAAATATAGAAATAACAACTGCTGTCTCTCCCATATATTCACCCAGTTTTTGTGAGGTACAGCTCAAAGCTACAGATGCTTTTTAATAATCTCCATTACAGGCAATACATACACGTAATTAAATATAATGGCTTAGATCATCAGCTAGTGTAAATTAGCATATCTCTGCAGAAGTGAGTTACAACAGATGAGGGTACCAGTGGCTGTGTATAAGCACCCAGTAACGTATGCTGGTTTTCAGTACTCCTGTTCATAGATACATGATATGACATTGTTCTATATAGAAATACTTGGTAAATGATGCACTGCATTTTCAACACTAACCTACTTTCTCTCCTGGCTAATGCATTTCTTTGGCGTAACTGTTTTCAAGATTTATTTTTTTAAATGAAAATAGATTGCATCAGCTTCCATTTCTCCAAATTGAATGCCATTTTTGCCACCCATTTCTACTCTTTCTAGAACCACTTGAATTACTTGAATGTACATTTGTGTTTGCAACAGCTCTACAGCACAAAAATGCTTAGGCAAACCTGAAACAGATGGTTTTGGCACCTTTATTTAATACTTCACAAAATGTGACACCCCTCATTCATTGTTCATATCCAGGCTATTTGAATTAGTCTGAGGGTAAGATCCTGTTGTCTTCACATTCAAACTGTTCAGAGAGACACTCCATGGACTCTGTTGCTGGGAATGTAGATGAGATCTTTCTAAACATTAGGACAAGCAATCCCTCCCTGTTATCTAAATAAAATAATTTCAAATGCCGTTTGCTGTGGCTACGTTAATTTAGATATGCCAAGAAACCTAAGCCTTATCTAGCTGTGCACTTACCTATCTGTAATATGACTACTGCTGCTAATTATACCTCTATGTTCAACTTTTTATAAAACACTGTATGAAATGGGATGAACAGAAAATCAGAGGGAGCTACTGTTACGGAAAGATGTGTTACTGTGTACAGTTCATCCTGATTCCAAAAGTTTTGAGGCTGCATCCTCTTTGTAATCATAAGATAAAATGGAATTAATTCATGGCTAAATTACAATTTCAAATAATAACTGTTAATAGACGTTGTGCATCTCATTTCAGTTGGAGAATACTTATATATACACTAGCTATATATGTATGCTAATAATGAGCGCTTGCGTCCAGTCCTTGGTAGGCTGTCACCTCCTTAAAAATGTCTCTTCTCATCCTCTCCATCCTCCCATATTGCTCATGATTAGAGACTTACAATCATTTATTAGTCCCTGTATCTTTCTCAACAGTCTAACAAACATTTTTTTCTTCTTCCAGAGCATATTAAAAATGTTTTCAACCTTCGAAGGAAGGGTTTCCTTCTTCCAAAATTCCTTCCAGTGAATGCTCTGGGATGTAGAGGGCTCAAAAGTAGAAAATACCTGTTGCCAGTCCTGAAAGTCTCATGCCAAAAAAGAGTAAATGCAATTATAAAGAGGTTTTGAACCAATATGAGAGCGATGCTGGAGGTAGAAGTGTTCCTTGCTAATGCTTTAACAAGTGTGTGTTTGCCCAGCTCAGTTACCTTTGGACAGTTTGGTTTAGGGAGTTTCCTTTCTTAGTCTGTTACCTGTTGACTTCTGCAAGCACAAATAATTCTGATTATCTATACAAACTTTTCTGTCAAAGAATTTTTCTGCAAGGAATACAAAAGGATGTGCTTGTACATTGGCAAGCTTAGGCTCCAGGTTTCTCGACATCTGCCTACATATTTCAGGTTGAAATAATTGATTAGAACAAAGCAAAGTGCATGTTTGTATAAAACTGAGGAACTCGGACTTTAACGCCAACAAGTATTTGACAAATAAATATATATATTTTATTCTGTGAACATGTGCCACAGCTTGCTAGTAAATAATTCAGAATAATTCAGCATTCAAAATTCACACTAGAGATGTTGGCTTCAAGAACGTTTAGAAAGTGACTTTTGAATGTAAGAAAAAAATTAAAGAGGAACATTTTTGTGTGTAGAAAGTAAATTAATAAATTCCAATTAGTTTTAAAAAAGTAAAGATATTTCATAAAACTTACAGTAGATAAAAACACATTGCCACATGGAAAAGTAATCTATTTATGAATAAAGTGAGAACATATTTTAATTCTCCTTTTTTTTTTCCCTTCACAGATCAATAACACGCTCTTACTATCGCAATTCTGTGGGTGGCTTACTAGTGTTTGACATTACAAATCGACGATCCTTTGAACATGTGAAAGACTGGCTAGAAGAGGCAAAAATGCATGTGCAGCCCTTTCAGATTGTGTTCCTGTTAGTAGGACATAAATGTGACTTAGTGTTACAGCGTGAGGTTACAAGAGAAGAAGCTGAAAAACTGTCATCTGACTGTGGTATGAAATATATAGAAACTTCAGCAAAAGATGCCACAAATGTTGAAGAGTCCTTTACAATTCTCACACGAGACATCTATGAACTTGTAAAAAAAGGAGAAATCTCAATACAAGATGGATGGGAAGGTGTCAAGAGCGGCTTTGTTCCAAATGTTGTACATTCATCAGAAGAAGCTGTAAAGCCCAGAAGACAGTGCATCTGCTGAATTTGTAGCATGCCAAAGAGCACATCAGGTGTTCAGAAGATGATGCCAACCTAAATAACAGAATAATAATTTTGAAACAATATTAGATCATGACATAGCTGAATCATAGAACGGTAATTTGTTTTTGTATCCTTCTGTCTAGGTCATAACTTCACAAAACTTTAAGTGCTTTTTTTTCTTTTCAGAGTACAGTAACTTTGTGTGGTCTTCAGGAGAAGAAATTATGTATTGCTAAAGGAAAAACTAATCCTGTAGCAAGACACTGAGAAAGCGCAATAATCATCGTGACAACATCCTCTCTTGGGCTTTGTATTTTGAATACTGTTTAAAGTCAAGGCTTGGTAGGTGAGGATCAGATGAGCTCATTACTTTTGTTCATCCTGCCTTGGTTTTGGACAAGAAAATATTATACCTTATACTTTTTTAATGTGATTCTTTACTCAAGTGCAGGGTTGCTAATGACCATTAAAATTTAGAATGCTGTAACTCTAAAGAAAGCAAGCTGGAAGGTTGCTCCAATAGCAAACACTTTTGATATGACTATGAAAACAAGCCTTACTAAAGAAAAAGAATGTTTTAGAAAAGATGATTTATTTGTATACAAAAATGGAGAATAGAAGCAATGAAATTTATTATTAAATATTTTCTGAATTGCCAGTGAAACTAAATGTAACATCACATATGATCCAGCTGTTATTTGACTTGTATACAAAACAGATTTACCAACCACTGGAGTTACATTTCGGTGGCCAGATCCTCAGCTGGGTAATTATCATAGCCACACCGATGCCTAGGGAATTATGTTAATTTACAGAAACAAATTACATATTAGCTTTAAAAAATAAATCTACTTCTAACTAGAAGTAAAAATAAGTTAAAAAGTGCTGCAACCCATGCGGACCCAGGCCTTAAATTTGAATAGAGCAAGGATTGTTTTATTCTCAGCCAGCAAATGTTAAACTGTTGTCTAAGAAATGAAAGTTTTAAAACCAAAACTGTTATGAATAGAGTGTTTGGAGAGGAGAGAATGTCTAAAATAGTGCTTGGCTACAGAGAGGAAAGTTGGAGAACCCCTATTCTAAGAAAGCAACACATAATAGCTTTTAATAACAGTAGGAGAAATCTGTGATCATGTAGCATTTTACTGAGCTTGAGGTCATCTTCCTACTCCTCTGAATATAACACACACTAGCTTTATGCAAACTATGCCCTATATGTCTAGCACTTAAATACCAAATAAGTCTATTTCTATTTTATTGTAGTAGTATAACAAGATGACTTGATCTCCAGAGTTGATAAGCATCTACAATTTATCTGGGCATACTCATAACCACTGAACATCAAGCCAGTTATCTTCATGTGAAGGTGTATTACCGTGTTACAATTCTCCATTTTCAAGACCAGGGAACAAGTCTATCTAATCTAACTTTTTTCTTCAACAAACAAATAATTGGTTTTCCCTCAGGTTACTTTTAGGTCCTTTTACAATCCTTTTGTAAATATTCTGTAGTATAGAGACAGGTTGCTTGGTTCCAGTTATTTTATTTATTTAGGGCCACTAAAATTATTGACTTCAAAGGGAACTGAAAGGTTAATTTTTTTCGATAGCTTGAGTCTCGCTTGCACTGAGGCACAGTTACACTGTCATAGAAGGATGCAGAGGCCTTAATATAAACAGGAATCAGCCTTAATTCATTAGCAATTAAAACAGTTAATTCTAGTCTCAGCATGCAACAAAGTAATTGCTGTGAGCCTGATTCTCTATTAAACTACATATATTAGTCATTTACACCAAATCAATTTCGATTTGAGGGCGTTTTAGGCCCTCTTTATGACATAAAGGTGACTACAGATGCCAAAAGGTAGTGCAGAATCAGGCTGTGTGCATTTGACACTGATTCCCCTATGATACTAGGCCCATGCTGTGTATCTCAGAAGATCTTCTCTTAGTTGTTTAAGAGGACAGAATGGGCCAACGAATAAATCGGTGGCTGGGGAGTCAACAGACCCAAAGTCTACCATTGGTTCACTGTGTGTTTCTGAGCAAGGCATTTGCATTTTCTGTGCCTCACCTCCAATATCTCAGAAATAGACATGGTTGTTCTTCCTCGAATTCACAAAGACTGCTGAGACCCAGTCTGACTGTATGATCTTCAGTCTGGACTCTTTTCTCTGTGTGCTACCTGCTGTAGAGTGTATAGCACCATGGGCTGTGGATACTGGTTTCTTCTGCCATACCAAAAAAAAAAAAATTAAAAATATTAAAACAGATTTATAAGTACCAGGTATTGCTATTACTATGAATCTACATTTCATTACACATTTCATTACTTTCAGGTTAAAATCTTTTATCTTAAACTTTTCTTCCTGAATACTCTGGAGCCAATGGCTTTTCATTCTGTATGAAAAAAAATGGGGTGTGTTGGGAGGGAAGGGACTGGGAGAAGAGCAGAGTGGAGGGGAGGTATGCACAGAGAAATAAACAATCATCATAACAGAGCCTTAATGTTCTCTGCTGTCAATGTTGTACTTGTAGTGTCACATTTATTACACTGGGAATAGAGCTTTTAACCAGATTCAACTGTGTAAGGAACTGGTATTGTCAATGCAACTAGAAGAGAAGTTCACTGCATTTTAAAGTGCTGTGCACATAGTTGTCTTATTTGTAATTCCTAAAAATGTAGATTAACATGTACATTCAAACACTGTCTATCTTGCTGATATATTAAACCACTACTGTACCCTCTCACTACACACTTGCAGTTAATAGAAATGTCTGATAAATAGATTTGCTGAAATACATCATTTTGTTTTCAGATGCTTTGCAGTACAGTATGTAACTAAGACCTTGAAGAGGCTGTAGGACAGATTATAGTTCAGTGCATGTTTATTCTTTTTTGCCCCACGGAACAGCAAATATGGATACCAGGAAGAAGTTTCCAGGAATAACAGAAATTAGAGAAATCTCATTTGGCAGCCAAATTAATAAGTAGAAATTTTTTATTAAGAAAACATCACAACTTTGCAAATTAAAGTTCAGTAAATCCGTTAGGAAAAGGAAGAACCTGTGGAAACATTACGCAGTTTGTATTTGGATTCATAGGCCTGATGAATGGATATAGAGTATTGTTCTGGACTCCTAAAATGTTTAAACTTTCATTGCTTTTATTTTAAGTTTGATAAAGAGAATAAATATCTTCGTCTACTCATTTAAATATTTTACACATGAATTCTTCAGATATTTTGGCTTGCTTATATTTGCTTCTGTCCCATGTAAGAAGCAGAACCTGGCTGCACACCCTAGGAATCAACCAAGGAAAATTTTTTGAGGTAGCATATGTTCACACTATTCATTTATGCCTTTGGTATGGAATAGACTTACCAATCTAACTTCAAGCTGGTGACTGTCCTGTTCTCACAGAAAATAATACAGGCTTGACTGAGCACCCAAGTACACTGCAGTTGCTCTGTGCTGACATCCCTTCCATCACAGACAAACTGTTACGGGTACCCAAGCTGCCAAACTTAAAGCAAAGACAGGTGGATGCACCATGCTCACAGATACTTGAGTCTCAGTGTTTCAGCTCCCTTATAGTATACATGCTTCACTGTCCTCTTTTTACATAATTAACGTCCAGGGAGAGTGCTTTTCTCCCAGCTGTAGACCCCAGCACGTGACATCAGCTCCTCCAAGTCTCCACCCTCGCCTTTCACCCAGAGCTGGCACAGCAGTCTAAGCAGCCTTTATTTTTAGCCTTGGAGAGAAAGAAGGAGGGCTGAGGGTTTATTCTCTACATGGGCATAGAACCATACCACAAACATGTTGGACTGTTTAAGAAATCCTTAAACATCAAGACACAATTGCCAATAGCAAACATTTGCATGGCTCATTTCTCAGAGTCCAAAGATAGTCTTTTAAATAAGTGAATGAAATTAAAATTCTAAAAGAGGAATCTCTAACATCTAAATCTCTCTAAAAAGCCTAATGGATAGGACTGCACAACAAAATAAACAGATTCTAAAAAAACAAGACCAAGCATTTGTGTAATGATCCTTTGCTCTAGTATGTAACTGTATGCGGTAGCACCTACGATGCCTAGGTTTCTTAAGGATGATAATAGTATTCCTGAATGTATTTAAAAGTAGAAGAATTCAACCAAAAATTCATCTGCCTGGTCCTCAGATAAAAAAAAAAAAGACTCTATCTCATGAATGCATATATACTTACTTCCCAGCTCACTTCTAGTAGTAAGTAATTCAATGACTGGATTTACTGCTATGTTCCGTGAGACTCTCCTCTGAAAACCAGCTACCGACGTAGGCTGCCATTTTACTCAGCAATATTTCCTCCTCTGAGAAGTGAATACAGCTGTGGAAAAGCTGAATTTTACTTTCGAGCGTGGCAGAATTGTTTATCGCGTTCCAATGAATGTGCAAATCGGATGAAAGTAATGCGATTGAAGACGTGCCAGCTGAGCATAATATAAAGACTATGAAGTTGTACAGGTTCCTGAAGATAATTTGCCTTGCATAATACTTAATTAGTGGGAGTGTAGCATACGTCTGAAGAAAACTAAGTTGGTTCTGTGAACCCCAAAATATTTTGCTAAGCAGCACTTTTGATGTGGAAGAGACACAGGACCCCACAGAGCAATCGTTTTTCTTCATGGAGTTGCTCCTTCCACAAGCAACCAGTGGAACAGCAAACACGTGGCTAAAATGCATCCAGGAAAAGAACTTGATAGCACAAATACCCCAAAATGTGGGCTTGTCACCCCTGGGGAGACAGGGAACTGTTCGGCAGCCGACACCACCACAGCACTGCCGCGACTGCCCATCGCCCACAGAGGCCAGACAGGAATGGGGAGTAGCAGGCTCTTTACGTAGGGGCAGGTAAATCATCATTTAAACTCAAACTGAGGAATCCAAAATCCCAATCCTGAGCTGCTAGAATGGATCACCATCTTTGAAAGTATTTAATTCATTCATTTCTCAGAGAAAGTTGCATTTTAGGCTAGGCCTGAGCTCCTCGGGAACAGACACTTAGTGTCTAATCTGCTGAGAGACTACTACTCCGTGGGAGCAGTGCTGTAAACCAGCTGACACCAACCCTCAGCAGCCTCACAGGCTACAAGGGCTGTAGTAAGTTACTAAGAGTAACCCTGATTACCTTCACAGGCTGCTGAAGGCCCACCTTGCAGCTAAAGAACTTCTACAGAAACGTAAAAGCAGGAGTAACAGATTCTTTCTATGCATTGTAAATAAAATCAATGCTTAGGTAAACAAGCTGAAGTTTCAGCTATAGTTCAATTTCTGTGATTCCTCATGGCTGTGGCTTCAAATCTGCTTGTGTGCAAACTGATTTCTCCTGCTCCGTGAAAATTGTGGAGGGACAGACTGTGCCTCCTGTAGCAATAAACTCAGTCAGCAGGGAAATGAATGCAGAAGATGAAGACGGAAAGGAAGACACAGATCATTTCTTCCATCCCTGCATGGCCCCAGGGGAGCAGTGAGACTAACCACTGCCAGAGCCTTTAAGACCCTACAGAAATTTCCATCGCTGTTACGGGACTTGCAGGATGAAAGAAAGTGCCAAGGACCCGGAGTCGGCACAGAGACATGGGCTATTGACTCCCCAACTCCAGCGGCTCCCTAGGGATCGGTTCATTCTGTGGGACAGCTGCAGGAGAGGAGCGGTTGGGTATAACTCTACGCCAGCACAGCATCTACGTTGCAGGCTTCTTCCCCTTTCACCTTCTCCCTCACATGGTTTCTTTGCAGGAAGAGATGGCCAGAACCCGTATTCGGCACCAAGGTCTGACAGTGAGCAGGGCAATAGCTTAAAATGTTAGTGGTAGTTGCTAAGTATTAAGGTACTAAAGCTGAGGGGAGGAATTGTGGACAGTATTTCAGTCATAATCTTAGTAATAAAAACCTTGCAGGGCTGGCACTGCTCTGCAGCACTTTTGAGAATTGTCTGTTTTGGTTAAGTTTTCAATGCCAAGCAAATAGTTGAGCTATTTAGTCATAATTTATATTAATTCGCTATTTTAAAATAATTACTACTTATTATTCAGGGGAAAAAGCCTCCTCTGTGCAGATCATTTTTCTCATTTCTCTGACATGTAGCCGGTGTTATGCATTAAAAGAGCAAACTCTGCCAGGACATACGTTTAGAAGATATAAGTCTCAATTCCAGTCAGCCTCACCATTGAAATTCACAGTTACATTGTTCATTTTACTGGGATTTTTCTTTGCCCAGTTCTCTGTGGAAAGCAGGGTCTGATTCTCACAGAAACTTTTAAAACAAAAGAGAGACAAAGCTTACTGAGCACTGAAAAAGAGCTGCGTATGTGAACAAGTGTCAGAAAAACAGCACATAAAATTATAATTTTTCATGTTGTACCCTCTTTCACTCTACCATGCTTCACAGACCAACTGTAACTCCCTGAGTACAGAGTGAATGGAACAGTAAATTTCTAGCTGTCCAAAAAAGGCTAGGAGGGGAAAAATTAGATCAGATGTAATTCCCCGCAGCGGCTCTCTGCAACATTGTGCCTGGGCATGGAACAATGGCCACATTTTGCCTAACGTGCGCCACGTGCTTCTCCATGTCCTGGGAGGAATTCGGCCTCAGCAAAAAACCTCCTGCAGGTTCTGCCTGCAAACAGTCGCTCTGCACCCTGCATCCTCAGGGTAAAAAGCGCAAAGTTTTCCAGCAAGGAAACTGCGAGGGAATAGCACTGGTGCCTAAAAATACATCAGAGAAGAATAAACACCAGGGAGAGAAAAGTTATTTAAGCCAAAGGACAATGTTGGCGCAAGAACAAAAAGGTCGTCCTGAGATGCACAGGATAGGCGGTTCTGGTGACGCTAAGATACCAAAATCTTAAACAACTTTAAGTGAAAGCAACAGTAACCTTTACTCCCACAGGCAAGCAATTTCTCCAGAGAGTCATTGTTACTAACTGAAAGGGTGAGGTGAAGCCCAGATAGCAAACACCAGAAAGAAAAGTGTTTGCTTTCTTGTTGCAATAGAACCAAACACGGAATAAGTTGTTTCATGTGGTCACTGACAGGGCTGGGTTTTTTTCAGCTATGGGTAGATGTCGGTGTGCCTGCCGTTTTAAAGGGATTGTCTTCAGAGAATCTCATGGCACAGTCTGTGCATAGGGTCATTGTGACTGTCCACGGCAATGATAAACAAGACTTTCCCACTGAAGGAAAAGCCTAAGATTTAGTATCCCTACTGAACTGAGTGGAGAGGAGTCTGAAACTGAGTAATCAACCATCAAATGCTTTTGGCCATCATGGACTAAGTGAAGATCAGAAGAAACTATGTATGTCTTACTTGTACCAGGTGTTTCAGGGCATTAGAAGAGAACACAGAAGCACCTGTTTCTCTCTGATGCAACTCATTCAAAGCCAACAGATTTGTGCCTGGAATCAATTCACCCTGAGACATCCAGGATATTATGCATGGTATTAATTTCACTGATAATCCACATCTTAATGAGCTGTTGCTTGCAAATCGCTTTGAACCCGTGGACAGCTCTGGGATTAAGGGTCATTCATTCTGTCTTTTACAACCCATGCAAAGGATATAAACTGTAGGCCAATGTAGTGCCATATACTAATTGATAATTAATATCTTTGTTACCATCAGAATTTAGTAATAGTCCATTTGCAATAGAATTAAAGCAAATAAAACAAGATTATGTAACACCGCGTTGCGTCAAAGCACCCTGAAGTGGCACTAAAATGCCGCAAAACCTTGAGACTCATGGATGTCCTTACTTCCCAGAAGATTACGGCACAGATCTTTGGAAAAAAATTACAGTCATTATGTAAGCCATGCAAAATGAGATGCACGTTATTTTTAATATCAGTAAAAAGCACCACTATTTCCTTGTCTTGCTGCTTCTCAGGTGTTCAGGTTCTCCTTATTCCTTGGCTAGCACTACTCGCAAGAGCTGCAGAAGAGCGTATTTGGGCAGGATGCAGGAACTCTCATACCCAGGACTTTCATTCTGCTTTCTATAAATAAACCCCGGGAGTTTCCAAATCCCCCGTAACAGCTACCGGTACCCAAAGATTCCTTCCAAACAGCAAGCTTGTGAGAACGGTTCGGCAGGACGAGTGACGGCTTAGCCGGAGACGCGGCCGCAGAAAAGCGACTGGGCTTCGCCAGCCATGGGTTTGTGCCGGTGCCCGGTGACCGCCCGGTGCTTTCTCTCGTGAGGGCTGCCGCCGGCCCGCCGTGTGGGGAGGCCGCCACGACGGGGCCGGGGACAGCGAGCCGGGGCGGAGGCCCACGCTCGCCAACCTCCGCCAAGCGAGACATGGGGTTTATTTCCCTGCCGATAAACCACGTTGTTCAGCCGAGCTGAATCCGCTCCTCTGTTTGTGGGGCCCAGCTTCGCGGGGCTTTGCCAGGGAGAAGGGATGGCGGGACCGGGAGGGG
>JANZLQ010000027.1:9588346-9613381 GCA_026212715.1 Elanus axillaris | reverse complement strand
CCCATGTTTTACAGTGAAACTAGTCTTATTCACAAAGATAGAGCATTCGGTTTCTATCTTCAGCTGTTTCCAGAGAAGGACTGAATTATGCTTCTCCAGAATTGCAGACCAAGATTTTTACCTCTCCCAGAAAACTTATGGGATCTACTCTAAAGTTTCACTCCAAAGGAAAACTTTGAGGAAGTTGGTTTTACTTATTTTATAATTCCTTTTCTGGAACGTCTAACTGTTCAGAAGCTGGTCTTTCAAGTTCATTATCCTGCAAAGAGGGACTGGCAACAGAAATATCTGGAAGTAGAAACTAATGGTTTTCACAGGAATGGGAAAGGTTAGAGCAACTTGTCGAGGTTCAGGGAATAATTGTAAACTAGCTCTATGGAGGGGAAGCATGTAGTTGATGATGCATTCAAATTTTTTTTTTAAACTTTTTTTCCTTTTCTCTTCCACTGTAAAAAATCCCTGTCTTTCTGAATTGGAAAAGAATTTCTTTTTCTATTTTTTTTTTTAAATGTTGAAAGAATTCTAAACTTTATTGAACAGGGGCTGCTTCTGTGAGACCCATATTCAGTACCTACTACAATGGTTTGATAATGCTGTGAGGCCTCCAGGGGCTGTTGCTGTAAAAATAGTTACTGTGATGCCTGTTGCATCTTTATAACTTGAAGATGAGACATCTTTGCACTTAAGAGCAGCAGGGGATACAGTTTCCAAACCGTGCTTATTCTGAATATTAATTAACGGATTTAATTGTAAATTTCCATGTAGAAATTAATCAGAAGGAGATGGTTGAGAGAACCTGGTGTGTGGGTTGTGCTTGTTTATCTGGAGAGATGTTAGTGGCAGAACAGTGCACTTGTCAAAATTTCAAGTAGTTAGACTGTATTACTTGCTGTATTTGAAGTGCATTGTGTCAAATCGTATTATTAGCCAAGACAACGATCTGTTCAGAAGTAAGCAGTGCATTGGAACATAACACTGCAGTTAACCAGTAGTCTTTCTGCCACAGAACTCTGAATCAACATTTCTTTTAATTACAGGTTTTTCTTCTTAAAATGTGGAGCTGTAACCAAGTAGGATTCCAACAGATGCAGTAGAACTGTTGTTTTTCTCTTAAAGTTGTTTGGTTTTTTTTAATAATGGAAGACAGCCTGTATACTATGGTGAGATTTTTCAGAATAATCAGAATGATTATTTCTTCATTTCTTTAGCTTTCCTCTTAATTTGTATCATGAGTTTGAAAAAATTCACCTCTGATTAGATTTTTCAGCACGGTGTAAATAATTTTTATCTGCACCAGCTATAGTCCTTGCTGTCAAACTGCCTATCGCCAGTTAACCCACAGGAAGGGAGTCTGTGGTACAGCACAACAGCTCCTACATTCTCTGCTTCCTTCCTCCATCTCTGCTGCAGATGCCAAATGCACAGTGGAGAAAAAGGGTATGTGGCAGCATCCACAGGTACTCCTCCTGATTCCTGGCTGCCATTTCGGTACTGGTAATTTATTCAAGACTGGTTTGCAACTCTGCCTCATGACACTTTCATTGCATGTGTCTTGGCTGGGGCAGTGAAGGTGACTGAGTATCATTCATGTTGTCCACGTATATAACTGTTAACCCATGAAGAACACTTGCTAAAACTTGTTGCATTGTAGCTAATGCACTGAATGAAGGAAGACATTGACAATCTGCTTCTCTAAGAACCAAATAATAGCTCTGTCACTTTTCAAAATAATACTTGCTGTGAAGAGTGTTGTTCAGCTATGGTGTGTTGTAGCTCAAATGCTAGCCTATGAGAGACACCTCTGAGAAGAAGGTGTTTTTACATTAACTGTAGAAACTACAATCCTTAAAGATAACTTTAAATAGGAAAATGTTTCATTAACAACAATTTTTTTGTTCCTTTTAGAATAAAGGTTCACTTCAGTTTGAAGACAAATGGGATTTCATGCGCCCTATCGTTCTGAAACTTCTTCGTCAGGAGTCTGTCACAAAACAACAATGGTTTGATCTGTTTTCGTAAGTAATTTTTTAGTATCTTGCATCCTTCTGCATAATGGGGGATACAGTTACGGTACTACTTCTGATACAGAAGTAACGTATGATGTGGGCTATGTGGGAACATACAGAACAACAGTACTAGTTTAAGTTGTATTAAGTGGTAAGTGTGCCTTCATCACTGTAAATGTGCAAAAGTAGAGTTTTGCTGCGATTCAGATCTTTGCAAGTAGGATGGAGAAAGAACAGCAGAGCTTTTGACTTCAGCTGATCATAGTAAACAAGTTTTGTACCTGCCCACAAAGGTTTTGTTAGAATTAGAGAGAAAGTGTTGTTTATGGCTTTGGCAGTAAGTTAATTTAAAGGCAGTTTGCTGAATGTTACATTATTCTGATTTGAATGGCTTTCTTCTAAAATAACTGAAGAATGCTACTGATGTAATAGGGTAGTGCAGTTTAACTGGTATAATTTGAATAGTTTTATACCCTAAGAATAATATTTTTTTAAGACAGTGTTTGCATTATTGTACTTTCTAAAACCCCTGCTATTTTCCTTCTAAAAACCCAGAAGTTGCTTCCTGTTAGGTGATGATTTTCTTTCTTAAAATACATTGTGTGACCTTTGCCAACATAATATGAAGTGAGTTAAAACATAGGTATCAAAAGTACATCTAAATAATCTTTGTCTCAACGTAGTTATTTTCCCTCAAATACAGTTGTAGCTTAAATCTGCAGTCTCTCCTTCTGCTTTTTAAAATCTGTCACAAAAGTGTTTTTTATTTAAATGTAGTCTTGTTGCAGTCTGTATCTTTATTGCTCTTTTTGATGAGGATAGTGCAGTGATTCTTTTTACACCCATCTTAACTGCACCTGTCGCACTTTTCTGCCAACCAAAAGGGAACGTAGTTAATCATGTAATGAGTTTTAATATCTAATATCTTATGGTGTCACGGCTGTAGTAGTTGCCAGAAACATGGTATAGTTAAGGTACAAATTCAGTTCTGAGTCATTGCTTTCATTTTTAATAACTAGTTTGGTATTGAATATTAACTGCATCAGTATTGAACCTTTCAATTATTATTTTTCTTGTAGCTGAATTATTGAATAGAACTTAAGTAACTTTATGGATAAATTAAGGATATTGAGGAAAAGGATCCCACATTTCTAAGTTCATATTTTTGGACAGTGCTCTTTGTTAAGCTTTTTAATAAAATTTCAAAATCTGTAGGTGTCTTCTAACTGCCCTTTGAGTGTAATTATCCAGTATTGCTTTTTCCACTACTGTCAGGAAACAGTGGCATTTTAAATAGAGTAATACTTTTCTGCATGTGAATGTTGAGTGAGACTCACAAGGTAGGTAGACCTCTGTAAATCCTGGGGCAGCACCTTTGAGCAATGTCAAAGGAACTTTTTTCCTTGTGAGTTTTGTCTTTTGTCTTTTCAGTTAAACTAAAAAAGATGCTTTTGTATTGAGATAACTGTATTGATTTAATAGGAAAAAAGTCAGACCTTTAGAATACATAGTTGCTTTCCTGCTAAGATGTGGCCTTATTATTGAAAGGAGGAAGAACCAGAGGAAGGTGATGGGTGAAAAAGGCTCACTAGGCCACATTATGTATGATGTATGGTTAGGAGTGTAACTTGCTTTATTTAGTCTTTAGTGTGGAAAGAAAATAGGAGTTAAGTTACACTTGCTGGGCTGTCAGCTAGGAAAAACAGGAATTTATTTGAATGCTGATTAAAACTCATTAATAGAATTTTGCTTTGCGATGCTGTTTGGTAGCTTTTCTGCGTAGGGTTGCACTTTAAAATGCTACCACTGTCATGAAATGTTGAAGTGATGTTGTTAAACTAATTAAAATGTCTTTTAAATTACCTGATGCCCCTGAGCTAAAATTTCTGACAAGTAAGGTCTATTTCCTTCGTAGCACAAGGATGTTGTAGTGCTTAGATTGCGAATCTATGAGTGAAGGCTGCATGTTAATGAGAGTATTTTAGAATAATACGGGCTGAGTACTAATGCTTTTACTGGCAAGTGATTTCTGTCTTTGTCAAAGAAAAGCTTTCAAAATTGTCCTTAATGCAATAAGGATTATTGAATAGATACTGAAAATGGAATTGGCTTCTACATCTCCTTCTTGACCATAAGCCTTTTCCTAGATAGGTTGCTGTTACTTGCTTCCAAGACTTCCTTATAGCTTCAGTTTCTTTTCCAAACATGTTTTCTTGCATGTGTCACTGGGATCTAACCATGTATTGTTTGACAACCATAGGTAAAAAGTGTATTAATTTCTCAGATGTACTTAAATTAGGACTGTTTAAGCCTATGCTTACTATGTAATAATGTAATACATTATAGCATTAAACTTTGAGTTGCTGCTACTAAAAGCTGGATAAATTGTTTTCTAGAGATGTACATGCAGTTTGCTTGTGGGATGATAAAGGTCCAGCAAAAATCCATCAGGCTCTGAAGGAAGACATCCTTGATTTTATTAAACAGGCACAAGCAGTAAGTTCTTAACATTTCATAACTTCCATTCGTATCATTAGAAGAATAAGCAAATAGTTCTGACTTTCATTGATTCTAAATGCATTACTTTATTGTTTGAAATTTGGTGATTTTCTGGAGATCATAATTATCCTGCGAACATCTATTGACAAAAAGAAGACTTAGCCTTGAGCATTTGCCTTGGCTTATTGTTTTTTCACAGTCCTGAAACTGGGGCGGGCAATGATTTTTGGTTTATGTTATAAAAACCCAAAACACACCATTATTTTTGTTTATCCAACAGTACTTATGGAATCTTCTTCCATTTGAAAACTTCTTGAGGCAAAATTTTCTGTAAGAAATTACTGCCTGGAAAAAAAAAATTGTTTGTCTAGCTTCAGTGCTATGCTGACATGTTCATGGATGGCTTTAAAATAAGCCATATGTATGGCATACTGGAAATATCCATGCTATTGACTCTGCAAGCTTAGCTGTCCAGTTTTATGGGCTTCTCCACAAATGATTGAAATCATCAATAGATTCAAAGGAAATTTTTCTGTTTGTGAAATGTATAGCAAAGGATGTTTTCTGTAATAAGGCATTTAAGACAGGGGGCTGTTGTGAGATTAGAGAAGAATTAAAAATCCCATGACAAAGGTTTGGGAAGGAGAAAATGAAAGTCTGTAAAATCTTTCTTTAGTGAAGAGATTTACACTACTAAGGCTTTGCTTAAAGGAAAGTAGTTTCTTATATAGACCTTTATATAGCCAGGCATATGAATGTTGAATTTTAAGTTCCAACAGCTTGCTTGCATTCTTGCATAAATGTGCTGAACTGGGTCCTATCAATATGGTCTGTGTTGGCTGTTGTTTGAAGAGCATCTTTTTGGGCACTATGATAGCTATGGTACAATGTAGTTGTAGTTTCCAGGCATTAATAAAATAACACATGTTAACTAGCTGTCTGAGTCTAATGAAAGGTTAGTAGATGCCATTGAATTAAACTTTTCACTGTATAGAATATAATGTAACCCTTATAGGTTTGGGGTTTTTTTTAGATACAGTTGTACTAGTTACATGCCTTTGGACCAAAGGTTTTGATTGTTTTGACTTGCAGATGGCTTAAAAGAAAAAAAAAAGGTTAATTTGGAAAATTTAAATGTACTGACTGCTTGTTTGCTGTTACCTTTCTTTACCCTTTAGAAATGGTCCATATGCCATGGGTTGATAACTACTGCCCTAAACTAAATGGCACTTAAATATGTATACTTTCTGATTCTGATAGATCTGTATATTTGAATTTTATATGGGGAGTTATTTTCAGTATAGGCAAAGTCAGTCTGTATTTTGTGCAGAAAATCGTTTATAAATTGCCTCCTCTTTTCCCATCCTCCTCCAGAGAGTGCTGAGTCATCAAGATGATACAGCTTTACTAAAAGCATATATAGTGGAGTGGCGCAAGTTCTTCACACAGTGTGATATTTTGCCCAAGCCATTTTGTCAATTAGAGATTACTTTAATGGGCAAGCAGGGCAGCAACAAGAAGTCTAATGTAGAAGACAGTATTGTTCGAAAGGTAAGTGATAGGCATTAAGAGTTTTGTTGCACACTGTTCTGCCTATAGTAATAGTACAGAGGGATTCTGTAGCTGAAGATGAAATTGCACCAATCATGTAATATGATGCATCACTTTGCTTCAGTGTGAGGGTCAGAACAACCCTGCAACTTTTTTTTTTTCTCTCCACAATAATTTCACTCTGTTTCTCCAGTTTTGCTTCAGCTATCAACAGTTTTGTTCAGGTGATTAAAGCACTTCTTTGTTGGGCTTTGGGTTTGTTTGGGGTTTTTTGTTTGTTTGTGTGGTTTTTAATTATGACTTGAATCCTGGGATGGGAGGCAGTTGTAAATTCACCTACTGTTTCTATACTTGCGAGTAGCAAGTGTACTTGTATATATAAGTGAGTAGTTTTTCTATTCCTAGTTTATTTCCCTAGGTGAAAATATGGCTATTGGTCTCCTAATTTCCTCTTCTTCCTCCAAACTGTCAGCTGTATCAATGAAAAGATTGGACATGTAGAATCTTGTGAATGTGATCTTTTTACTATTTCATACCAAACATGTAAAGAAAGTCTAAGGTTTTGAGTATGGAGTGCTCAGTGTTCTGAGTCCCATGAATAACGGTCCTTGAAATTGCTTTAGTCTTTTTATTACAAGAAAACGGAGCACATCAGTTGTAAAGTGTTAAGTCCTTCAGTTTAACATCATTCATTATCCCTTTTCATTGCAGAAAGTACCTGTAGGGAAATGAAATTTCTTTATCAATCTTTCGTTTGGTACTGAAGATCATTTTAACTGTCCCCCTATCTCCAGGATGGGAATATCAGAATAGTTCAAATGCATTGCTTTGGGCAAGGTTTTTTTCTTCACCCTCCCATTTTGACATCTGATCCTCTATACCTCTTGAAGAAAAGGAAGAGAGAACAGCAGCAAAGAGAGGAATCACCACCTCAAGTTACCTTTTTTTTTTTTTTTTCATTGTTGGAGAAAGCTTGTGATCTTATTAGGCTGTCCAAGATCTGGGAAACTTGAACTTTTAACTCTGCTGTGTGCAGAAGTCTGGAGAACTAAGAAATGAAAGGAAAAACAAGGTGGAGTGGAGAAAGTAGCAAGGAGAAAGTGGGAAAAGGAACTGGTGTCTAAAAAGTCAGATTTTGTTCAGGACTGAAGCTGATGGAGATGTCTTATCTCTCATATGCAGTCCGGTTAGGACCATCTTATGACTGGGACATCAAAGCCCACAGTCTCCAACCTATCTTACGTTATCTTTGCTGCTGAACGTCACTTCCTGTTTCTGGCATCATTCCCTGTAGTTTTCTAAAAAGTGCTTTGTGAAAACTTTTCCCATGCTTGAGAAGTTCTTCATGTAGTCATCCAAAATATGTGTGTTTTCCTTCAAATATCTCCATAAAATTTCCTTATCCATAATGTCTAAAAATGGCTTGACCATGACAAAGCTGTTAATATGCCTCCCAGATTGCTTGACATGATCTCACTCTGTTCTTCTCCATTTACTCACTTCAGCTCTTATAAGCCAGTTACATAATTGTACAGCGCAACCATAATGTGCATATCAGTAATGTTAAAATAATGAAAAAAGTAATTGAGGAAGCATAATCAAATAAAGCTTTGCTTCTAAGAATGTGCCAATGTTTTGCATAATTCCTTTCCAACACATATGACTTCAGTGTCAGAAATGGAAATTTTGCTGAAGTTGAGAGACAGTTATGGAAAAGTTAAGAATAAGGGATGGTAAACTCTCTTGAAAGGTTATCTGACTTTTATTAGGTGCTTGCTGTGTTAAAATCTAAAACTTACCAGGCATGAATGGAACAAGACCATCTAATCTTTACTATTAATTTTGCCATACAACTATGTCTTCCTTAGCTCATTTTTAGTAAGCTTATTCACATTCATGAGATAATGTTTGAAATGGTGAATTTTATGATTCCAACCTGCTTTCCACTGCCAGTGTGGACTGACAACTGGCATGCTTAAATTATATACATAGCAGTTACTGTCACATTTGAAGATACTATAAGTTTGAGCTTTCTTCTAAAGCAATGAAATGGCATGAGTTGGATAGAAAAAATAAAAATTATCTTTTAAGCTTTGGCATAATTTCTTTAGGTATTCTGTGGCATATAGAAAGAGCCAGATCCAGTGTCTAAGGGCAAAAAAAATGACCACAGTAACTTGAATTCTAAAGCAAGTTAAGATTTTTAACAAACGTGTAGCATGCTTTGAGTATTTACTGCAGAATAGCTGGTGGAGCTTAGGTGCATGTAAGCATGGCCTGTCTGCCAGTGAGCTTTTCCTGTTGCTCAGCTGCAGCACATTGGGTCTGGTGATAAGGTGTAAGGCAATATATTTGCAGTAGTATCAGTAGCAATTGCAAAAAAAAAAAAAAAAAAGACACAATGGAATATGAAGGGATCCTTTGAGTGATGAGGATTTTGTTAGGAGCCTCCATAACTAATTTTATAACTTTGTAGTGCTTAGATGAGGTTTCCAGGTTTTTATAAATTACATATGCATTACTTGTATACTGAACTTTCATGTTAGATAAATGCAGTCCAGAACCATCAGTCTTTTTCTTTACATAACTTTGGTGTTACCTGAGTTTTTGGTTTTGTTTAAGACCGAGCCTGCCAAATAGTGAGCTCTGTTGGGGTGTTTGGCTCAGAAGAACCCCCTGATATTGCAAATCCTGACACATTGCATTGCTGGGAAACTTACTTGACTGATTACTGAACTGTAGAAATAATACAGAATTATGGGATTAATATATGAATCAAATACTGGTTCCCTTAGTTGTCCAGTTACATAACTTAGGCTTAGAATGTAAGCTCAATATTACTTCTATAACAAGTTCAGATCAAGATCAAGTTCTAAGGTAGCTGAACTGCTGTATATAACCTGAAAATTACATTATAAATTGCTTGCTTTCTTTTTCTGATCTCTTGTATTTCTTTTGCACAAACTTAAGTTTGCATGTACCTTTCTGACAGGATTTTTTTCTTTTTTTTTCTTCCTGATACACAGCTCATGCTAGACACGTGGAATGAATCCATATTTTCAAATATAAAAAACAGACTTCAGGACAGTGCAATGAAGCTAGTTCATGCTGAAAGACTAGGAGAAGCTTTCGACTCTCAGCTCGTTATTGGAGTTCGAGAATCATACGGTATGTCTTGCACAGACTAATCTCTATTGCCTCCTTGCTTTAGTACATGAATTTTCACCATACAAAGGTGACAATTGTTGCAGGTTTGGAATGATTGTCTCAGCATTTTGTATTGATTTTTTGTGTTTGATAGGTGATACCAATTAAATTCTGTTTAAAATATTTAACTTCTAAGTGATTTAGCTACATACTGGTTACTGCAAAATCAGTGTCTTCAAAGACCAACTAGTTTTTGAACTTTTAGGGTTGCAGATAAAACTTTGTGCTCCTTTCTGTACTGTTTCTGATTGTTCAGACACTTTGAAGAGGAAATGCTAAACAGGCTGCATCTAAGACTCTCAGTCTTCTTTGCAAAACACATCTAGGTATCTGAAACTTCTATGATATTTCACAATTGTCTCCTGCTTCCTCAAAGCTTTGCAGCCTGTTGAATTAAACTTGTGGCTAATACTATCTCAGATGGCTTTATAGATGTCCAATTCTAATTTTTTTTAAAGCGTATTCCATTTAAGGAGTTTATGTATTTATTTCTCTCTAACAGTTGAGAGCAAGGTGGAAACTATTTCCAAATAGTGCAAAGCACTACAGTAAGGTCACTGTCTCCATTCTTGTAAAATAGAAAAAACCCAATGCAAAAAAAAAAATAAATTCTGAAATGAAGACATTGGGATTCTAAGAACACTACACTACCTAAGAAAAGTTGTTTGCTCAGTCACGTGGAAAAGTTTTCACTTCATTAGGCATTATGCTGAACATTTTTTTTTTCCAATTTTGCAGTTATATGTGTATTTCTCATTACCATGTTTGAGTTTCTAAAATGCTGGAGATAAGGAAGCAGTTCTTTCCAGTTCCCTATAGTTAATCTAAATGTTTTTGGAGCAAAAACTGGGCAATTTTGGTTACCTTTAGGGATCAGAGTGAATTTGTAGGATACTTCAAATTGTTCAGTGCAACCTTTTAATACAAGACTCACTTCAGTGAGAGAGATTTGCCTATTATTAGCAACATAAGTTTCCAAGACTTGAGAGTAAGTTTGGACTTTCTCTTTGCAGTTAACCTTTGTTCTAATCCTGAAGATAAACTTCAGATATATCGGGATAACTTTGAAAAGGCATATTTGGATTCAACAGAGAGATTTTATAGAACACAGGCTCCTTCTTATTTACAACAAAATGGTGTACAGAATTATATGAAATATGTAAGTAAAAATTCTGTTGTAACTTTGTTCTGAAAGTGTTAGTACTTAAAATGATTGCTGTTCTACTTTTGCACAGGCAGATGCTAAACTAAAAGAAGAAGAGAAAAGAGCACTACGATATTTAGAAACAAGGCGTGAATGTAACTCTGTAGAAGCAGTAAGTATAATGTGTAGAAAAACTGGTGTATTTTCTATAGTATTATTACATTGCAATTTTTATTTTTGTGTGTTACAGTATTATTTGTTAGCAGTAGATTGATATGAAACTGTTAGGTTTATGTTTTTTAATCATCTATTATATTTTTTCTTCCAAAAATCTGTATTACTTTCCAATTCCAATCTGGCAATTTACAATTTCTACAGGTGTTTTAATAGTAAATGTAGATCAGAGTTCAGATTGAAGGGCAGGTTTTATTCAGGTTGATTTTTATTCTTTCATTTTGAGACTGGTATGTTTTGTGGTTGGGTTTTGTTTGTTGGGTTTTTTTTTTTCTATGCTTAACAGTAGATGAGAACGATGCTTTCAAATAAGCTGGCCAACCTATTAGGTAGAGGGTTTCCCAGTGCTCATTTAGAATACCTGGAAGAGTTATTGTTCATTGCAATCAAAAGGAGCAATAGAAATTTCACTAGAACTGTTCTAGATCTGTTCTAGATTTCCTCTTAGGCTGAAATATGGCCACTTAATATAAAGGATGGGGGGGGGTGTTTCCTTCCCCTTTCCCCACCTTGAGCAGTATTTTACACAGTTCAGATTCTGGAGGAAGATTTAACTGCAAAGAATAGTTCGTAATTGTGGTGAAATTAGTTCAGGAAACAGGTTATTTTAAATAAATACCCTTTTATATCTGAATTTTTTGCAGTGGATCAAAATTTATTTTATGTCTTTTGTTAAGTTGTAAATCATTCATTTTGCATAGCTATAAATTGTAACTTGTATAAAGTGGCTGACAAAAGAGAGATGGTCCTGACATGTACAAGCAGTTTCTGTGCTAGATCTAGCCATACTGCCTTGTTCAAGCCCACCAGCCTTGTCCAAATAGGGTATGCTGGAATGAGAACTATTCTTAGCTCTTGGATGTATACTTGGAAACTAAGTAGGGTAGTTGGTGTTCCAAAAGTGGTGGCTCCCTTGAGAGAAAAGAGGTGACAGAAATATTAAGCTCATTACTGATTTGGAAGAGTGTACCAGATTTACTAACCTACACATTTTTAAGAAATACGGTTTCCTGTATAGATTTTATTCAAACTACACATACTTTTATGAATCAGTGAATTAGTAATTTTATAGAGCATAGTTGTTGAGGATAGACTAGATTGTGTGTCATGGTAAACTTGAGGCAGATCAGACCGGTGTTCCAATGGCTAAATGAGCTAATTCTGTGTTTAATATATTTCAGCTAATGGAGTGCTGCGTCAATGCCCTGGTGACATCTTTTAAAGAGACTATTTTAGCTGAATGCCAAGGCATGATCAAACGAAATGAAACAGAAAGTAAGTGAAGCTTCAAGAACAGTACAGGATGAACTCAGCATCAACTGCATAAAAATAGATTTGTTTGTAGATATATCAAATTACTGTTTTTAATAGATGATGGCAGTGTTTCGCAGCTAAAACATGACTGCACGTGGGCAATTTTATCCCATAAAAATGACTGTCATTGGTTAGTATATTTTCGTATGACTTCTGAAATCTGTATGTACCATACCCTAAGTTGAATGACTGGCTAGCTCTCGTTTTACTAGAAAGAAAAGAATATTTTGCATTCTCTTTTCTTTATTTTTCTTACAACTTATTTTCCTTATGTTGACAACTCTGGTAAATGTTGCATATGTCTTATTTGCCATTCGAATTGTTCAGATACAAACACTCCCCCTTCATTCCACCCCCACTGCTTCCTTCGCCCTGGAAAAAAAGTAAAGCATCTGTTTACAAATCTGTTTTTCTGAAAAGCAGGGAAAAATCTTTCTTATTTTGATTATTGGTGCAGGACCAGTAGGTCAAAGAACAAAATCTGCAAACTTTTCATCTGTTTTTATTGCCAGTATGTCATTGTGAGTATTGAAAGTTAGCTCTGCATGCCTTTTCAAAGTTTTGAAAAGTGTTTTTTTTTTTAACTCTGCTGCCATGAATTGAGAGGTTAATGTGATTCAGAAGTCTTGTGTTGATCCTGTATGATAAACTAAACTAGATAAGTAATATAAAAAGTCATAATTCAAGTGGGGAGGGGTGGGGGGAAAAAGCTGAAATCACAGGTTATATTTTTTGGGGGAAGTGTTGGTATACTGCAGCCAGGGAATATTTTCTAATGTCTATATGAAGTTTTCATTTCTATGCAAATGTGAAAACTGTTTTATGATTTGGAACAGTGTAGAAAATACTTGTAAAGCTAGAATTTCAGAAAATATTTGACCTCAAAACTATGTCATGCTGATCTGTTCATCTAGCAACAGGATTTCTGGCAGTAGTCCAGAGCTAAATCTAGAAAGTCACCAAACTTCTTATGAGCATATGTTATAGCCTTTGAGAGAATACAGGAGGCTTATTTAAATGTAGAGCTTCAGAAGGATTCATCTATAGCATCCAAAGCATCCTTCTCTAGAAACTTGTTGAAGTATTCACACAGTCCTCTCTTTCCTTGTGGCTACATCTGCCTTGTCATACTGCTTGGTTGCAAAATACGTCTGTTTAGTATATAAGAACTCAAGCATCTCTTTCAATTCCTTTTTTTTTTCCCCTAGACCTAACTATGCTGTTTAAAATGTTTTAATGAAGGCTGCAGGTGCAGGTGATTAAAAATTTATTTAAAGACTGGAGCTATACATAGTGATATATATAGTATCCTCTGCTGTACTTTGCTTATGTATGTGTCTTCCTGATACTACTCGCCCCAAAGAATTTCATGATGTTTTCTTTATTAAACAGCATCTGACAAAAAAGGACTGGTTGTTTTGGCTATGAGCTAGGCACTGCTGTAAAATACTGTTACATTAAGTACTTTAAATATTTACATGCTGTGCAAAGGAAGTCAGGTTTTCCAACTAAAAACTATCAAAGATGTCAAAACTTGCAAACACTTTTCAGAATTGGCTTAGTGCATTTTTGTTTGCTTATAGTACTGGGGATGGGAGACCTAAATTTTACTCTTGAAGTACTTCATAAGAAATAAAAAGTACACTTGGCTTTTATGAATATAAAATGAAAACAGAACTTGTTTAAGTGCCCCAACAACTACGATATGGATTTCTTTGCCTTTCAGTGTCATAATGTATGAGAGACATTCCAGTGAAATCTTCCTTTTGGTTTTGTTACTTTGAAATCTGTCTTTGAAGAATCTGGTTTTCTGGGGGTTCTTACAGGTTTAGGGATGCACCTGAAGTCTTCCTTTGCCACTGTTTATTAGGAGAAACCACTGACTTTTTTTCTTGAATTATTCACACCATCACTAGTTTACAGAAACAGATATAGAACCCTTTAATACATCTTTTTGTTTCTTTTTTTCCACCATCTCTTTCTCTCTCTCACCCTTTTTTGAAGTACAGATTAAAAGATCCAGTAACAGTTGAGTGAGCTTTTTGAACTTACCTTATGAAAAACAGTGCTGCCATCACTTGCAGTACATCTAAATTGCACTGAGAATACCTCTGACTCGATGTTTTTTCTGGTTCCTGAAATCCCATCGTTTAGCCCATTTTGAGTTGTCTCTAGTAAAACTGCAAATTCTTACTGAAGGTTGGTTGTAGCTTCCTTTCTTTAATTTGCATTGTTATATTCTAAAAGGATTTTTTTCTTCTATGCATTGCTTTTCTATTTGGTTCTGCAACAGTTGTTGGGCTACAGAAGTTGATAACATATTTCATCCTCAGTAGTGACAGGATCTTGATGTTGCTGACAAAAGTATTGCAGAGGAGAAAAGAAAGACAAGGCCTCTGGCTTTTGTCCCCCTTCAAGGTAGATATAGCATTGAGTAACTAAGTGCATCTATCAACTTTTTTCCTATCAAAAATCTGAATCAGAGTCCATGATCAGTTTGTTCTACTTCATGAAGCAAAATCCTTTGCTGTATTTAGTTCAAATCTGTGGTCTCCCTAAAAGAATCTGGTGGCCTTAATCCAGGTGTTCCTTTGTGGACAGCTTTGTCAAGATGATTATTGATGTTTCAGTATGTTTGTTGGGTTTTTTTTTTTAGCAGTGTTGAAATACCTTCACAAAAAGTAGCCAAATAAACCATATCAGTTTTTAAAGTGTTTGAACTGGTAACTTTCAGAAAAACTAAATAAACTCTTTGGGAAAACAGAAAGGAAAAAATGCTGTTTACCTTAGTCAGTTTTGGTTACTTAAGAATTTGGCATGCTTTTAATTAAAACAAAACATTGTAGATGGAATTGGAAGATACACAAAGACAGCTCTGTTTGGCTTTAATTTAAAAAAAAAAAATCTTCAGTCCATACAATTTTCTGCATGAACTCCTGTAGGCTTCCAACTGAGACCCATTTTTGCCAGGGATTTTAAGGCGGTTATACTGAGAACCTGGATTTAATCCAAATTGCTGTTGGCTTTAGGGGTTTTTATTCAAGCTTGTGATACTATATGCATAAGCAAGTATTACATTGCAATAAATGTATCTTTTTGCGTTCAGAAGAATCTTCCTGTGGGACCAGAATTAGAACAGTATTCAAAACATGTTTCCTTTTAGGGCATAAATTGGATTATCTGTTCTTTACATATTCTGTGTTCCACTTGAGATATCCCTAGCAGAAATGCAGTGTCTTTGGTTTTTATACAGGTCTTTGACTGGTGGCTTTATCAGTATTTGTATCTTTCAGAGTTACATTTAATGTTTTCACTGATGGATAAAGTTCCCAACGGCATAGAGCCTATGCTAAAAGACTTAGAAGAACATATTGTTAGCGCTGGACTTGCAGATATGGTAGCAGCTGCTGAAACTATTACTACTGTAAGTGTATTGTTATTTAATAAAATAAAAATGAAAAAACAACTTTGCAGAAGTTAAATACTCTCTATTTGTGGGATGTACATGTGAATGGAAATTTTGAAGATTTTATGCTTAAACATCAAATTTTGATCCACTGAAAGTTTTAAGTGTCTTTAGAATAATTTTTTTATTCTTTATGTTTTCAGTTACAGCTTTAAAACTTGAATTAAATTTGCAGTAAAGAAAAGGTTATAAGTTAAGTGCTTGGGGTACTTATATGGTAGGATTGTGTTAGCAACTTAATTAAAAAGGCATAATGAATTTTTTCAGATTCTAACTTCCTGATGAAATTTGAAGTTTGCTTTCAATCTAAGAGTGGTTGGTCACTGTGGAAATCAAAAGCTTTTTTCCCACTGTTCTTTTTCAGCTCTTCATCATATTCTTTGGGTCTAAGAGGCCTGAGTATCTGCAGCAATTAGGATGTGCCTTTTATTGGTCCTTGAAAACTTTTTTTTTATTTTGGAAGTTATTATACAATATGTGAAAGTTACATATTTATATATATATGTTTGTATATTGGAAATACTATCCTGAAAGTCTGTGTTGAGGCTTACAAGCTGTAGAGCTCTTTGGTACAGAGAATAAAGATATGATACTCATTCATATTATGCAGGCTTGAAGATACTACTTTATTACAGATTAGGGATTTACATGTCAGGTCACACTGAATTCTGTAGAGCCTTATTTTTTAATTTGATTTTTTCTTTTTTAACTTCAGGATTCCGAGAAATATGTAGAGCAATTGCTCACACTATTTAATCGATTTAGTAAGTTGGTTAAAGAAGCTTTTCAAGATGATCCAAGATTTCTTACTGCGAGAGATAAGGTATGTGTTTCTGCTCAGCATTTGTTTTCAGTTTAAGAATTGTTGTAATTCAAATTATGTCTCTGAAATCCTTGTGTCCATTCAATGTTAAATCTAGAAGCTGCTCTTACTCTAATAAATATGCAGACTAAAATGTTGATGAAACTTACTACCAAGTGATTAGCTTTTAATTTGTGTTGTAGTCATGCATAAAGTTGCATTTGTGTTCAGCTTTCTAATGTTGTAAAGCACGTATGAAGATGATCTCTGTGTGGAGCACCTCAATGTCTGATTCAGTGATATATTTATGTTTAGAATTTACTACATATTTGGGTGTAGTCTCATGACTTCAGATATGCAACCTGCTCCATGCAATCCCCTCTAAGTCGTTGCTTAAAGGAAAGTAGTATGTTAATGGAAAAGAGGAAAAGGCAAAACATGATTTAATGGGAAATTGGGTCATAGGATTTGAACTCTCATATTAAAAATCACATCTGCAAACTTTGGGCTAATAAAAAAAATCAGATTAATTACCTGTTACAGTAATCTAAAAGGGGATAAAACCTTTGTGATTCATATGTTAGAGAAATTGAGTGAAGCACTAATAATCTGTAATTATTTTTCAGGCGTACAAAGCAGTTGTGAATGATGCTACAATATTTAAACTTGAATTGCCATTGAAGCAAAAGGGGTAAGCCGTATAAACTTTATGTGAATCAAGGTTTTTAAATTGTTAAAGATTGAGCTTCTCTTTTAAAATCTCTTCAGATATTAACACTGTGTTTAAAAGTGTTTTGTGTTCTTTGCATTATGGAATTTCAGATTTCTTATGGTAAAACACTTCACATGGCAATAGATCCCTGAATAGCAGCCTGTTTAAAATCAAATTTATTTGTAGTAATTGGGGATCTGTTCTTTTATAGTAGAGTAATGAGTCGATTTGTAAGCTGAATTTAATAACACCTTCCTGGGTTATTAATTCCAAAACCCTGAGCTGTGTGTGTAACTCTTTCGTAACTTCAGTAAAAGTCCTGGGGAAGACAGGCAGTAATCTTCATGGGAATAACTGCAGCTGATTAAGGTGTAACCATCCACAAGCTGTTTACCATCTCCTCTTGTGCCAGCTGTGAGTGTAACCTGTCTGGGTGTTACATTTTTGTTTTGGTGCAGCATTGACCAGGCTAGTTTAAACAACTTCCAGTAGATTAAGCAGACCTTAAGCAGGAAGAAAAACAGTACTTAACAGTGGCCTCTCTAACTCAGCCAAGAGAAGGTAGCAGTCAGTTAATTGATTGTTAACATTTAACATGTGATGTGCCATTTGAGTCAGAATCTGTATATATATTTAGGAGGTTTGGATTGCTTATATATAGTTTATAGTCTGATTTACTATGGAAACAAAGCTTTTGTAGCTGCACTGCCAGCTTCCCTTTCCAATAACTTCTAGTTAGGTGTGGCTGGGTATAAATGTCTATTCAGCATTCTGGTTCTTCCTCTGTGTTTGGTTCTGGACTAATGGTAAGCCTGGAGAGGGATTAGCTTTGCTGTTTCTGTGTTATTGGAGGAACACCTTCACAAAAGACCGGATCCCTGCTTTGTGTACTTCGTATAGATGTCGGCAAGGTAGAGGAGTTTTTTGGGTCTCTGCTAATGTTTCCATTTCCCTTGGGAGCATGCAAATCAATATCTCATTCAAACTGTGTTTCAGTCCTAAAGCTAAACCTGCATAGTGATTTCTTGGAAACCACCAATGATGGCAGTGGTCTTCTGTTCAGCATTCTTCTTCCCAAGCTCTTCCAAATTGTCTACTTATGCAGCCTGGTTTAAGTAAAATGAAACTTCCTTCTGCTTAACTTGTGCTATTAAGCCTGAGAATATGCAGTTTCATAATTTTTCATTGCTCTTAGGATCTTGAAGACTCTTGTTCAGAAATACCTGGAAACACATTGATTAAATAAGGGTTCTGTCTTGTAATAACCAAAGGACTAGTGATCTGCTTTTACTCCAAATGGTGTTTAGGAGGGCAGAAGACACTAGCCTGCAAGCTGCTTCTTGAATTAAAAAGGACAAGTTGTTTGAAGAGTTTTAGCACTGTCTTCTCTAGTTGATGAGAGGATGAGAAAACAGGCACCACTGGGTTCCTGAGCATCCCCACAGCTTCTTATCTGCTGTCTTACTTGCTGCCTTTGTTTTGGGCCCTTGAGACTAGCAATCAAGTCCATGCTATCTGACTCTAGAAATAGGGTTTGGTCCTTGGCGCTATTTTGTTCACCAGTCTAGACAGAGGCTCAGGACACGACCTTGTGCTTGCATGTGTTTTGAAGAACCAAAGTCTGTCTACTGTAGCGTATTCTGGTTCAACTTTAATCTGCTTTTTATCTCCAAGCTGCTAGTCCGCTGTTTATACCTGTTATAGTAACAGGATAAAATTATTTTATGCGATAGATGTGTTGGGTTTTGCAGTCTGTGAAGTGCGGTGCAGGAGGCTGTTCTTGAGACTTTTTTTAGAGCATAATGATGATTGAAATATTTCACTGTAGCATTTGTTAATTCTTTACTGGAATACTTATGGCTGTGCAATATTTAGTTGATTTAAACTGCAGCTTCAGTGTAATCCTTTATCATTAGAGTTCTAAAATTAAAAGCAGTTGGAATGATCAAGATGTAGAAGCTGTCTGGAAATGTTTGGTAGTATTTATTCTTTCAAGAAGAAAAGGGAGTTATTCCTAATTTTTCATTAGCTTAACAAAGATATGAATTCACCACCAGGATTCTTGCCAAGGGGATCAGGAAAGATTGGTCTGTCTTGTTAACAGTGTGACTACTCCAGAATAGCAGGATTATATACAGTTTGAAGATATGTTGTTGTTCTTTTGTTTAGTGTTGGACTGAAAACACAGCCTGAATCCAAATGCCCTGAGCTTCTTGCTAATTACTGTGACATGTTGCTAAGAAAAACACCACTAAGCAAAAAACTAACCTCTGAAGAAATTGAAGCAAAGCTTAAAGAAGTGGTATGTTTTTGCTTTCTACTTCTCAATTATTCTGAAGAATGAATTTGTTTTATTTCCTTATGTGGGTCGAGGCCTTGATCTTCAAAGACAGTTATGCAAAGTGTAATAATATGGAAAAGAGTTCATTATGTCATCAAGCGTGTGTGTGTTTAGATCTTGTAAATCATGCAGTGCTTCATGTCACTGTGTCAGTTCACAAAATTAGTATGCTAAATTAATGGCTATATCAGACTGTAATGTATTACAGTAGCTAACATTAGCCTAGGAAATAGCACAGGAGACTTTTACATACCAGTGTCAATGTCCTTTCTGGTTTAAGAGAAGGTTCTTGATGGTTGGGTAATGAAGAAATTGGGGGGGTGATACTATGAAAGATTCATAGCTGATGCCTGTGATAGTATTAACACAGTTGCTCTTAAGGCAATATCAAATAGCCTTTTTCTACTTTGTAGTCTACAGTGGCATTAGATCAGCATTCAGAGACTTACCTGATTGACAATGCAAATAAATGTATTAAAATCTACTTTTTTTACAGCTTTTGGTACTTAAATATGTACAGAATAAAGATGTTTTTATGCGATATCACAAAGCTCACTTAACAAGACGCCTGATATTAGATATATCAGCTGATAGTGAAATTGAGGAAAATATGGTGGAATGGCTCAGAGTAAGTAGCCTGACATCTCTCTTTCTTTGTGCCTCTTGCTTGTGGTACAAGTTCCCACTCTTGAACTTAGATACCCTTCTTGCTTAGGTGAGTTCTATCTTAAATTGCAGGCCACTCCGGACATCTTACACTTCTGTTTTATTGCAGTAGTTTGTGAAAGTAAAACCATTTAGCTCTTTTCGAAGACAAATGTTGGTCCTAATAGTGGTAGTGATAGATTTTAAAACGTTTCACATATTGTCTGAAGGCTTCATATATTCCATATGGAAATGAGAAAAATGCAGTGTACTTGTTTAGGTATGTAAATAATTTGAGATGTGTTTCTAATTGTGAAATCTTATTGTCGATTAGAATACTATTCGCATGTCTTAAACATTCCTTCAAGTCTCAGAATTCATTGATTCTTTAGTACATACATATGTTCTTCAGCACTTGGATTTCTTTAAAAGAATCATCATATGCCCTTAAGGTGTAACTACTTATGATCCATGCAAAAAAACATTATATTGCTTTGCAGATTAACTGTTACTGTAAAGTGATGGTACCTGCATACTTTAATGCTCTTCCTTTTTTTTTTTAATTTATTATTTTAAAAATAAAAGCTTTTTGTTCATATGTCTATGTCATAGTTTAGTGTTCTGTTTGTTTATACAGGAAGTAGGAATGCCAGCAGACTATGTAAACAAGCTGGCTAGAATGTTCCAGGATATCAAAGTGTCTGAAGACTTGAACCAGGCCTTCAAAGAAATGCACAAAAATAACAAACTTGCTTTACCAGGTATTGTTTTCAAATTATTTGCTATTTTTCATTTCTCATAGCGAAAAATAATTCTGTTGAACCTTGAGTTAAAAATTTTATGAACTGCAGGTTGAGTGTAGTCTTAGGAGTATTGTTACCCCTAGATTGGAAGTGTCTGTAGACTTTACTTTCTCTTACGGTTGACACTGGAACTATATCGTTCTGTAACTTATTGGGGTTTTTCATTATGAGCAATATTGTGGATACAGACTCCCAACTCTTGTACATAAATTCCAAGCAGGGGCTTGAGTCGGTATCAACTAGGTGAATGCCTGAACTACCCCCTTCTTTTATGTCCTCATCATTCTTCATCAGTGCTTCATGCTGTGCTCCTCCTTTATCTGCCAGCAGGAGGGCTGGATGCGTGCTATGAAGAGCTTAAATAACATTTCTGAGATTAGATTTCACTGATGGGAGAGGCTGGGGAACATCCAGTTTTGGACCTGCTACTGCTGAAAACCCTTGAGTAGTGCTTACAGGCATCAGCTATAAAGCTGCATCAGGGCTTAAGGAGCTCAGCAGAGGCAAGCCAAAAAACCCAGAGGTTTCAATCAGTGTTGCTGGCAGAAAGCCAGTGGTGCATAGATTACCTTAATGTTTAAGTAGGTAGACACCCTGCTAGTTTCTGAAAATTCAGTCCTCCATAACTGTATTTAGAGTAGGAAAAAAAATGCATTTGGTTTATCTGTTATACCTGGAAGTTCATATAATCCAATATTGTCTTACAGCTGACTCTGTGAATATTAAAATTTTAAATGCTGGTGCCTGGTCCCGAAGTTCTGAAAAAGTGTTTGTGTCGCTGCCCACGGAATTAGAAGATCTTATCCCAGAAGTTGAAGAATTTTATAAAAAGAATCACAGTGGTAGAAAACTGCACTGGCACCACCTCATGTCCAATGGAATTGTAAGTGTATAGTTTTCGGTGTATCAGTCTCAGTGATTGTGCTTTCTGTGTATTTATATTAGTTGAAAAGCTTGTGATCCAGAAAGGCTTATAAGTAAAACTGTCATTCTATTCACAGATAACATTTAAGAATGAGGTTGGCCAGTATGACTTGGAGGTAACAACATTTCAGCTGGCTGTGCTGTTTGCGTGGAACCAAAGACCCAGAGAGAAGATCAGCTTTGAAAATCTTAAGCTAGCAACTGAACTCCCTGATGCAGAACTTAGGAGGACTTTATGGGTATTTCCCTTTATCTTGAAACAGATTTCTTCTTGATTTTTGTACTCTGAAATATTGGATTAGTATTTTTAAAGTGCTGTCAGATAACACTTTGAAACTGAAATGTGAATGCCTTATTGCTGATTAATCAGTTGTAATGCTGGCTCCTTGCACTACTGCTGAGCACACACAGCCTTTGCATTAACACATTCTCTCTACCCAATATTATCTAACTTAAGCTTTGGGAACAGCAAGATCTTTTTGACCATATGCTGCCTAAAGCACGCAGTTATGATCGTGGTTTGTGGAGTGGGACTGGTCTAATTCTAGGAAATCAGTGGCACCTGATAAATACATTGCTTAAAAATAACTTCAGTGTTTGCTCTATCAAACTTTTAATTATTTAGCTCAAGAATAAAGAGAGAAATCATGTAAATTAGACTTAACAACACTTCTGTAGCTGTGAGTTTGTGCATTTTACTTCTTTGTGTGATATTACTTACACTAACCCATTTCAGAAGGAGATTTGCTAAACTGCATCCCCTCTCTGGTTTTACTAGTATCTTAATGTTGCTCTCTAGCAGCTCCAAACAAGGCTACGTGGTTCCCTCACTACAGTTCACGGCTGTGCAGACTATGTTCTTAAAAAGTAATTGTTTCCATTTAGAAAGTCTGGTGTTTTATTTTCATTCTCCCCCCTCCCCTTTTCTCTGTAGTCTCTTGTAGCATTTCCAAAGCTGAAACGTCAGGTTTTATTGTATGAACCTCAAGTCAATTCACCCAAAGACTTTACAGAAGGAACCCTCTTCTCGGTGAACCAGGAGTTCAGTTTAATGTAAGATGATGTTTGAAAAGTAAAATAACAATGTACTATTTTATAACTAAAGGAATTTACTTGAAGCTAACCCTTGTTCTTGAAAGTTTTCAAGATTCAGCTAGACACATGTTTTGCTGCCCTATCCACACATAGTTTCGGTGATAGTCATGCTTCAGCTAGGTGGATGGACTAGATGACCACCAGCAGCCCCTTCAGACAAACGTTGCTATGATTCTGATTTCTGTGAAATTAAATTTCTTAAACACCTAGGGATGAGGAGCAAAATTGGAGGCTTTGCTATCTCCCTGTTACTAATGAGCCCATGAAATTTCATATAGGAAGAATAGCATGTAAGCAGAGCACTAGTGGCATATTGATTATTAAACACACACACACAAAGTTTCAAAAGCAGAGTCATAAGTTAAAAAAGGAAGTAAAACTACTTAATAATATGTTATGCTGTCAAAAGCCGGGCTTTTTGGTGTCACTTTCACTGGAGAGGAGTGTCTTTATCTCAGTGAGAACTGCCGTGCTCTTTTACTGGTGCTTTGAAATCCTTCAGAGCATAAGACAGTATAGAGAATATCTAAATGGTATATACTACATTCAGCTTGTTTTACTTTGTTTTTTGCCTCTCTCTCTGTTATGAATGATTATGATTAGAACTGGCTCCTTTCTAGTAACTTCAGATCCTGGACCTCATACTCAGCAGCTGGATATCTGGATCTATGGAGAGAGAGAGAGGTGACAAATCTGCTTTCCTGGGGCTTAGTTTCTTGCCCAGGGCCATGATGTTTGTTCCTGACATCAGGATTGTGGGCTTTGGGAAATGATGAGATGGCATGACAGAAGAGACAGGCTGTCCAGAAAGTTTGTGTGTGACCACTGAAGAATGCCATCAGCTTTCTTTGTTACAGTAGCTGGTTTTCGTCCTTCTTTTCTGCTAGGCAGACAGTTCTTTTGATGGAACATCGGCTGGTCCAATTTCCTGATCTTTGTTGTGAGAACTTCCTCCAAAGAACCCTAGTTTTATACAATTAAACTGAAATCTTTTTCTCTGAAATTTTATTCTTTAAAATAGTACTGGTAACTTTTCAACTTTGGACACTGTCAGTTTCAGCTGATGGATTTTTTTGTAATGCTAGTATATTCAGGATTTATTGTGCGGAGACATTGGCATTGAGTTTTTTTCAGCCAGCTATCTCACTGCTGCAGTGCTAACAGCCTATAAATATCTCATATGTGATGCTACCCCTTGCTGATGTAATTTAAGTTTAACAGGAATTCCTTAACTTAAAATGGTTTTTTTGCTTATTTTCATGCAATACAACTTTTTCAGAAAAAACGCTAAAGTTCAGAAAAGGGGCAAGATAAATTTGATTGGTCGATTGCAACTTACTACAGAGAGAATGCGGGAAGAGGAAAATGAAGGAATAGTCCAGCTAAGAATATTACGAACCCAGGCAAGTAAACTGCCAGAGGAATATAAAATTACCCTGTTTCTGTTGTTGTATTTATCATTATTGCATGCTGTCCACATTTGGATGTTGATGTATGAAATGAATGCTTTTGAATCACTTTGGAACTTACTGTTGCTATTTGGCTTGGATCCTTTGTGAATACTGGATTTTGCATGTGTGTTTGTGCACTTGTAGTTATCAGCCTCCTGTTCTGATGTACCAGGTCATATAGTTTTTAAAGAGGACAAAGCAGATATTATTAAGCAAGCAGTGAAGGTACAACTATGTAGTGGTGGGTGGCAGCAGCAGATGGTAAAAGTTGACTGACTTGAGCCACCAACACGAACAAACAGTAATGTTGATCTTCAGATCTCTTTTGATCTGTATGAAGAGAGTAGAGTGATCTCAGAGATGGGATCATGCTTTAGTAATAGCAGTGTGACTTTGAGAGGCCTCCTTTTAAGAGGGAAAGTTTGTAAGTACATCTTAGATGTACAAACTGCAGCTTCCTGCTTTGTGGTTGGTTGTCCTTCAGTCAGGTATTCATGTCAAATCTTTTGAGCTGACAGTTCTAAAAAAAACTGATTTTTTTCGGGCATCAGAGATCATTACCTACAATGGAGTCTCAAAATTCTCATTTTACCTTCAAATTGCAGGTCTATTCTATCAGTCAGATTAGATTCCAGGCCATGCACATTGTGAATTGTACCACCTGACTTAACATCTTGGCCATGCTTCCAGCAGAAAGATTAGTGCCTGTGTTCTGGTTTCAGCTGGCATAGAGATAAATGTCCTCCTGGTAGCTGGTACCGTGTTATGTTTTGAGTTCAGTATGAGAAGAATGTTGATAACACATTGATGTTTTCAGTTGCTGCTAAGTAATGTTTATACT
>JANZLQ010000027.1:9555161-9578112 GCA_026212715.1 Elanus axillaris | reverse complement strand
CCGCGGCCTGCGAGGGCGGCCGGGCCGGGCCGGGCCGGGCCGGGCCGGGCCGCGCCGCCGCGGAGCCGTCTGGTCGGTGAAGGGCGGCTCTCCGGCAGCCGGGTGGCGGGTACCGCGCTAAGCCCGGCGGGACCTTTAGCCGCGATCCTGAGAGCGGCTTTTTCCACTGCCTCATCACCGCCTGTCAGCGCTGGGGGTGCAGCGGGCTGGCCAGGGCCCTCCCTCGCCGGCTCTTCAGCTCGCTCCCTCGTAATTCGTTGCCCTACAGAGCCCCTATATCCAGCTGTTACCCGCTGCAGCGATAAGGATGCGTAGCGGCTGTCAAAGGCTTTCTCTAGCCAGGGCCAGGAGAGGAATCAGGTAGGCAAACGTACTGCCGTGATGTGCATGAGGTAGGTTCGTCAGAAGGACAGCTGGGAGGTGAGATACTGAGCGCTCCTGCCCAAAAAGCCTCTGTGCAGGGTTGCATTGAGGCACTGCTGACTTTATTGGTGGGGGTGTCTGGAGCGCCGGAGATCCTGTTACTGGTACAGAGAGCTGTGCTAGGAAGAAAAGGGCAGGTAAAGCATCTGCACCGCGCTGGATTGCATCCATATTGCCGTATGCAAAGCTGAAGGTTGTGTTTTACCAGCTGTAGAAGCGTTTTGTTTTTCAAAAAGTCTGTAACTGACGCAGCATGAACACTCCTAGCAGATGCCATTTGCACTTAGAAGACTGTTGTCTGGTTTGTCCAGTTTACTACAAAGGTAAACTTCAGGTGTTGTCCGGTAAGGGCATGCTACTTTGCTAGGGTTTTTTTTTGATACTAACCTTTGAAAGCCCTTTTGTGAAAGCCCAGCAGGGACATAATTCATTTCTAGGGAGAAGTTTAATTTAAAACTTTCTGCTGGCTATTACAACCTGAGCTGGGGAAAAACAACAAAAGAACTAATTGAAAAACAGTAGGAAAAAAAAAATCTCTCTTTTGTTAGTTGAAGGTTGTCAAATGAAGAGAGAAAGAGACTAAATTTTCATATTGTAGACACAATACCAGAAGGTATGCTTTGGTTTATAAAATTGATGGTGGTTTTGTGGTGTCCTTAAGTGGTTATTTTTAATTTTTATTTATTTAGCTGTAATTCAGTAATGGTCAGAAGTTTCTAGTATGCTGAAATGTTGTCTAAGGAAATGGCTAAGAAAGTGGCTTAAACCACCAATGGAAATATTTTTCTGTCAATATGTGAAATATCACCTACAGATGTATTTTTGTATCTTTATGCTGCTTGATTAGATGAAGCTAGTAGCTGGTGATTTAGCCTGCTCAGGTGATACTTTTTTATTTTCCTTGGTTTTGTTTTATTATCATGTTTTGTTGTACCATTCTGAATTCATTACCCTCATTTTTTGTGAAATGCCAATGAAATTAAGCAGAAGATGCAAACTGCCACTTTTTTTTTTTTTTTAAAAAGTTAATGGTAGGACTGAATGAACCGAAGTCCAGAGAAGCAGACAGAGGGACTAGTAAACTTTTTCAAGATAGCACCACTCACTCCCTGGTTTAGACATATATGTGTACATAACAGACTTGGACAAAATGAATTGTTTCTTGTTTTTAAAGGAGTATCTGTTTATTTTTCAGAAAATATTTTATCACAGGTATTATGGTGAAACTATGTACTGGTCTATACTTTTTTAAAAAGGCATGTTTTGATTTTTAATTTAATATTTTTTCCAGTGTTTCTGGGATACTATTTTTTAAAATAGTGACTTCTGTGAAAATGGTACATTACTGAAATGTCATGATATTGGCTTTCTTGATATGAAATTCTGAGGACTTTCTTATTTTCAGAGTTTGAAGTATACAAGCCGTGGCTATGCATCACAGCGTACTTTAAATGTAAGTATAAAGCACCATCTGACTGCAATAAATAACAGTTTTGAATTTGTTTCTTAATCACTGAGGTTTTTTAAGAAGTTATCACAAAAAATCTGCATTGAACACAATGTGACTTGTGCCAGTCATGCTTTATTGCAAAATCTGGAATAAAAGTCAGATTTTCTTTCTTATTTTGGTTTGCTAATTGCTAGGTAGTGTGGGACAAAATAGGTTAGAAGTGTGTCAGATAACTTCAGCTTAATGCAACTTTCTACCTGTTATTGGAAAATACAGCTCATCCATCTTATCCCTTTGAGGTTATTTTGTATGTTATCCTGCAACTTGCTGTTGACAATGTAAAGGATTAGGACATGTGTGTTACTATCACTGAGGTCAATCATGATGAAGAAGGGGTTACAGAAACAGACCTTCTTAGTTTTAAACAAGTATAATTTGTCTTTTTTTTGTTGTTTGTTTAATTTTTTGTGTCTAAGTTCCACTGGAGCCAGCACAGTTGGAGGTATTCATTGCTGCTTCTCAGTAGCTGCCCAGGGCAGCCAGAGGTCTGAAATGTGCGTCTTTTTGATGCCGGGTCCTCATGCTACTCTCACAGGGTTAGCAGGTAGACATGTTGATGTAGCACTAAAGCTAAGAGGCAAAATAAATCTGTTTTGAGGGGCTGCTAGGTTTAGAGCTGAATGTCATACCATGTCTTAAACTACTGCTTACGCATTACGCTGGGACCTGGACTTTTGAATGTCTCCAAGGATGGAGACTCCACAACCTTTCTGGGCAACCTGTTCCAGTGCTCAGTCACCCTCACTGCAAAAAAGTGTTTCCTGATGTTCAGAGGGAACCTCCTGTGTGTCGGTTTGTACCCATTGCCTCTGGTCCTGTCATTGGGCACCACTGGAAAGAGCCTGACTCCATCCTCTTTGCACCCTCCCTTCAGGTATTTATATACATGGATGAGATCGCCCCTGAGCCTTCTCTTCTCCAGGGTGAACAGTCCTAGTTCTCCCAGCCTTTTCTCATAGGATAGATGTTCCAGTCTCTTAACCATCATTGTGGCCCTTCATTGGACTCTCTCCAGTATGTCCATATCTCTCTTGTACTGAGGAGCCCAGCACCAGACACAGCACTCCAGGTGTGGCCTCACCAGTGCTGAGCAGAGGAGAAGGATCACCAGCTGGCAATGCTTTGCCTAATGCAGCCCAGGATACCCTTAGCCTTCTTTGCTCCAAGGGCTCATTGCTGGCTCTTGTTCAACCTGGTGTCCACCAGGACACCCAGGTGCCTTTCTGCCAAGCTGCTTCCCAGCTGGGTGGCCACCAGCATGTACTGGTTTCTGGGGTTGTTCCTCCCCAAGTGCAGGATACTGCTCCTTGACAAACTTCACAAGGTTCCTGTCAGCCCATTTCTCCAGCCTGTTGAGGTCCCTCTGGATGGCAGTACGAATCTCTGGTGTATCAACCACTCCTCTCAGGTTTGCATCATCAGCAAACCTGCAGAGGATATGCTCTGCCCCATCATCCAGATCATTAATGAAGATGTTAAACTGGACTGGACCCAGTATTGACCCCTGGGGAACACTGCTAATTACTGGCCGCCAACCAGACTTCTTGCCACTGATTACCACCCCCTGTTCCTGGCTATTCAGCCATTTTTCAATCCACCTCACTATCTGCTTATCCAGCCCACACTTCATTAGCTTCTGTATGAGGATCTTATGGGAGACAGTGTTTAAAGCCTTACTGTAGTCTAAGCAGACAACGTCCACTGCTCTCTCTTCATCTACCAAACCAGTCATTTCACTGTAGAAAGTTATCAGGTTCTTTGAGCACGACTTCCCCTTGGTCAATCCATGCTGATGACTCCTGAAGATTTTCTTGCTGTTCATGTTCCTGGAAATGGTTTCCAGGATTAGAGGGTTAATCACCTTCCCAGGGGTCGAGGTGAGGCTGACTGGCCTGTAGTTCCCTGGGTCCTGCTTCTTGCCCTTCTTGAAGATACGAGTGATGCTTGCTTTTTTCCAGTCCTCAGGCACCTCTCATAATTGTTGTGACCAATCCAAGATTGTTGAGAGTGACCTTACAAAAACATCAGCCAGCTCCCTCAGCACTTGTTGGTGCATCTGAGCAGGGCCCATGGATTTATGTATGTCCAGTTTGCTTAAGCATTCCCTGACCTGATCCTTTTCCATGAAGGGTACATCTTCCTTGCTCCAGCCTTCCACCTGATCTCTGGGGCCTGGGATTCCTGAAGCCTGGTTTTACTAGTGAAGACTGAGGTGAAGAAGGCATTCACTACCTCATCCTTTTCCATGTCCTGTGTCACCAGGTCCCCTGCCCCATTCAGCAGCAGGCCCACATTTTCCGTAGATTTCCTTTGCTTCCTAGGTGCTTATGGAAGCCCTTCTTGTTGCCTTTGACATCCCTTGTCAGATTCAATTGTAGCTGGGCTTTGGATTTCGTAACCTCATCCTTGCATGCTTGTACAGTGTCTTCCAGGTTCCCTGTCTCTACTTCCACCTTCTGTATGCTTCCTTTTTGCATATGAGTTTTGGTCATCCATGCAGACCTCCTGGCATTTTTACCTTACTTACTGCTTGTTGGAATGGACTGCTTTTGAGCTTTGAGCAGGTAATTCTTGAACATTAATCAGCTTCCATCAACTGCCCTTTTCTTCAGGACCTTTGAGACTCTTGCAGGCATCATCTATCTCAAGGCTGAGCTCAATGCATTCCAGCTGTTCTGTCACATAGAGGGCAACCCCCCTACGCCCCCCCTTCTCTTCTTGGCCTGTCCTTCCTAAAGAGCCCATATTCCTGCATGGGAGCCACCCCACCACAGCTGCACGATCCTAAGATTGTAGTCCTGCAGCTGTACACTGATCTCCTTATGTTTTTTCCCCATGCTGCATGCATTAATAAAGACTATTTTAGTGCTCTGAAACATTTCCAGGATAAAAGCGAAGCTGCGACATCAATGAAAGAGTAACTAAGTGGATAAATTTAAAAATACTGGTATATGTGTGCATATGTGGGAGAGACTGACTTTTACTCCATGCTTCTCCTCTTAGGAGGTGGTGATAGCAAGTGCTGTAAGGACACCAATTGGATCTTTCCAAGGATCTCTTTCGTCATTGCCAGCCACTAAACTTGGTTCCATTGCAATTAAGGGAGCAATTGACAGAGCAGGTATATGTAAATATTTTTTATGTGACAAAGAAAACCTTAAGTGGCTCAGAACAGTATCAGTCTGTCTTTTAAATTGCTTGGTAAGCAGAAGGTCCTAGATTTTTTGTTCTGTGGCACTCTTTAAGTCTTTATTCACAAATGGTGTTTAAGTAAAGCTGGCTGTTGGGCATTGTTTCCATCTGAATGAAGTGCTGCTTCTAGGAGCAGAATATTACTTAGGGGTATCTGTGCTAATCCAAATCTGGTTGAACGTGCTAATTGTTTTTCTGCGATGGGGTTTTATGACACACCTAAGCTGATGCAAAAGCTACTTGTTGGTGAAACCAGTGGCCCTTCCTTTCCCTGCCCAGTTTTCACATGGGCACTTATGCTTGTAGGACACCCTTGTGAGTATATTGATGGATTCAAATTAGCAAAAAAAGTCTTTTTGGGGGAGAGGTGGGTTAATTTTCTACAGACGGCTTCTTGAAACAGAAAGAACACCAGGGCTGTTGCAAGAGATGCAGCAGGAGAGCAAGCCTCTTCTGTCTGGCAGCAGCTAGCTGTGGCCTTGGCTCACCCCTGTTAAACAAACAAACAAACAAAACTGTTTCTTTAGACATAATTGTGGCAGGTAGAAAGTTTTGTGCTTTTAACCATCCATGGAAGTTGAGCTTCTCAGGTGACTAGCGAGACTTGGAAATGTTTGTTTTAGTTAGCTAACTGTAGCTTGTTCTGCAGGGTAGCAAGGGAATTCTGCTCTGCGGGGGTCACCAGTTCACTGTGTTCCATGAATATGAGGGTAGGGATCTGGGATGTACCCAACAGGGGCCTGTGCGCTGTTAGCACGCAGGTTGGACATGGCACATTTCATTAGTCTTTGATAGAAAACTTCAACGGAAAGGTTCGTAAAAGGGAGTTGCATCTTCCGTGCAAAGAACCCTGAATTGAAACAATTTTGTTTTATAGGCATCCCTGCAGAAGAAGTGAAAGAAGCGTATATGGGTAATGTCTTGCAGGCTGGACAAGGACAAGCTCCAGCAAGACAAGCAGTCTTGGGTGCAGGTATTCATTCTTTTGAATCTGGGGTTAAAGGTTTTCTGTCTTTATATAGACAGCGTAGATTATTGAGCTATGTCCTGAAACAGAGTGGTGCCCAGCCTTTTGTCAAGGCAGTCTGTGTATGCTTTTTTTCCCTGTGGTGGGTGAAGGGTGTTGTGTTGTACTCATGTAAGCAGGCCTAAAATTGTGCATCCTCAGGAATCAATTTTCATATGCACAATGGATGTTACTGCCTATGGTGTTTGCAGAACGTAGAGAAGACGATACTGGAGACCAGGCCTCTACTTCCAGAGCACTTTAATGATGGATGCTGCTTTTTGAATCTTTAATGAAACACACTGAAGAAGAAAAGTCTATCATTACTCTTAAGCCTTATTGGATAAGGGGTCAGTGAGTTTCTTGAACTGCAGATAAGAGTATGTCATTACACTCATCTTCCCATGGAGTCTGGAGCTGTCACTGGGAGGATTCACGCTATAATGTTAACTGCAGCACAAACATTACTGGAGTGCAGGAATTATTTTCTTCTTCCTTTTGCTATAGGGATGGGATTCCATATCTTAATGTGACTTTAGGAAAGTTTGTGGGTCAAGGAAGAACTGGATGCTTTCCTGGCTCTGTCCCTGTACTTTTTTGAAAGAGAAGGAAGTGCTTCCATGTGAGGCAAAGGGATGAATATGGCTCTTTTCTTTCCCCTGGCTTGTTTCCCCATCTCATTTCTGGTATGGAGGTGATGTGCTGGTAGCAGAGCCATAATACTAGAGAGCAAGCCTAGGGTGGAGGCAGTGATGCAATGGTCTTGGGCCAAGCTGCACACAGCAGAGCCCAAAGCTGTTGTAACGAACACTCAGTAAGAGTAACAACTCAATAATGACCATGTGAATAACACTGACACCTAGCACTTTTGGTCTTGTTCAGTATTGCATGTGTTTAGAGTCCCTGTGCTTTTGGGGTCTATCTTGTTGCCACTTGCTAAATTCTACAGCTTGTTTATGCCTTTTCAGTCTTGAATGCTTCTTAGAGGCAGGGACTGGGGTGTCAGGAGGAGGAATAGCTCTGGAGCTGCTTCCCTGATCTTCTGTCTTTCTGATTCTTCACTTGCTTGCTCCTTTACCACAAATCTGTTGTTGGAAGGAGAGAAACAACAAGAGTCTCCAAGAAGGATAGTAACTAGGGGTGAGGGTAGATAAAGTGCTATTTAGCCTGCCATGGCAAAAGCTGGACACCCTGGGCTTAGATAAAAATTGGTCCCATATGAAATATTGCTGAGACACCAATAAAGTATTAGTCTACCCTTTAAATAATAGTTTTTTGTACAATTTCCTTGACTCAGGTCTACCGATATGTACTCCTACTACAACTGTCAATAAAGTCTGTGCTTCAGGAATGAAATCGATCATGATGGCAGCCCAAAGCCTGATGTGTGGGAGTCAGGTATGTGAATTTTAGTGCTGTTTTATGGAAAAACCACACTACTAATGTTGTAGATCCTGCCCTACTAATGACTGCGCTCTTTGCTTTGGGACTGTGTTTTGACTTAGGATAATAAAGCTAATTAGTGAGGTTTTGTTTTGCTTATGCAACCTTAATCCTTAATTTTGTAGTCGCTTAAGTGTGTTTTGGTTTTAAACAGAAAAAAATTCTAAGTATTATAGTTAGGAAATTGTCAGATATATTTTTAGAGCTGAGCAAATAAGCTGGATTTTTTTTTTTAATGTACATACTCTTCCTACTGCTCTTCCCCGACCCTACCTCCTGCCCTGCCCCCCCAAAAATAATTAAGGGAATTTTCAGTCTTTCTAGTTTGAAAAATCAAAGAGATTTTTATAGACTTAGTTTTTGATGAAACACACTTAATCTTGACTTGCAGACACTCTCAAGACTTCAATGAATTAAATATACATATTAAAGCAATGTTGTTTCCAAGTACATTAAAGATGTTTCAGGCTTGTTGCTGAATAAGCATTTTCATTGAAGAGAGCCTGATGGAAGGGAATTGCTCATCTCTGCCAACTGTGTTCTAAGATTCTCTATACAATGGGGAAAAACAGTATCCCCTAATGGGAGGATGGGAGAATACATCATCTTCAGCAAGCTGTTAAATGCTACGCAGCAAAGAATATGGGAGAAGTGTGAATGTGAAGAAAGACATTTCAATTTTGTTTTTAATTCCATACTCAAAAGCATTTTGGCAACATCTTCCCTTCTCTGAAGTGAAAATACTGTCAGTTCAATATATATTTTTCATTTACAAAGTAAGCGGCTCATAAGTGAGAAATGTACTTACTATTCTTTTTGTATGTTTGTTTAGAACAAAAGTAAAATATTTAAGTTCTGTTGTCCCTTCTGTGAAAATAACTGTATAGCTGAGTTAAGCAACTACTAATTGCTTTGGCCTTGCTCTGCGGAGAATGGCACTTTGTCCAGTGCATACTGAAGTCGGTGGAAGTCTTGTCACTGGACTTTGAACCAGGCCCAACATGTCTGTGTAAACAGCTACATTTGGATTTAGTAATTTACGTCCAGTTACTTTGTGATAGTGGTTGTGCATTTTCTTGGTTTGACAGATGCAGGCCATGAGCTCTGAATAGAGTTGGAGTTTTCAGCCAAGCTAATCATACATGCTGTGCTGCCAGGCTCAGAAAAAGCAGAGACTCGGCCAGTTATTAGTCTCTTAGAGCTACAAATTACAGGGGGTTTTGGTATTTGTTTTTCCTGGCTGCGGACTATGAGGTATCTGTGGTGTGAAAGTCAGCGATGGTTACCAGTGGCTTGAGTCAGCATACATCATTGTATAAACAATTGTATTAACTCTGTCTCCAAGTCTTTCACTTTACACAATTGAAATGCCAGGGACTCTTGTTCCTCTGATCTATTGCTGCTTCCATATCTCAACTGCCTTTCTGATTTATCTGCCTTTCCAGTTTGTCTTCTGCCTTCTTTCTTTTCTTTATTCATGTCACTGTTCCTGGATCTAGTTTATGATCTATTCTGAACCAAACCATTATTTCTCAGAGTCTTAAAGAAACAAAAAAGCTTTCATCTTTTTCTTACTGCTGTTTTGATGTAAAATCTTTCTGAATTTATATTAACAGCACTAATGAACTCTCAAAGACACACACTGCTGTGTGTGTCTTTTTCCTGCAGTTATCCATATTTCAAATACGCCATGTATTAACCCAACTGTGTCTATTCTTTGCATGCTGAGATCCTAGGGATTTTGGGGGTATAGCCTGATGAACAGTAGTGTACTTATGGTCCTTATAGCTTTATTGTTTGTATGTTTTCTGTTTGTTTGCTTTGTCTCAGCCTGAAAAGATTACTAATTTATAAGTGCCCATAATGATTTGGCTTAATTCAAGTTCATTAATCATTAATTATTAACATATCTTTTTTTTTTTTGCTGGCCTTGTCAGATGATAAAACTGTATTATAAGTCACCTCTCTTTACACAGTAAGATGAAACAATATTATGTAAAACTGCAGGTACTTTAAATCTCTGTCAGTTCTTATTGGTCTCAGATTCTTTCTGACTGTTGCTTGTTCCATAGGAATATGGAGCTGTGAATGAAGAACAAAAATGAGAAATTTACAGAAAAATAAACTTTTAAAAGCAAAATTTATAATTTGATCTTGGGAGCTTTTGAAGTAAAGTGCAAGAGACTGACATGGCTCTTGCAGCTTTCTAAAACTGCATACATGACAAAAGTCCAGTTTTTCTGTCACGGTGGATTAACTGGCTTCAGCTGTTGTTCCTGCTGTTTGCTTTTTAAATGCATAAAGATTTTTTTTTCCTCTTTCTGTAAGACTCCTCAGAAATATAGTGTCCATGCTTAAGCTTTTGCTAATATTTGTTCCTATGAGAAGTCATAGAGAACATGCTGCATTATTAGTAATTTTAACTCGTTTCCTTTGAGCAGGATGTAATGGTTGCTGGTGGAATGGAGAGCATGTCTAATGTTCCCTATACAATGAGCAGAGGATCAACACCTTACGGAGGAGTAAAGCTGGAAGACCTGATAGTAAAAGATGGGCTGACAGATGCTTATAACCATATCCATATGGTAAATATTCCTGCACAGTACTAAAGTATCAACCATAGACCTGATGCAGCTTTGAAGAGCTTGTGTGTAATTATTATGAAACTGCTTCATCTAACAAACCTAAAAATGAGGAGTAACATTAACGAAGGAAGAAGTCTTCCATTTGCAGGCTTCCTGTAGTAACTGTAACAAAGGCACTAGACAGAAGACCAAAACAGAATAGCAAATTGTGTGTTAATATTTATCTGTCTCTGACTGAAGTCTAAATAGCCCAGAGCAGGGATTAAAAAAAAATTTGCTACTGATAGATTGCTGTTGCGCTCTCTGTGGGAGAGAGCAATCAAGTTACTTGGTACCTTTGAGGGTACCTTACTCTGTATGGTTCAGCAGGCTCTCACATTTATTTTCCCTCCCCCAATGTACATGTCTCATATCTTCAGCTGATAAGCTTACTCATCAGCATGGTAACTTAAACTGGACAAACAGCTGCAAACTTAGGATGGGTTTCAAAAACAACTGATATGAAGATAGTAAAGAACAAGCATCAGGGAAGAACAGTTTGAAAAGAGAATGGCTACTTCCAGTTGCCTGTGGTAATTCACAACTGTCAGGTATTACTGATTGATTGGTTAGTGTTCTTGCTGGTGTACAGGAAACCATGTCATGAAGAACATTCTACCGTGATCCATATATTTTGATACAGACCTCACTGCTTCTGTGTGTGACTTACTCTTGTTGCAGTATGGTGCACTCTGCTTAGGCTATTGGCTGAAATGCACTCCCTCATTTCAGCTAAAATGGAGTTTGATTGTGAGGATTTTTATAGGAATGTAAATAGTGGCTTTGCTAGTGGGGGAAAAACTCTAGGAGTTAGTTGTAATTACACAAAGTTTTAATAGATTGGGACAATATTTCAGAACCTTTTGTCTTCATTATAGCAGCTGTAGGTTGCTTGGAAAACCTTAACAGTCTGTGTGAGAATATACAGAAAGGCTTTAGGAACTTAATTTTGTCCATGTTTTTGTCTGTGTTAAGTCTAAGCAATAGACTTAAGTTGCTGGTGCTATGAAGACTAAATTCTTTAACTGCATAGAAGTGAACTTGCTTGTTTGAATAACTGGAGGAACACAGGACTAAAGGGTTTTGTGTTGATTCATTGAGTTTTCTACAGAAGTGAGAGGTGAAACAAAACCTGTCTAAGAACAAATCCTTCAGGCTGACTGTATGAGTATCCTTTTTCTTTATTTTGTCACAGGTATTTAGACAGTGTTGGTAGTGGCTTATGATTGTATAATTATGATTGACCTATATATAAAATTATTTGATTGTTTCATTCTACTTATTTCATTCCAGTTGTTAGACAAAAGGTATATATCTGTTTGTAGAGTTTTTAGAGTATTGGATCCTGAAGGCTAAGTAAGCCCTGTGTGTTGATCTGTCCTTGTAACCTTTGGACTAGGCAAGCTAATAATGGAAAGAAAACACTAGTAAGATGATGTGAACATACTGTTCTGTGGCTGAATAATGATCTTTAGTCTCTGAAGACATCAGCCCTAAGCACCTGAAAACTTAATTTTGCATGTGTTTTTTTTAACTTAAAAAAAAAGCCTTGTAAGGAAAGTTCCTTCATGTCTTTAATAATCTGGATCCAGAGAACATTCACTACATCTGAAGATCATATTCCAAAACCAGAAGTTACTATTTAATCATGACTGTGTAAATTAGAAATGGACACCAAATATTAGTCACATTCAATTCTGGAAATCTGCTGGTTGAGTTTTTTCAGTTACATTTCTACTTTGTATCTCCAGAAATACCAAACCTAACATGCCTGGTTTTCTCCAAGGGCAACTGTGCTGAGAATACTGCGAAGAAGTTTACTATTTCACGAGAGGAACAAGACACTTACGCCATAGGCTCTTACACTAAAAGCAAAACAGCCTGGGATTCAGGAATATTAAAAAATGAAATAGTTCCTGTCACTATTTCAAAAAAAGGTATTACGGAAAGGTGTGATAAAATGAATTGTGTTTCTCATTGAAAGCTGTAACATCATCTGTGTTCAGTGCAAATTGTGTTCAAACATGCAGATCTTAGGAACACTAATTTTAGATTAGCTGAGAATTTTCTGTTACGCAGATCTTCTGATGAATAGCAGTCAGTGACCTGTGATCTGGTTTTGTTTTTAAATTATTCTTTTATGTTACATACCATATCTTCTTTCTTTTTTATGTAAGTGGAAGACTAGCTATTGAATTTAGCTAGTATGGCTTGAGGACTTCTGTGTTTTAATTTCCCTGTTAATTAATTACCTTAAAGGTATGTTCTTTCTCCCTTTCATTCAGCCCCTAGGAAGTATAAATGGTTTTGCTGTGAATAAATTGGATTAAGGAATAATTTTTTTTCAGTTTTCATAAGCATGTTTCTTGACATGCATTTTACATGCGTTTACATTTTTTTACTGAAATAAGTTGTTTGATTAAAAGCTGCCTTATTTAAAGTACTGTGTTAGAATGTCTTAAGATTGGACTGTTCTATAAAATACTAAACCAAATCTACGTTTCAGGGAAGCCAGATACAGAAGTGAAAGAAGATGAAGAATACAAACGTGTTGATTTTAGTAAAGTTCCAACGCTGAAAGCTGTTTTCCAAAAAGAAAATGGTAAATACTGTTAAACCAACTGCTTAACTTTCTACCAAGTGCAGGGATACTTTGTTATAGTGAAGAATACTGTTCACAAGAGCTTGAATGCCCAACAGTAGTCCATTAACTTTTAAATGTCTGCTAAGATAAAGAAACATGCTTCAGAACAGCATGAACTGGCTTGGATTAAAAGATGGTCCAAGAACTTTAAACCAGTGAAAACCTCTGTTTTGGACATTTATTTTTAAAAGACTGAAATGGATTGGTTTCAATTTAGTTATTGCCTTGTTCTCTACCAAGTACAAGCTTTTGTTTCAGTGGGAGCTGGAGTGCCTTTACATAGCTGCCCGTTACTTCCCTGAATCTGTAACTGATAAATCTTTCTGGCTAAATCAAAGTTGCCACTCATTCACAACCCCTTCTGAGCTGGAATTCTGTGTTAATGCCAGCAATGCAGCTGACATGGAAGGCATGATCTAAACTGCCACTTGGATGAAGATAAGAATACATGTGATTGCACTTGTTTAATCAAACCAATTTAAAAAAAAAACAGCTCCTTTTTAGTTACCTCAGTACAACAGATATCACCATGTTGTTGAGACCTTGTGTTCAAGGGCCTAAGGTTAAAAAAAAAAAATCATTAACAGGAAGTAGGTGAGCTGTATCACACTTCCCCCTCCATTTAAACAATGCTTTCCCTTTTCTAGGAACAGTTACAGCTGCTAATGCCAGTACTCTGAATGATGGAGCAGCTGCTTTGGTGCTGATGACTACAGAGGCAGCCAAGAGACTGAAAGTCAAACCATTGGCACGGATAGTAGGTAAGATTTTTCTTTTCTTATCTTTGGGTACAGTCCTGGAAAATACTCCCATAGTATGCGCTCAGACTGGGAGTCCTCTTATCTGACTGACGTTCATGGGGTAGAAAAGCTGAGCCCTTAGGCATTATGGCTGCATCTTCTCAATACAGTGCTTGAAATTTCAAGCGCTGTACCAGTAGGCTTTTGATCATAAACAGAATTTTCTATATGGAATAATATTAAAAATCTGAGAATGTTATTATGTGGCTCACTTAAGGCAGTAAACTTTATATGTGTCTATTTTGTGGACCATTATATTCAGAATTTTTCCATCTTGGCTGGGTTTGCTGCCTGCACAAATAAAAATCATGTAGTAAAACCAAAAGGTCTTTAAACAGCTTTTGCAATTTTTACAGCTTTTGCAGATGCTGCTGTTGATCCTATTGACTTCCCAATTGCACCTGCACATGCTGTTCCCAAGGTAGGAATAAAACTGAGTGTATTTTGAAAAACAACCAACTTCCTTAGCAGTGATCATTGGTTTATCACTCTGTGGATCTTCCTGTAATTAGGATCAAAATTATGATTACTTCATAAATGTGAAGGAACACGTGTTTTTCAGAGGATCAAGGCTAGAATGCAGTTTTCAGAGTAACATTTCTCACACCTATTTTGAAAGAGAGTATTGTTTTGTACTGCTTTGGGCTTGTTTACACTTTTGAAGCTTTGCAGCTAGTATGGCTAAAAGGGAAAATAAATATGGTTATACAAGTATAGACTGGTTCAAAAAAAGAACTGAAGACAAGTGTATGGTGTGAAGCAATAGTGTGTCCGTTTAAATGTACTTACTGTAGCAGTGCTCTTACTACAAGTGTGATGAAAATGTATTCTTGGCATAGGGTACTCTCCATTTTTCTCACCTGACAAAGGGGTTCTGAAATAGGAACTTGAATCGGACTATGGGCAGCCTGAAGTCACCAACTTCAAAAGAGACCTAATTATTTCTGTAATTAGCTTTCTAATTTTTTCATAGTAATTATTTTTATTTCTAGATTCTAAGTGTGACAGGCCTGAAAAAAGAAGATATTGCAATGTGGGAAATCAACGAAGCATTCAGTGTTGTGGTACTGGCCAATATTAAAATGCTGGGTATTGATCCACAGAAAGTAAATATTAACGGAGGTGCCGTCTCTCTTGGACATCCAATAGGGTAAGTAAAGTAAGCACTGGTTTCTGTTCTGCACAGAGGCATTGTCTTCTAGACATACTGCTAACACATCTACCTTTATTCCCAAATTTAATGCAAGTAGGAAGGCTAACGGAAATTTGCTATCAAGTACATAGTGACTTAATTCAGGTGTTAAATTTCAGGGTACCTTGAAAAGAGCATGATCCCATTTTTCTCTTCAGTTAGTTACCACCTACTTCTTTATAAAGAGCTTGCTTGTTACCATAGCTATATGGATCTATGCAGTATTAAAACCAAATCACTATTAACATGACAGAATAAATCATAATTAATCAAGTAGTTAAGCTAATAAAATTTACAGGTAAACTTGGGAAAATAGTGAAGGGTATGGTACAGGGCCTTCTATATTTCTTACATGAGCAAAGTGAAATTCCAGGTCTTGTCAAAACATTTTTGGCAGTGAAGTCAAAAGTCTCCAAGCACCTAATGCAGCAGACAGGGATAGTCTGGGGGAGAGTGGTGGGTCTGTTGTGTGAAGTTCTGTCACCTGGTTAGAGGAGTCGGGTCACCTGCTGTGTTCCCTAACAGCTGTAACTTACTCCTGACTTCAGTATATCCCCTTCATCCTCCCGAAGAATGATGGTGCTACACCATCCAGCTCTATGAGGAAAAACCCACTCCAAAACCTCTAAGTAAATATAGATGTAAAGTAGCCATGGTATACATCAGGAACAAGTAGGAGTACTTGCATGGTTCATAACAAGCTCTAATCAAGGCATAATCCTGCAAGACATGCTGACATTCTGAGGAGGCAATATTTTTTTTGTCTTAAAAGTTAATTTTGACAGGCTAATGTCAGAATTTAAATGTCTGATTTTGCAAGTTAGGTGGATCAAAGTAGCATACTGCAGTATATCAGGTTGTAAGCAAATAAAAACCTGTTGGAAATTGTTACTATGGATTGGTTTGTGTGTTAGATTTGTTACCTTCTTTGAGGGCTTTGGTACATGTAGAGATACTTTGTAGTACACAGAGGCCATTTCCAGAAGGAACTTTCCATAAACATGGAGCTTTTGTATGTATAAGAATCTTTCTGTGAAGTACTGTTACTATAGAAGAATAACCTGTATTACATCTAAATATAGATGAAAAGGTTGGTTTGGTACTTTTGTTGGTGTTTTTTTCCCCCTCCAGTGAATCCGTACTATGTTCTGCCAACTGTCCTGTGTGGGTCAAATTAAGGTTAATTTCCTTTAAACTCAGCTATATACACTTTTTTGCTTTTCTTTAGAATGTCTGGAGCAAGAATTGTTGTTCACATGGCCCACGCTTTGAAACAAGGACAATATGGTCTTGCAGGAATTTGCAATGGAGGAGGAGGTGCTTCTGCAATATTGATAGAGAAGTTGTAGGCCTAAATAGTGTTGGGAACAAAGCCTTAAATGCTCTCTGATCAAAATGATGAGTGGTACCTGTTACATCTTATTTATCAGTAAGTGGATGAATTCCTTAACTGCTATTCTAAAATTTCTTAAAAAATCATTATTGATATAGACAACTGGGCTTTTATTACTTCTGACTCAGTGCAAGTTTTTGTACAGTACAAATAAAAAATGTCAAATTACAGTAATGTCTTGAGACCTGACAATAAAGAATGTTTGTTAACTGTGTGTGGCTCTTCCATCACTGACATACAGTTTCTCAAATGCCACGGACAATGAATTCTCTTGCTAACTCACATAGCGCTGCTACTAGAGGCAACTAGTTTCTTACAGTTTTGTTGCTTATTCTTCCTAACTACTAAGTGATTTTCATGGAAAAAGTAACTTCACTCAGAGGTTGGTTTTCTACTGTTGTGTACCTTGAAGGCAGGTCACATGCACAGAAGGAGCCCTGCTGTAGCACTCACTTACCCTGGCCTAGGGTGTAGTACCCAAGCAACCTAGAAGAGACAGTGGTGTAACTTACAAATGCAAGTACTAATATGGTCTCAAAATGCTACTGCTCCTTTTTTGTTCATTTAAACCTCTGTGATGTACAGTTTTGTCAATATGCTTTGAAGTAGAGGCAGATTCAGGACCAAGAGTACAATTGCCATTACTGCTTCTTCCCTAGGAGCTGCCTAGTTATCTGGCTGCACGCTGGAATTCCCAGTTAAGTCTTCAGGAGTAGAGGGGTCAGCATCCCTATTGCTGGTATGGGGAGCTAGGAAAATACTTGCCTGGGATAATCTTGTTCAAGACTTCAGTGAGACGCTTATGCAGTTTCTTTGGCAGGCTTTTTACCAGACGGCAAAAATTGCCTATTTCACCAGTATGAAGCCTATTCCCACCACACCCTTTTCACAAGGGATAAATATCAAACACTTTTAGGTTTCTTAGCTGGGATTTAGGACAACTGTTATTTGACACTGATTTTGGCAGGAAGTCATCTTCACCCACTGACTATCCTTGCATTTTCCTCCATGAAATAGGGGTAATAAATACTTTGACTGGGATGTAGTGGGATCTGTTTCTTCTGGGAATGAATGTACTTGTAGAGGTAGCAAATGAACAGTGGTGTTTAAATGCTACATTCTAAGAAAATTAACCTTCATTCATGTTGTGACACCTGTTCTGAAAATCATTATTATTTGCTATATGACAGAAGCTTGGAACTGAAGATGCTGCTTCATTTGAAAGAGTGTAAATGAACTGGTAATTCACATTTTTACTACTATTGGATCACCTGAATTGAAAGACTAGGGCAGATATTGGCTGTCCCATGAAGAGCTACACTATGTCTCAAATAGATTTGCTATTTATTTAAAAATATCACATATCAACTGTCAGAATACTGTTACGCATAAAATGCCACCGTGTAGCAGAGACAATTGGTTTTGCCGCTGACAATTGCTGCTATTAGAACTTAGTGTTTAATAGTGAGCTCTTCCTCTTAAAAAATGACGGATCAACATGACTTTTCTATACAGTATCTGCAAGCTGCTTAGAGGACTTACTTACAAAACATTAGGCAAGGCACACAATTTTTTATTAAAACAAAAATATTTATTCAAGCTGTAAATGCTATGCAGTATTTAGTTATTGGATGGGTTTAATATAAACATTACTGCATAATATTGGTTCCTTAGGAATCCTTGTATTCTATCTGAAACATTGCCCTGTTGCTGTACAGATCTCTTCTAAGAAAACGTGAGGTTTTTTAAGACCTCAACAATTTGAGACCAAAGGAGGAAATGCCAGTAGAGAAAATTCTGCAGTACTGGAGCAAGGCTTAGTGTGGTAATTTTCACCATACTAATTATTACTAAAATGTAGGCTGAGCTTCTCCTGTGCTTGTTTTGAAGAGAGTTTGTATAATAGCTATGACAAATTCTACATTAAGCAGAAAGATTAGATGCAGTTTCTTCCATGTCTGGCTAAAAGCATAAGTGATATTAACAAATGCTTTCTCTGCACAGTACAAATGGCAGTTAAAAGAATTGACTTTTGCAACAGAACACACTGAAATTCTTGTCTGGCTATTGCTACAGTTTAAGTATTCATACTGGACTATGAATACGGGGGTTAACCCACAACAATGTACATTGTTTGAAAAGAGCTTTTGCATTCAAAGGACATCCTCTGTGTGCAGCAAATGCTGTAAGCAGATGAAGCCCATCCAAATTAAAGTTCTTACGTGAATGGCTGGTTGGGAAAAAGCTTTGTTAGAGGAGAAATACTTTTGGAGATTTTATTGGCCTTAATGTTTAGTTACTGGTATTTTTGTTAACTCATTCAAAGCCTTACAACATGATTTTGACAGTTGTGGGAGAAGAGAGCGTTAGTACAGGCCAGTTACATCTGAAGATTTAAGTAAGTCCCTTTTGGATTCAACAAGACAATGGAAAGCAGCCAAGTTGGCTGCCCGTGTCTGACAACAGTGAACTACAAACATCGCCTTCAGATTCACAACCTTTTCACAAATTGGCTAAGCGGATCAGATGGGTAAGTAGAGAATGCAGCAGAACACAGACAACGTGGTGTAACAGGAAACATACAACTTTTCTTACATTACATTTATACAAATTTACAATTTTGCAAATTCAATGGCTCTATAATTACGCAAGTGCTTTTTCAAAAATAAACATATACCAACTCAAATGATATTTACACTTAGCAACCTGCTTCAGAAACAGCATGATTTTGCTATAAAGTGAAACTTCAGTGCACTGAAAGTGCAACTCACCCTTTAGAATCAACTTTTCTTCCTATGCAAAACCTCAGCGTAACACCACCTAGCTTTAGACAGTCACAGTTCAGCAACTTTTTTTTCATTCATCATAATGCAAAGACAACAAGAACTTGTCCACGTCCATTCCTGCTGGAAAAGAATTTGGTAGCTTCTTTTTCTGTAGGAGAGGAAAAGGAACACCTGTGTTTAATACTAGAACCTGGGGATACTGAATGTCAGCACTCCTTTCCTCCTTATCCTTCCATCTACCTCATAGACATAACTGCACAAAGCTTGCCTAGAAATTGGGCACTGCAATGCGTACACCCTTACATGTACCCCCCCTGGGTACAAATGGCATGATTATGGGACAGGAGTAGCTGAGCTCTCAGCTTCAGCAGGAGCCCACCCAGACCAGCCTGGCACAGCCTCTCCACTCATCACATACGCAGTAGAGTAAGCGAGCATTTCCCAGTCACAGTATTTCAGGAGTATGCTATAAATAAGTGTGGTGAATTACAAAGTTAGACTGTGTCTCCTTTTTGATTATTTACATACGTCACCATTTCATGCTTCCCACCTTTGCTATTTGCCAATAAATCCCCAAGTCCAAAGGCATGGTGCTCTAGACTACAGAGACTGGGAACACACAAAATGTGGATTCCTAGTCCTGGGGGTAAACAAGGATGCAAGAATAGCTTGAATTCTAGTAAGGCCTAGTTTGAGTTTAGCTTAATTCCTACATTCCACCTAGAAACTTAGTCTGAAGTTAGAATTTAGAAACTCATTCATGGTTTAAGAGAAATAACTTGATTTCATAGTTATGTGCAGAGAGTCAGTAGGAGGAGTCACTTGTGTGTATCTATCCAAAGACTATACTAATCTTAAGAAAACTGTTAGTTCAGAGTAGGCTCAAGAGGTAAAGTTAGTAAAACTGACAAATATAAATAGGACATCTGGACTAGCATCTCTGAACCATCCCATGATAAATTATATAGAGAGAGTTATAAATAATATATAGAGAGATGCCTAATATATATTTAGAATCTTAAATTAAAAAGTAAATGCCTGTACTTGCCTTTATTTTCTTCTTCTTTGATGGTGTTGGAGAGCTTTGAAGGTCCTTTCTGTTTGTAGAACGAGAATTTCTCTCACCTTCATTCAAGTCCTCTAGTTTTCTTTTCTTTACTGTGCTCCTTAAAGATCTGAACTGCTGAGTATTGTCCTTCAGGGGGGTTGCAGTGCTAGTCCTTGCAATAGCTGCCCGCGACAGTATCATCAGCGTGTGAGCAGCCATGCTGACACTATTTTCACTCCCTGTTTCACTAGCCGGGCTGCAGGCAGGCAAGTCTGGTGTAGCAGGGGGTACCATTATTCTAGGGGTTGTGCTGTCCTCGTTGAAGCGCCGACAGGTTGGTGTCCGTACGCTGTCTGTAGTATCATCTGTATGTCTGTCCCCAACTCCAGATGGCGTACGGGGTACCGGCAATTCTCCATTTTCAACCGTTTTACCAGTCGGGCTATGCCACTGAATGTCTTGCAACATTTCCGCACATTGTTTAGTGAATGGACTTGACAGGCAAAGGCCTTGGTTGGAAACTTTAGCTGGTTCCCGCTTTGGCTCCTTCGCAGATAAAGAAACGGACACTGAAGACTTGCTATTCCCACTCGACAGTGACCCTTGCTTTTTGTTCAGCTCTTGCACCGAAGCAACCGTCTTCTCATTCCATAAGTTAACACTCTGTTGGCCATTTGAGAGTTTGGCAGTGTCCTGGTTCTTCTGTTTTTCGTCAGTATCCCTTCGTAATTCATTTTCTTTATTTGCTGTAGTCTTGTGGAAGGGATCTAATGGAAGCCCTGCAGTTGCCACCTTCCGCTCAGGCTGTGGCTCCTTTGCAGCTGTGTTTCTGTTGCTACCAACTTCTGGCTTACACAAAATTCTAGGCAATGTTTTATCTTTCTCTCTCTTTGCTACCAGTGCTTTAGCAGAGGATGATGCAGAGTCAACAGCAAATAAAGTATTTTCGGTTCTCTCTTTTTGGGATAAACTCTTAGTCTGAATTTGGGTGTTTCCTCCTGGAGTGGGTAGGACATTATCAAAGCAAAGCACTCTCCTGTGACTTTCACTTTGTCTTGAATTTGAGCTTGTGCTCTCTACTGGTGCAACAGGTAAGTTCTCCTCCACTTTCCTTCCTAGTTCTGCAGTGATAATCTTGTCTGAATTCCCAGTCCTGAAAATGAGATAAAAACACTTCAGTGACATACTTGTTCTTACTAGGCAAGTTCATTTCAGCTGGCTGGAAGTCCCCGCCCGCCCTTCAAAACACCTGTTTAAAGCTCTCTCCATTCTCTAAATGTAAGTATTTTATCAACACACAAAAACCAAGAGCAAGGGGTGACAACTGCAGAAAGCTCAGGGAAGGCCAAAAAGGATGACAAAAAGGTATGAAACAGTCTGTACAAAGAACAATTAGGCAGACTGGGGCTCATCAGCCTGGAAAGAGAAATGACTGAGGGGGAACACAACAAAGCTCTGGGGGGAAAGCCAACAAAAAGGAAACTATTTACTGCATCTTCTAGTGGAAGAACTAGGGGCATCAAGTAAAACTCAGGTTTCAAAACAAAGCAAGGACATTTGGACACTGCATATAATTAAGCCTGAGAACTTTTTTACCCTGGGATATTTGTGGATGCTGGTAGTTTGAGTTCAAAAAGAAACTGAGCACATTCATGACAGGATAGTCCATCCCAGAATGCTGCTTGTGGCTCTGGAAGTCCTTGGAGCTGAAACTGCTAAGAGGCTGCCAGAATATTCTGGGCAATATCATCACGCACGTGCCTTGTACTCTCCCCTATGCATTTGCTGTAAGTGATGGGATACAGAGCAAGACAAAAAGCTTTCAGTGGGCATCTGGACGAGAACATACAAACTCCCTAGGGCTTGGTATCCACCTGACAAGCAGCCACATCCATGTGGAAAGGCCACCACTGCACTGTAGTGATGTCAAAAGAAAAATGCTTCTGTGCTGTCAGCTCATACCACTGATGTCTGTGCCCTCTTCCTGGCTTATGCTGCATTTCCAAGAGAAGCTTCTGCAAATTCATCTATGCTAGTAAGACACTCCCCATGCAGATAAGCCTTATGGTTTGTAAGAGGAAAAGTCAAATTAACTTTGGGATGGTAACTTTGGTACTTTTGGGATGGTAAAGAAGACATGGGTGGTAGCAGTTTGTTTTATTTCTGTGAAATGTGAGATGAGACAGAGGGTAGAGAGTAAAAATGAGAAATTGCATCCCTTTACAGGGAACATTTTGCTCTCTTTGCTGTGCAAAACATACATCAGTTAAAATTATCAGAAAGCTGAATTATCAATGTTATCCAAAATCTTGCTTCTGTGGCTTTTCAAAAACCACTAATTTTTACACGCATGTATACTGTATACCTTGGTATGTGGTGGGTTTTTTTTTTAGGAAGTTGACTTCATTCCTGTTTTCCTCCACTTTTCCAACATTTTAACTGAGTTCTGAATATGTAGATTTTTAAAGTATGTTTTATTTCTACAATAAAAGTACCTTTCAACTCTAATATTTAAACTGAACTTCTTATCTTCTCCTACACTCTTCTGCTCACTCCAACATCCTTTTGTTTCTGAAGTCCATTAAAGATAAGAAGACTTACTACTAAAGCCCTGCTTTTCTTCTCTCTCACTTGCCCAGCAGAAAACTAGTACCTATCTCAATTAGCAATTAAGTTATAATCCTGAATATAAAGTTAGCATGCTGTTCTCCTTGCCATCTTTCCTTTGACTTTTCACTTTATAAGTGAAGAAGCAGTGTTCTAATCTGCACAGCTCCAGAACCTTATCTAACAAGCTCTACTAGATTTGGAGCAGAGAGCGGTAAAGGCAATGAGGCTATACTACAAAAGCATGGGTACCACTCATATGAGAAGAGGGGGGGAGAGGAGG
>JANZLQ010000027.1:9541680-9555061 GCA_026212715.1 Elanus axillaris | reverse complement strand
GGTGGGGTGGGAAGAAGGGGGGGCGGAGAGAAAAAAAAGTTTTAGTCATTAAAATCTCCCAGTAAATGTAACAGGCAGTTTCTCCTAGCTTGGACTCTGCTCTAACAATTTCTATTTGACAACTGAGACAGGAGAAAATAAACACAAAGACATACAAAACTAACATAGGAACAGTAACAGCAAAATTCTAGCACAGGCTGCACCAGTAGTAGCACACATCTGTATTGATACTCCCAGCAGACAGACAGGAGGAAATAAAGGGGGTACTATGTATGTATGTCATTGTTAAAAAAAGCTGCTCTCCTCTCTACCAATACTGCATGAAGACATTCATGGCAGGAAAAAGAAAGCAAGTCTGAAAACCGAGCACTACTGACCTTTGTGTTCGAGAATTTGTATGGTTCAAAGGCTCAGCTACACTTGGTACCAATTTTCCTAGAACAACAGATGAAGTATTAATAAAGCATCTCACTGTTAGTACGACATTTCACCTGACAGAGCAACAATAAAGAAAAACCCAGCAACAAAACTCCACATTTTTTTCATAATTTTAAATTTTACAGATTAATAGATTAGCAAAGGTCACCAACTAAGTATAAACAAGAAGCTTGTTGTCTACACTTAGATAGTACGTAAGCCTGGCAAGACAAAAACAACTATACTGGACTTACAAATTCACAGCAGGGATTTCCAAGTAGAAGGGAAATAACCACAGGGAACTCTCAAGTTATCTGTCAGCAAACTGAAGTGCAGACTAACTATACAATCCTAGCTTTTTTCTTAATTTGCAACTTCATTCTACTTTCCTTTTTACGTGTACGCCTATCCTTTTTAAAAAAGGTAGATAGGCTAGAGCACAAGTTGTCTTTATAACTCAATTTATTTTCTATTTTAAATCATTTTTCTTTACCCCCTCCCGACACTGAGAAATGAATGTAACTCCAGTCTTGTTTCAATTTACTATTTAAAGAAGCAAGGCCTCAATGAAATGAATATACAGAAGCATACACCTGAAATGACAAACAGAAAACAGCAGACTGCATTTTTTTTATAAATATGGAACACTTCTACTAAATATTTTCCTTAATAAATGTTTAAAATTGCTGACTCTTCTACCAACTTCTTTGTTACCATGTGGCTTGGTTTCAATGGCAGCAGTGAACTGTATTTATAACTGAGATTAAAAATAATCAGAAAAAAATAAAGAAAAGTAAACTTTTAAAATTGCATTAGAGCCTTGAAACATTAAATTTTGTTAATAAGTTTGATTCCAAATCCAGAATTATTTTATATGCTGGGAGTTATTCTTTGTAAACTGAGCAAATACAGTTACTAACTGCAGGTACAGGCCTCTCTCAAAGCCATCCCAGTGCTCACCTGGCAGAGGAGCCCTGGTGTTTATAAATCTTTATTACTCAGAACTGACATGTCTTTAGAACCCCTACTTTTCTTCTGCATTTCTCAAGAATCCAAGGCAAGTACCTGTATTAGTCTTGTTTCTTGCTCCAGGAATCTTTTGTGATTTGGGAGGGATGGGAAGTTTTGGGACACTTCTGTTGCACACTGGATTAGCCACAGGCATATGTAGAACCTTGAAAGAATCAAAATATTCCATTACAATTTACCTATAGACTCCTTATCAATTTAGATTTAATTTTGAAAAGCTTTATTTGTGATGTCCTACCTGGCGGGCAGGTGCTGAGAATGTATTTCCATTTTGTCCTACTACTGAGAGAGGTATCATTCCTACCATTCCTTGCAAAACAGGTTGCACCGGAGATGCAATTATAATGGCAGAACCTAAAAAATATTAAAGTGTTAAAATTGCACAGAAACTAAAAATACTTCAGTAAAAAGAAAAGCTTCAAGACAGGATTTCTTAAAATTATGCATGGTCAAACCTGTGGCAAGAAAAGCTCTGGCTTTTTAGAAAAACTTCACTATACTTACTATACATCACTACTAGAAAACAGGGTAAGTACCAGTGTTCTTTTTAGTATATATTGAACTCTTTAGTTAGAGTCTGGTTTCCTCTTTAAGAAATGGTTCAAAATTAAGCTTGAAATATGACAAACCTATGTTAAGGCTTCGACTTTGAATTAAAGTGATTTTTAAAAACCAGTAAAAGTAACATCAAATAGCTCATTTTGCTTCTTAGTAAACCAAACTATTATTTGGATCCTATTCTCTACAATTAGCATGATCAGAAGTCAGTAGCAGAACTATTTGTTTTGTTCCAGTCCACCCATAACAAGCACACAAGCTGGGAAAGGCTAGCTTTGTCTGTATGTAGGTATCTAATGTATATTCCTGGCTGGTAGGAGGTGTTAAATGTAGTGCACAAATATTCTAGTTAATTAGTGGGTTTGAGATTAATTATTTTAAAAAAGTAAAATAAAGCACAGTAGGACTAATTTGGAATAGTTAAGCCAAAGTTTCCTATTTAACTGTTTAAATAATAGTTACACCAGTTTTAAAAGTTATTCTAACAGGTTGTAAAACTATCCGGCTGCCAGACATACAGGAATTATAGAACAGGGAAACTATTATAGCACATTAATTGAAAAGTGGAAGAAAAATTTAAAAACTGAAAGAAAAGTTTATTCCACATAGTTCTTCAGTTACATGAGCACTACCAGGAAAAATATCAAATGCAAAAGAATGGGCAAAATTCTATTTCTCCTGTATGGAAAAAAAAGCAGAAAGAAGCAGAAAGAGAAGAAGCAGAAAGAGAAGAAGCAGAAAGAGAAGAAGCAGAAAGAGAAGAAGCAGAAAGAAAAAGAAGAAAAGAAAAAAAAATAAGGTAACAGTTGCATACAGAAATCCCAATGATGGAAAAGACCAGCACTCTGAGACCTTGCACATACTGTCGCACTAGCCTCTGCCACAATGAAATGACTACGTGCAGAAATTCAAGGATTACTGCAACAAGTTTTTAGTTTTGGAAAGAAATTGAAATGTATTGATTACAGCTGGTTTATAATTAGGTTTAACATTTTAAAAAGCACTTGATTTTTTTTATTGCTGTAGTAATAAAAATGCTTGTACCAGGAAAGATTTTTATATTATGGAAAGAACTAATATTATACTTTTATATTTGTCTAAATGTACTTCTAGTGTAGAATAGGTTTTTTTGAAAATAAAACAAAACAAGGAAGTAATTTTGGAATGACTGTCTACACCTAGCCTGTTATCTAAACGAAATACAGATACCTGTAAGACATAGCATTCTATTTAGAACAGGAATCTTACTAAAACAAAAACAAAAAACCTGCTTTATTTAGCCAAAACAATGGAATCTTTTCTGGTCAAAGCCAAAATATGCTTCCTAAATTTATCACTGCTAAAATTATAAAGTTTAAACTTCTGAAATATGAGGCTATTTTTTTCAAAGCAGCCTGGTCAATGACTCATCGTAATTTTTATTTCATTTTTAGTAGCAACTAATATACCCCAAAAATACATTGCTAGTTTCAAGGGGCAGACAGAGCAGTGTTTAAAAATTCGTTACTTTTAATGCACTTACAAAAAAAAAAAAGAATAAAAACACTATATAAACACCACATTTTCAGTCATTTTCTAATAATGAGATCACCTTGTGGGAAGTTTGGGGACACAGTCTGGTTTGCTGCAAATGCATTGCTGGATCTGGGAGGAGTCCGTAACTGCTGTACAGCTGGAGCTTGGGCAGCAAGCGGCATAGAATTGCCAGGCAATACAACCACATTTGATGGTGTTACAGCTGTGCCCAAGGTAGCTGGATCAGTCACACAGGTGGCTATATAAAGGTTGTTTGAATTCCCAAAAGCTGTGCTTGTTGCTGGCATCAACTGTATAAATCCCCCTTCTTTGGAAAGATTTGTTGCACCTGCAACTGAAAAAACAGTGCAGTCTTCATTCTGAGTGTTAATTGAGGTGACCACAGGATCCTTAGGTCTAAGCACAAGAAGATTTTGCTCTGCCAAAGCTGAATCCACGTTTTTTTCTGTGTCTTCTGAAGTTAGACATTTGGACAGGCCTGCAGTTTTGGTTGGGGATTTGGCTGGAGAAGACAGTATTATAGTCGGCAAATTTTCTCCCGTGATGCTGGAAACAGCATTATTTAACTCTGTGTCTGATGAAATAAATGGATCATCACTGATGATGATCTTGAGGGACATTATATTAGAAGGATCAACATCCATTGATTGACTACTAGAAGATACACCGCTTATACTTTTGGCCTCAGTAACTGACTCATCTGTTGAGGATGCAGTTTCTGGAAGAGGAGAATGGCATATTTCAGATGTAGTAAGATTATTTTCAGTGGATACTACAGAAATTTCTGTACATGTATCATCACCAGAAGAGAAATATATATTATCAGTATCTACTTTTGTAGAAGATGAAGGTTCTTGCATTTCCCCTTGTTTTCCCTCCGTGTTTGACAGTCCTGAAGGGAGGTTAAACTCTTTCTTACAAGGTTTATCAAGTGTATGCTGATCATTTGAGTAAGTTTTGTTAGAAGTATCAACAACTTCAAGCTGCAACTCTGTTTTGTCAAGTTCCGAAATCTTCACTGCAGATCTTGCAGCAGCACAGTCTGACTGCGTATTCTGTTCCTGTTGGTTAGAGTGGTGACTAGAGTTCTCCTGAAGAATACCAGTTAAGGCAGCTGTATCATTTGTTACAGCCTGTTCTTTTCCTGCATCTGCTGATGGTCTAGAAATTGATGAATTGTTTTTTCTCAGCAGTACACTGCAGCCAGGGCTCCCATCAGAAGGGCTTTCAGTAAGTGTTTTTTCAGATAGTGATTTATCTGGTGATAAGTGACATTTACTTCCAGAATGTGTTTTATTTTCACTGGCTGTAGTACCCTCTGCCAATGAAATCAAAGAAATCTGTGGACTACCAGAATGAACATATTCTAAATTAGGACTACTTTGAGCACTATGACTTAGTGGGCCTTTTTCAATTTCCATGGCTCTTTCCCTTTCAGATACTAATGCAGAGGACTCTTTTTTATCATAAGAATCTCCACAGTGTTCATTACATTCACTATGAGAACTCTGTCTCTTGTTAGGTTCAGTCAAACCAGGCACAGAGTCAAAAGCGATTTCAAGCTCTCCAATGTGTTCAGGGGTAACAGTTTTAAGTACTTCAGTCTGCTTCCTTGGCCTACAATTTCCTTGCAACTGCTCATTGGTTGTATTCTTCTTAGCCATATCATCATCATCAACACTGGTCTTCAAGGTACATGATGCTTCTCCTAACTGAAAACCTTTACAGGATAGTGATTCTCTAGAATTATCACCTGTAAAACAGAGAATAAATTAGTTCCATAATTACTAGAACAGATGATCCTTTTACAGCATTTCTGAAGCAACTTAGGAGTTCAGTGGAAAACTGCTTCACATGAGACTACGTGGGAATAACGCTACTCATCCCTACTTTCAAGCTGAGTGGAAAGTATATGAAATATATGGTTACATACCTTAGGCAATCTGGCAAATTAGTTTGTACACAAATAATAATGAGCATACACATAATACTAAACCAAATTTCCAGAAGCACAAAAAACATCTCGGGATAAAGACCTCTTGGCTCTATTTCTCATATGCTTTCACTAAATATCTGCTACTTACTGACTATAGTTAAAAACAGGGTAGACAGACTAAACATATAATTCGTCCAGAGGAAGACTCTTTTTGTGTGTTAAACAATACATTACAGAACAGAGAGAAAAGATTAATATGGTTAGATGTAAAATATTATCTTTGTGTTCCACAATGAATACTGCAAAATATCTCCGTTTTGAATGAGAAAAGAGATTTGCAGATATTCTGGTTTCATTTAGGAGCTTATCAAGTACAACTTGCAAGTACACTGATGGACTACTGTTAAATTTAATAGACTGAAACTTTCTAACAGACTAGGTATATCCTTATGTTCATGCAATGGAAATATCAGATTGGATATTGCCATTGAAAACAGGAACACTTTGAAGTGTACAAATTGTCTGAAAATATTTTCATAATGAAAAGTAAACAGACTAGAAGATATCCTAAAGAAAAAACATACAACCTACATCTACTAGTTTCTTCTGCTCCTAAAGAACTTTCAAGTGTTTCCAGGTTATCCTCATCCACCAGGATCGAATTTTCTACTCCACTCTGACCAGAAATACCAGCAGGTATGTTCTTGTTTACCTTGCTCTTTCCTATTTTCAAAATAAAGCACGAAGAATGATTAAATATGTAATTTTACAGAAAAATGTGATTAATACATTTTAAATGAAGCACAGAGATTTCAAATTCAAGAAATGCTATCCTAAACTCAAAGAACTATTTGTCTATATTCATTACAAATCCAGAAATAGCATAAAAATGTCCTTATTTTTTTTTGTGAGAATATCCCTGACAAATAGAAAAATTTTACAACGGCATAGAAAACCAAGTATGAACCATCATCCTTTAGACCAGAAGAGTCTAAAATAATGGTAATAAAACAATCACTCAGCAAGCACAAAACCAGAATTTCAGCCACAAGAAAATGCTGTACTCTATAATCATGTATAAATGCATATATAAAATCTAATTCTGAATTCAGGACACAGATGCCATAAAGTCCATTTCTCCTGCAAAAAAGGCCTGCTGAATTACCTTTGCTTCTTCAAGCAATACTTAGGAAAACTCATCATTCGTGATGCTCTATAGTAATGGTACAACTGCGTATAATATACCCACCATAATCAAACAAGTCAAAGAGTGCCTGAAAAGCTGGATCTGATTCTGTCTGTTCTAGAATGTCCTGTATAGCCTCTTCTGACATATGAATTTCACCCTGAGAAGACAAGATAGACAGAACTCTGAGACAGTTACTTTCATAACTTAAAAGAAAAACAGAAAAGAATTGTTTTCTTTTCAGATTGTTTTTAGTTCTAGTGCTTCTGCTCAGCACAGAAACATAAAGACTAATGCTGCAAACATTTCTGCCACAAATTTCATGTATGTTAAAAAATATTAGTAATTTAAGAAATAAAGCCCCCCAACCCCCCAAGCATCTTTGTCAGACATTACACCCTGTACATGCATATTGGGAGTATTATCCACATAATGATCAGAATTGTTTAAGGAGGACTAAATCTTGGGCTACACTGGAAGCTTATCCAGCTGGTATGAATGAATGACATGAGCCCGTGCTAGCCAATCTCTAGTAAAAAAAAATTCCCCAAATTAACCCTAATTTCTTGGGTTTGCATATATCTACAAGACAATGCTAAGCAAAGGGATGTTTTATTTCATTTACCCATTACATATTCTACAATATAACTTCCAACTACTTTTCTGTGGAAGGCAGTTGGAAGGCACAGCTACACAGGACACTGCTCTAAGGTTCCTGTTTCAAGCTGACTTGTTTGGTAGCAGCACAGGAAGAAAATGAGTGGGGCACTGGGAACATATTTAAGTGTTCAAATACAAAGTTTCTCTTGACTCCCTGGATATCCTCTAGGCACTCTAAAACCTTTGATATGGTAGTTGTAAAGGTGGATGGATATACCACGTGATATGCTTGATTATTTTGTCTCAGCTACTCGAACTAAATTAAGAAGCAGCTTTGATTTTGTTCTGCTCAGAAAAATGGAATACAGCTTTTCAGCTCTGTACTTTGACAAAAATTGACCTAAAAATCACCAAGTGACAGAAGAATAGCCTTTAAAAAAGACACCTCTTACTATGTAAAGAGGCAACTGCCTCTACTCTCCTGCCCTTTTCATAAGGGCCATGAAGATTACAATTCCCTCATTAAGAGCCCTTTATAACTCTGTGATTGCCAGCTTGAGGGTTATAGGAGAATGAAGGGAGAACACTGGAAGTTTGGTCTGTAGAAGTAGAATGTACATTGCCTCTAAAAGCAAGAAAATATTAAATTTGAAGAAAAAGCATCTTTATTTAGGCTCCAAAGAAAATTTCTTTTGCTGTAGTAGACAATCCATGTTTATCTCACAGCAAATCAGAAAATCAGATCAGACTAAACATGTTTGGAGACCACAAGATATTTTAAATTCCTTTTTCTTTTACAAGGCTATTGATCAGATCCCCAGTCAGAAGCCAGTACACTGTTACTGCTACCAAAGATCCAGTGGCAAGCAGGCAGCTGGTGACTGTGGGACAGTATACAGTAGATCTCAGTCTACAGGTAACACTAACAGCTAACCACTGCCAGAAGCGGTCCTACTCCCTTGGCTTTTCACCCTGCTGCATGCTTACACTGCCATGTACAGGCACTGGGAATGAATGCAGAGTGCTAAACTGGCTCAAAATTAACCCCAGCAAAATACCAGTATCCTGTCAGTTCAGCTTCTCGAACCTGCACACCACCATACAAGGTAAGAGTTAATGCCTACGCAAGGGAAGTTGTGGATCCTCCCTGGGCAGATGCTAGCCATTAGGTAGGCTTAGTTGTATTGTAAACCACACAAAAAAAGAAAGAAGGGGAAACCAACCTCAGATGTCAGACAGTAAACAGAGGTTCAGCATAGTTCCCATAACATTCTTCTATGCCCCGTCTTCAAAACATGTAAATAGGGCAATTCACACCCACCTGAAGTCCAAGGATTTCATCAATTGAAGTCTCCTGTTCTGTGGGACCACTGTCTGTCTGTTTAGGGGTTTGAGTGACATTGCCATCACTGCAACACATTAATCGTTAGTTCAGAACTCAAAAATAAATCGAATAAGAATACATATGAAGTTTAGAGGTTCCTTTTATTACCTGCCCAGGATTTTGTTAATGTTCTCAGCAAGCTTCTCCTGAAGAGATTTGTTGCTCAAGATTTTTTCTCTGGCATTTTCAATAACCAGTTGCTGGAAAACACAGTTTTTAAGTGGTCAGGTTTCTAGTTTTATCATCACTAGAAAATCAGCATGAATTTCCAACTTACCGGTATAAAAAAAAAAAAATTAATTCAACACAAAGAACACTCTTTTACAAAAGAGAGACAGCCAATGTGACTGCATGACATTGCTAAGAAAATCATCCCAAAACATTCCTGTATTTCTACTCTCCTAAAGTACAGCAAAGCTTATTGTGCTTTCTGGTTCCCATTCCCTACAAAATTACTGTATTCTGACAGCTTACACGTATCTTAGCAAAGCCAATAAGTCAAGGGAAAAAAACCTCTACATAGCTATGCACAGAAGAACTAGTTCAAATACAAAAGCAAAAAAAATAATTATCTTCTAAAGTTAATTTCTACAACACCCAAGACAACACGTAAAAGATTAGTTCTCCTTAGTCTGAATTTGTTTCTTAAATGTTAGTACCTTCCATAAGTATATACTCACTGGGAAGTTACCATCTATGAATTCTTCAAGTGGCTCACTTTCTTTTTCTATTATAACTTCATCAGGGTCTTGAGAACTTCTAGCTGCTGAAAGAGGTCCAGATGTTGCAATGCTTTTCCTCTTCTGAGATTCACTGAAACATTCCAGGAAATTTATGACATATTTTGTGAGAACATAGCGAACAGTAGATCTAATGGTCAGTAAATCAAGTGTTTCTCTTCCTCATTAGCAAATGGAAGATTTTAGTCAACAGAAAATTAACTACATACTGGAAATACAATAAAAGCTGATACCTGTTTCATTATGTTGTATGCATATATTGTGTCTGACTTCATAGAAGTTACAAACAAATATACAGACTGTGGGTAAACAGCACAATGGCAAATTGAATTCCATGCCCAGTACTTAGTATTTTTTCCTCCCTCCAGGACACATTAATTTAACTGGTGGTACAGGTTCTAATTAAGTGCCACTCAAGTAAAAGATTTGGGCATCACCACTGAAAATAAAGATCTCTCAAGGAGCAGCTGTTGTCAAAGAAGCAAGCAAATGTTAGGTTGCATAAGAATTTAGATGATGAATAGGAAATGTAATGCTTTTATATGAAACCAAAGTGTAGGCTCTTCTGAAACCATCAATCAGCAGTGGCACTAAAATCACTTACATACAAAAAAAATCATGCAGAGAGAGAACTTGGGAAAGATATAAATCGAGCAAGGATCCGGAAAAATGATAAGCAAAACTACCGACTGGGATTTAGTCAGGAATAAAGACAACAAATGGAACACAGAAACAAGTCAACTAATTAAAAAAAAAAAAAAGGTCATTGGAGTCAAAGAATAAAAAATGCAAAACTACTATAAGAACAGTTTTTCATACTACTTTCACTGTGAATATGATTTTTTTTCCTGACAAAATTTAGGAACAGTTTTTCTAAGTTAAAAACAGATAAAATGCACATTTATATCAATATTGAGAATTTTTAGAATTGCTAAGATTATTTTGGAAGGAATACTAAATTTCAGGCTCCAAGATTATTTGCCTATGTCTAACACTGCGATAATGTAAAGACTGGCTATATGCAATAAAGAAGCACAAGTAGCCTCCTATCAGCCTAATGTTAAGTTCTTTGACTTTTCTTTCCTTTGTGAAACACCATACACCAGCCACTCTCAGTGGACCTTAAACGTGAAACACTCCACCATCTAAGAAAATTTACACTAGAGGTTAGAACACCGCTTAATCTCAAAATGATCTTAAAAAGCCACACCACACCATACCACCATCACCTCCCCACCCCGTGTTTACCTTTTTCGTCTCCCTGGAGAAAGCAAGTTTGAATTAACCTTTCGTTCCTGTGAAGCTGGAACTTGAATGTGTATGAAATCTCCTGCTTTATAAAGGAAAAAAAAGATCATGATGCCAGTACTTTTTCCAGTGACATTGTTAAAGCACTACAGATCTCTACACATTACTATGTTCCAATCAATTCTTGGGAATTCATACAAAATAATTTGGTATTATCATGAAAATGAGAACTATTCCTTTTAAATATATCCTGAGAAGAACATCCATTTGATGTGGATCATCTCTATCTGCTAAAACAAGTGTTTTGGGTAAGGGTGAGAACACAGGATAGAATAATGACAAATTAATGCACTTCTGATGTCTGAACTTACATTAGCAAGCAAGTATGCAAGAGCCATTTCTCTTTTGGGCACTCATTTTAATCACCCAGTTTGGAGAGCCAGGGGACCAAACATGAATTTTCTGAAACTTTTTTGGTGGAAGATGATTAACCCTGATTTCAGAAAACTTCCATCTATATCCATAGATTTTTCCCAGAAAAAAGGGTTTAAAAAAGTAGGCAACTTACTGTTGATCTTGTTTTCTTGGGTTTGTGACTGGTGCACAAACAAAGTATTCAGTCTTGCCTGTGACATGCTTTGATTTATTGTTGGCCTGTGAATAACTTGAGGAGATACAATAGAAGAGGAATTCTGTGGCCCTGACTGATGGGCTACTGACAACAATCCTGAGTTTGGAGGAGCTGACTGCTGAAGCATTCTCTGTCTTTTCATTTCTACAATTCCACTTCGTGTACGTGCTGGAAATAACAAAGACAAGATGAAAATGTATGATAAAGGAATTTTAAAAGGTTGCTGAGTTTCCAAGACCTGATTAAGGATGCTCCATTGAAAATTTTTTGTGCTTCAACAACTAATTCACAAAACTAAAAAAGTAAGCAATACCCATCTTTGTCTTCTGTTTGAGCCAAAATAATTCAAGAAGTACAGCCAACTTACATAGACATTGTAACCATGCTTATATCACTGCTTAAATATTTACAGGATAAATCATACCAAAATATTTCATTACATAATATACCACTTGGATAATTGACCTTAACTGAAATAGCCAAACCAATGTAAGTTTGCATTTATTTATCAGACTAAATCTGACAAATTTGAACAACAGAACACCACCCATTCCAGTGAATCTCAGATCCAAGAACAATCACTACCTATATCTCACATTCTTTTTTCTCACACAGGTTACTCAGTAGAAATACTACAGAGGGAAAAAATTTTTTTAAGTAAAATAACTTTTCTTTTTTGAGAGTTCAGTTGGCAGTTCTTGTAATGAAAGAAACAATTCTAGATAGAACAAGTATCTTGTCATATTTTGCTTAGATATAAGTTTTTATGCATAATAATAATTGTTTCAAGACTGTAATATATTTTTATATTCCCCTTCTACAGAAATGAAACTGCATTATAATTAGACTGGTTATGTTTTCAGTTCCTCTATGAACCACAAATTAACAGCTTCAGAATTGAAGCAGTAGTTTTTAAACCTTTTAACCATGTAAATTCCTAAAAAGTTTTCAGCAGAGAAGAAAATGCTATATAGAGAATTTAAGCCCCTTGCAAAAAGCTCAGCTTTTCTTATTTTCCTTTCTTGATCATTACAGTAATCCACAGACTGCACTGAAGACAACAGACATGCTGAAAAAAAAACCACAGAAGAGATCTGACAACGTTTTAAGAGTAAGGATGCATTACTGATTGCTGCAGCATTCCCCCATTTTTTGCCAAAACAGAAAATGTGAACATAAAGTCCATTGATCCCATGGAATTGGCTCAGTTACTTACTCCTTTGATTAGCAGAAAATCCTGTTGAATTCTGCATACTCCTAAAAAAACCAAACCAGATGACATAAATAAAAGCAGCACAATGGCAACAGCTACACAGTGCAATGGTATCTATCATATTGTTAATGTCGATCTGGTCCCAGCCATGCATTACTTCAGAAAGCTTCAATCTGACTGTTATTTTTATTCTTTCAAACATTTGAAGGATCTGTGACCACTGAAGACTACTGTTATATTTTTGATCAAGTAACTACAATGGTATCAGATTCTAAATGAGTCGGAGTATATTGTTTTATTACAGGAAGGCCACATACTCACACCAATGCCCTCCTTATCTGCTAGTCCTGCCTTAAATTCTTTAAACATTTATTCAACTACCAACTCCCACATACCTATCTTTTTCACCATCTCTCAGACCCAATAGAGAGCAAACCCATTCTCATACAATGGTAAGTAAGAGGAGTTGATCAACATAGGGACTCACTCTTAGAGTGACATTTTACTTTCATTGATTTCTGTATTGGGTTTGCATGGCAAGGTTTTGGTAGCGGGGGGCTACAGGGGTGAGAAGCTGCTGGAAGCTTCCCCCCATGTCTGACAGAGCCAATGCCAGCCAGCTCTAAGATACACCCGCCACCACCCAAGGCCAAGTCCATCAGCAATAGTGCTAACGCCTCTGTGATAACAATTTTAAGAAAAAAAAAAAGTTGCAGCAGGCACAGAAACAGCAGCTGGAGAAAGGAGTGAGAACATGTAAGAGAAACAGCCCTGCAGCCCCCCAGGTCAGTGCAGAAGGAGGGGAGGAGGACATGCTCCAGGTGCCGGAGCAGAGATTCCCCTGCGGCCCGTGAGGAAGACCACGGTGAGGCAGGCTGTCCCCCTGCAGCCCAGGGAGGCCCA
>JANZLQ010000027.1:9501625-9533227 GCA_026212715.1 Elanus axillaris | reverse complement strand
GGCGGGGGGACGGGGGGGGGGGACACGGGACGACACCCACGACCGGGCAGGATCCGGCCGCGGCAAGGGGAGCGTCCGAGGGGCGGCCCCAGGGCCCCCCAGCAGCGCGGGCAGCAGGGGCTTGTCCCTGCCGGCGGCGGGGGGCCCGGGCGAGGGAAATGGCGGAAAGGAGCCGGGGGATGGGGCGAGGAGGAGGAGGAAGGGGAGGCGGCGGGGCTGTGCGGGCTCGGCGCGGCGGGCGTGCCGCTCTTGCGTGGGGGGCGGCTGCGGGTCCCGGGGGGTTCCCGCGTGGCGTGGGGCCGCCTCGCGGGGGGGCGGAGAGGCAGAGCTCCTCGTGTGGGAGCGGCTGGATGTCGCCCGTCAGCTGTAGTTGCCCTGTACGCCTCTGCCAGAGTGAGCACCGCTGCGGCTGCTTAGTAAACGCCTCTCCGTCGTTTGGGTTTTTTTTCTTTTCTCTCTTTAGGTGGGTTCCTTCCTTGCCCTGTGTAATTTTTGTAGGGGATGAATGTGGTCATAATGCGATAGTTGGGGAGCTATGTAACCTGAAAGAGAAATAGTAGGTGGATGCTTAGAAATTTTTCACTGCTGTGGTCATGGCTGTTGAAATACCATCAAGTACGAACAGAACGAGAGGATTGACTTCTTCCCCTTGGACTCCCAGTCCTTGCAGCGTAAATAAAACCCGTGTTACCACAGTTCTCAGTCAATCATTTTTCAGCCCTTCAGCTTTTAGAAGCCATTAGTGTTTGAGAAGTTACTTCTTCCTTGTGGTTGCTTTTCAGCAAAAGCAGCAAGTTAGTAAAGGAACACTACATCATTTAAGTGAGTTCCATTGTACAGTACAGCCAGCCTTCATGCTTACAACATTTTCCTTTTCATACACGCCTATTGGTCACTGTATCTCTGATCATACTTAGTCCCAGCCTGATCTTGATTGAAGCCAAAGGAAATAAATCCACTCTAAGGCAGTAGATATTTAAAGTTTTACTTCTTCAAGTGGATATTTTTATATTCTCACTTAAGTACTCAAGATGTAGTGCTGTGCATCATGAACACCCATTCTCAGTTGCTCATTGCAGGCTCAGCAGCATATGCCTGGAGTTATTCCCAACCTGTCTTACCTGTCTTTTTCAAAGTTTCTCTTGGGTCTGCTTTAAAGGCATAAAAGGAGAAGTGTGGAAGTTGTATACAGTGTCATTGTCGTGACGGGCATCAGCATAACTAAAACACAAGGTCTAGCTAATTCCAACCTCTGTTGAAGGAGACGAAGCATAATTTTAAGTGATCAGAGAAGGAAAAAGTTGTTTCCACTTATGAGTGATACTTGAGCATCCTTTAGCATGTTCAGTCCAGAGGGTTTTGTCAACATGATAGTCCATACCTGTGGAAATGTAGGATGTGAGAGTAAGAGAATTTTCAAAGTGCTACCTTCTGGTAGCATCAGGTGAAGACAGCTACTGATAATAGCTAGCTGCTGAAAGTTAGTGCTCTTTGCCTGAATGTGTCCAGCTCTGTGTCATTTTAATCTTATTAAAGTTTTGCTCCATATTGTCTGACCAACTCTACTGTGTTATCACTCGTAAAAACAGAGGAAGTCAGAGTCATGTGAGGGAGGGGTCTCTGCTGTTAATCTTTACAGCTGTTGTCTGTGGGAATACTTTATGTTCTTGACGTGAGACTTCGCTTCAGTCTTGTGACCAATAAGACTAACCAAGACATAAATGAGCTTTTCAGTAAAATAACACCGTAGTTGTGTTTGATACTGGATTTTCAATATATTGCATTCCCAATTTTTTTACTGGTTGACTTGGCTCTGACTGTTTTATCCTTTTCTTCTGTTTGCAGATACAAATGACTCTTCTGTTAAACTGAACCATGAGTCTTGCATTACATGATCTGCTCATTTGTTGTCGTCGCCTTGAAAATGAGAAAGCTGTGGAGCGAAGGGTAACAAGTTTTCTTTTGGTGTGTGTGCCTCAATTAGCAAAGAAGGGAATCATAAATAATTCTTTTTCTTGAAATACATTTTCAGAAGGAAATTGAAAATTTCAAGCGACTTCTCCGTGATTCAGAAACAGTTCTCCAGCTGGACCGGAATTCTGATTCTAAACAAGGAAAGCAACTCAACTGGGATGCTCTATTTAGGTAGTTTTCTTCTTTCCTTTGTGAATGGTCACAGTTTTCTAACATGGAATATCATTCTTCTGTTTATTTGGCCTATTTTAATGCTTATCTTTCTGTAGATTGATTTAGACTTCTTGTCAGCTTGTAAACAAGAAATTACTTATGTCACCTCTAAAGGAAGTAAATTTAAAATCGCCTAAAATGCAACACTTATGACATACAGAAAACTGAACTGCTAGGAAACTGATCATTAATTGGGTGGTCATTTTTCCTTGCAAAAATAATAGTTCCTTTCTTTTATGGAAAATTTTCCTCTGCATCTGATTTTCAATGTATAGTTCATATGTAGATTATAGACAGGTCATTAGAATTTTTCATGTTACTGAGTTCTTCAAGACACAACAGATCTGTGACTTGTGAATTAAAAGAAGCTGTGCCAAGGTTTGTAGAGGGCCATGTTTCATATAATCTGCTTTAGGTGTACTACAAGATTGTACCGAGCACGAGTATGATAAGTTCTTAGAGCAGCTGGGACCAGTGTTAAATTTCATGTTAAAAGTGCATCTGAATTATTAATTTTCATAGGCTGGTGTCTGGTCAGCTCTCTATTATGTTTGTAATTGGACAGCCTTGGAATAGTTCTTGTTTCATAGCTGTGCCAAAAATACCTTAACAAGTATTCATAGATTTTTATATGTTACTTTTGAGATGGCCAATAATATATTAGAAATACATAGGAGGAATACAAAAACAGAGACTCTAAACTGAACACACGTAGTAGGCCAGAAAATCTACAGTAATTGCCAGTGACAAAGCCAGTAAAGTTTAATCTATTCTTAGATTGAAAATCCAATCTATATGTTTATTTAAATGATGGAGAAATAGGACTTGACTTGAAGGTTTTCCCCAACAGAATCAATGAAGAGTACTTCTTATTTTGTTGTATAATGTTGCAGCATAAATAAAATGACTTAGCATTGCTTTTTTTCCTAATTATAAATTTTATGTTTAGCATTATGCAAAGTTTAAAAGAAAGTTTTGTTCCTATTCAAGTTGCTTCTGGATTATCTTTAAAACTTACAGCTCCTTTTATAATTAATTCCATCATGCTTAGACTGTAATATATTAGAGTTGTTTTTAGTCTTTGATAGAATTGTGAGAAGAATGAGCACTGACATTCTAGGCTAAAATGACGTTTACCTATTTTACTTTAGTCATAAATGTGCAGATCCTCGATTAACCTCTCTTTTATTTTTGAAGTATCTTGCAGAAATATTTCCAGAAAGAAATGAAAAACCTGCAACTGACAAAACCAAATGCATCTGCTTCAACCCAAACTACCAGACAGAAAAAGATGCAAGAAGTTGGAAGTTTGGTCAAATATTTCATCAGATGTGCTAATAGAAGTCAGTAATATTTGTTCATATAGAATTACTGTTTTGTTTTGGTGCTTTGCTTTCAACTTTACATTTTTACTCTGAAGTAAGTTACCAGGGTAGGGTTCATCTTGCTTACTTCCATGTATTTACAATTTAAGTATCTTCACGTGAATCAGTCCTTTGTGCTCCTTCTCTGTCCTTGTTGATGTTCACAGTGCCTTTTTCTGATTATTCAATGTGTATATAACTGAGGTATCCTCTCATAAGTAATTTCTTCCTTAGAAACAGTTTGTTTAAGATCATTCCCAAAAGAACTGTGTCTGAACTGTAGGGTTTTTTTTATTTTTAAGTAAACATTTACAAACAATTAATTCTGGATTTATTTGGCACACTTTGGGTTAATTACAGTCACACATTGTTTGTTCATGTAGGAGGACCCAGACTGAAATGTCAGGAACTTCTAATTTATGTCCTGGAAATTATAAGAGATCCAACAAGTTGTGCTGCTTATGGATCTGACTGTAGTAGTATACTCCTGAAAGATATACTCTCAGTAAGGAAATATTGGTGCGAGATATCCCAGCAGCAGTGGTCAGGTAACATTTTTAAGCCTACTTACAAATGTCTTTTCCTAGTATAGAAGCATGTTCAGGTTCATTTTAATTTGTTTGATGCCCTGTTGTGTGTGAGGTATTACACAAAACATGGAGTAAAATAGTGTCAACCTTGAAGTCTTACAGTTGAAATACACAAAGCAACAGAGATTAGGAACTGATTTTTTCTTTCTGCATGCTGTTTGTCTATTGCTTGCTGAAACATATGTTATTTATATACAATCAGGTTATGTATGTGTGGTCTCCACAGGGCTTAACATGTATAACAAGTCCGTGGAATGTGTATGCTGGAAATAGCCTCAGTAAAACTAGTGTTGGTGTGCAGTTGTTTGCAAGTCATTAGGTATTGGCTGGTATAGTTTTGATACAGTTAATGTATTACTATTAAATTTTATTATCTGAGTTTTGTTGGCTTATGAAGGTCCTAAAAATCCATTGAGTCACTGTTGTTATATGCATATATTGCATATAAAGAAAAAACTAGAAAGCTTAAGATTTAAATAGACAAAAACAGTTTAAAAAGTTGGGTAATGATAGAGCCTGCAACCTGAACTGAAATGCAAACATAATTTTTAACTTTTCAGAGGATTGGATTTGACTCCAAGACTTACTTAGCATGGAGAAGAATGTTTATGTATTTTGAATCATCTGACATGTACTAAGCTCTCAACTCATCTGTATTCATTTGTTGATGTAATAGAACAGTAATTTGGAAAAAAAAATGGTGTTAGAAGTTTTATAGTCTAGTTTGTTGAATGTTGCATGTGCAATCCTGGAGAAAGTGTAGAAATACTATCTTTATTTGCATAGTGTAGTGCTCTGAAGTCAGAGTTTGTATTTCTGAAAAGCATTTTATGAGAAAATACTCTCGAATAGAGTTTTTTAATTACAGAATGGAAATAAACCTGCAAGGAACTTGGAGAAGGGTTCTGGTAATACTGGGAGTGAAAGGGGAGGCAAAAAAATCTGCTGAAGGGTGGCAAAGCAGGTCACTCAGGATGTGGTGATGTGGAGATGTGGTTGGGTAATTGGCTGGAGGGTGAGATCTCAGAAGTTAGAGAGCTTGGTACTATTTGGCCATGGAGGTAGAAATGGAAGTTGAAGATTGGAGGAGAAGCTGGAACTGTATGGGAAAGCTGCCTGAGACTAGAAGCCGGTGAGGGGGGGTAGAAGACAAAGGGCTGTCAGCCTGCAGGTTGGAGCAGAATATGAAGGCAGGGACTGACCAGATAGGGAGGCTGGAAGCTGGAGTTCAGAGCAATAAACAGGAAAGGCATCTGAAGAAGAGCTCAGTACTCAGGCAGAACTGAGGGTAGGTGGGTAGGGAATGGGACAAGAAGCCAGGGATGCTGAAGACTGATAGTGAAGAAGGCAGAGAAGAGAAACTGAGGCTGGCTGTCACTGGAAGGGTACATACAGGTTGCTTGAGGAGCTTGAGGAGCCTATGGGAGTTGCTGTGTGGTAGTATTACGGATGCACGAATAACCAAATCCAACAGGTTTGGTAGCTTAGGAACATGGAAGTTAGCCGAGTCTGTTTGTGTGTGGACAGAAGCTGGAAGTGTGACATAAGAAATTTTGACACAGTGGAATTTAATTGCTGAAGTGAGGCAGGACTGAAGGCCATAAATCTAGAGGAAGTCAGACTTAAATCCATTAAATAAAACAAATTGCTTTTATTAGAAGAGGGATATATGAGCTTTGTAAAGGTTATCGTAACCTTTTTTAGTGATTCTACCTTAATGCTTGTTTATAATTCTTGGACTGCAATGGAGAAGTCTGCTTTCTATTTATAAAATTGGTGATCTGGTGCAGGAGTTGAAAGTAAGAACATGGATTCCAGCTGTTGCCCCAAAGCAGTTAGAACTGATAAGCAACTGCCAACTTCGTGATGTGCTCTTATCTGCTGGAAGTTCTGAGCTTCTGAATGTTGATAGTTGTACTCTTAAAAATTATGAGGAGCTGTCATATTGTTATATACTGGCTGCATCATCAAAGGAGTCATGTGAAGCCAGTGGAAGCTGTATGTAGTAGTCTTACTAAAGGAAGCTGGAAGCCCTGGGAATTGGTAATGGGACCCTGTGTCTCTTGCATCTTGGGCATTGGCTTTTTAATAAATAGATATTTTAGGGACATGTGAGGTTGTCAGTGGGCATTTGGTATTGCCACTGTAGTAGTGAACGAGGACACCTCTTTGCTCAACTGTCTGACTCTCTCAGAAGGAGGAGGAGTCAGGGCTGCAACAGACTTCACCTCAGTTGATGCTGGTTGCAACTCTGCACTGATAACAGTGTTGGACCAACAGAGATCTATCTATATATGGTCTTATCGAAGGACTGGAAAGTTGAGGGATAGTTGCTCAAACCCATTCACCGTTTGACGATCTGAATGAGGTAACATCACCCTTGAACACAGCAGTAGCAGGTATACTAGAACTACAGTAGGAACTCAAAGCAAATAGCGCTACCTAGTATATGACCATTGACACAGCTGATGCATTTTTTTTCCATTTCCCTGGCCCCTGAGTGTAAACCAGTTTGTCATTAGCTGGAGAGGTGTACAGTATGCCTAGAACCTTTTGCCACAAGGATGGAAGCATAGGTCATATATCATGGACTTGTGCAAAATGTTTTGGAAGAGGGCAATGTCTTGTGGTGTAGGGAAAGCATGGACCCTGTTAAGTGCAAGTACAGAATCAACTTTATTCTCTAAATTTGCCATGTATATATCATTCAAAAAGGGGAGGCTTCTTACATTCCCCAATCAACTCTCAGAGCACGTCCCCAGATACGATTCAATGTTTGTGTTCTTTTGGCTCCTGGTTGTTGTTTCTTAGCTCATCATCTCCCGGGTCCGGCTCATCCCATGTTGTTTGTGGAATCATTGGAATGTGCAGAACTGGCGCTGTACAAATCTTCTTTTGTTCTATATTTAATGAAGTGGCTGAAGCTGTACATTTCCCATGCCATCTTTAAATACTATATTGCTCTCTACAATGCCTCTGTATGCTTGCAGTATGTTGATGATATTTAGAATTTTACTAAATGCAAGATTTGCGCTCAAAAGAGGTAAGGTGAAAAGACCTGTGCAAGAAATAGTTTCTTGGTGTCAAATGATGCTGTTGGATTCCTGCTGATATGATTTACAGCATTGCAGCAATGGCAAGGGGAGGTCAGAAGAGAGCATGGAGAGTAGACGTGAAAAGAGTTCATGCAGTAAGTGCTCTGCAGGTGTGAGCAGGAGCGATTTCCCAAACTGAGGAGGTCCCAGTATAAGAATCCCCTGCAGGGATGGGGATCATTACTTGTGGGCTGTTGTGACGTTGTGCTGCAGTGTACTTGCAGTTGTGTAGGGCCCACTGTTCTGATGGTGTTGGGAGGTCACTGATGCATATTCTTCTTCCACCCTTTATGCAGAAGGGACACAGTTAAACCAAGCTTGGACACCTGTCACCAGGTTAAGGCTTTGTGTGAACTGATTCAGAGAGTCACCCGAGTTCTGCAAATGACCCCTATGCCTGCTTGGAAAGAAGGTGCTGGTATCTCTGTTGAATCTGAGGCCAGAGTTACAAAAGACTTGGTGAAGGTGGCATTATAAGTCCTGCTGGAGTCCAAGATGTCCATAAGTCTATGAAGGCCTGCACAACAATGAAGCAGTAGCATTGCAATTTATAGTTGTTCCATGCTGACTTTTCCACAGTACAGGAATCGACATCTCAAGGCCCTGATGCCATCGATGTCACCCATGCAGAGTATTCAAAGAAGAGATTCTGAGAGGATGCCTGAGAGGCCTTGATCCTGACTGTCTGTGGAGAGCTTACTCACCCCAAACTGATGAGCTGCTGACCAGTAGAGCTGAGGGTTGTCAGGCTCTTGTAGGTCATGGTCACTCTACAGAGCAAAAGTACAGTAACTGATCATTCAGCATCACAAGGAATATGATACAGCTGCTCTGAGCTTATGTCTGGTTGACTGTGAACAAAGTAGTCCTAGTGGCTGGGATTCCTAAAAGGTTTTTCTACCTATATTTTTCCTCAAAGAAAAGGAAGCCTGAGAGGTGGATGTCCATTCATTCAAAGTGCTGTCCCAGAATAGCTACTGCGGTCATAGGACCGAATCAGTATTACTTCCCTCTGTGGTTTGTTGCAGTGGATATTGTCCATTGGTGGACTGAGGGACAGTATCCTATCACTTACAGGTGGGATAAATGAAGTGGCAGCAAGGCTTTTCTATGTGTTGCGTTAAACTGATGGTGATGGTTGCATCAGTAATGTGCTACTACTGTGATTTGTATGAGACTGATGAAAGGACAGTGTGAAGATTCCTAAATGGGCCTTGACATAAGAAAGCAAAAAGCTGAGCAAGGGGCCTTTCCTTCAGAAAACTTGTAAATGAGTGCAAAGCATGGATGTGTTGGCCTGTGGGCTGGAGTGAAATAGCTGAACTGCATGTAATGGAAATACGGAGGGCCTCAGTACCAACTGTTTTGATCTGTTTCTCTGTTCCTGCTATGCCAAATTCTTTGTTAATGTATGCGTGCCTGTAAATTGTACTTTTATTATGTATTCCGCAACAAACGGACCCCACTGTGCTGTGGGGTCAATGTAGAGTAGAAGTTGAGTGTGGAAGTAGTTGCTAAAGTTGATCATGTGGCTAGTAGCTACTTCACTCAGAGCAACACAAAGCAGACTGCGTCCCAGCTCAGAATGAATATAACTCTACTTCCAGCGTAGACGTGACCACGTGTTTGAATTTTTTCCCCAGTTAACTTCTGTGAATAATGACATGCAGCTGAATTCAGAATGGTGGTTTCTGTATATTTAATGCAATATTTTGCTTCAAGCATTTTTAATGTAAACCTTTGTAATACATAAGTTTGTTTGTATTTGTGTATTTACAACATATATATACACTATGTCATATATACTTTTTTTTAAACATATTTGCAGAGTTGCTGATCCTGTATGGCCAATTATACCTCAAACCTTCTGGGAAGATTAATAGAGTCTTGGTGGCTAGGATAATTCACACACTTATGAGGGGGTATTGCTTCCAAACTGATGGATTGAGTTCTGATATGTTTATCTTCTTTTCAAAAGCAATGCAGTGTGCGAGGTATGTTGCAAGTGCTCCTCTTGCATGCTAATACTTACTTTTAAAGAATAACTGATTTTAAGTATTTGGGATTAGACTTGAGTAATAGCAGGTTATACCTCTTTAGACATATTTTGTTCTGTCTTTGAACACCAATTTAATAAATTCTTTATTAAGAAGAATATTAATTTAATATTAAGAATTTAAGAAATTAATTTAATATTAAGAATATTAATTAATAACTTCTGCATTTGTTAGGCGAATAATATTCTCAATATCGTTAGTTGCTAGTATTTACATTCAAACAATTCCTGTGAAAACAAATAAGATTATTTCTTCTAGAAGTTTGGGTGTTTGGTTTATCTTGCAGGCAGGAGAGGAATACTGCAGGCCTGGATCATATTGTTGGAGCAATGAATATCTTCTGCTATAAGTTTGCTGTCAACTGTCGCATACGGATTTGTAAAGTAGGGGAAGAAATTTTGCCCACAGTGCTTTATATATGGACTCAGTATAGACCAAAGGATTCCCTGAAGGAATCAATAATTGAGTTATTTCGCCTCCAAGTTTGTATTCATCATCCAAAGGGTGCAAAAACTCAGGCAAAAGGTACAATAAAATACTCTGGTTTTTTTTTTCTATCACTGTATGTGATTGTTTGAATTATTTTGCCAACTTTCTGAATTTTTGATACTGAGTCTTGGAAACATTAATAGGAGTGATGATTACTTATCAGTAGTTTTATGCTATAGGTTAATATCAAGTGGAAGTGAAAATGAGGTTTTCAAATTGTATGCACTATGAGAATATTAATTGTGTGAAGTGCTGTAAAGGTTGATTTTTTTTTTTATCAAAAGGTGATTTTAATTACTAAATCAAAACACAAAGTCTTTGGGGAAGGGAAATAATAGTTTAGATTGCCACATGTATTCCTATCTTACCAGGTTTATTTAAGCCCAGAAATTACTACTATGGTCTAAGTCTGATTCTACTGTGTAAAACTTATCAGAGAACATGACTCAGTAATTGTGTTTGCCTGTCATGGCCTATTTCAGTTATAGCATCATTTAAAAAAGAATTTTTTTTTTTTAAATTTTGTCTACAAATGACAAAGAGTTTATAATTAGTCCAAATTTATCCATTGCATTTCACTGTAGTCTTTCCAATTAGATAAAGAATTATTTATTAGAAACTTCATTCCTACCTACTTGTATACACTGAGTAAATTATCTCTTAACTTTTTTCACTTTTTACTTCATTCATTCTCCGCTGTAAGACTTGTTTTGCAGGCCTGCGTTTGTTAAGCTTTTTATGCTTTGCTCTGATTTTGGCTATATTTTGCGCTGCCTAGGTAGGTTTATGTATTGTATCAAGTGGGTGTTACGTGTTATCTTTTAATTGTTTTTGCATATACAGGTGCATATGACTCGACAAAATGGCAGAGTATCTTGCATAACCTATATGATCTGCTGGTGAATGAAATAAATCTCATCAGTAGTAGAAGAAAGTATTCTTCAAGCTCACGTAATATTGCTTTAAAGGAAAATATGATTGAGTTAATGGCTGATATTTGTCATCAGGTAACATTTTTATTTGAATATAAAATTGACTATATATTTGCTTTGTTGTATGTTTTGCTTTTTAAAATCATATGGCTTTAGCATTTCCTCAAAATCATTTACTGAAGTCTTAGTACATTTTGTCTGTGTTGTGTTTTCTTTAGTTGCTAATTTTTGTGCAGTTTAAAAATGCGTGGACTCCTAAATTATACTAGGTTTCATTAGTGTTGCTTATGAGACTATAAGCAGAGGTTGTGTTGTAGTAAAGAACAATAAATAATAATTCTAGTTGCCTGTTAAGAGGCTTTATACATGGTGAAAAATGGACCTATTTAGTCTGTTGTTTCAGTTTTCCTCTAAATACTACTTTTTTTTTAAATTTGTGTACTTCAAAATTTCTCTTTATAAAAGGTTTTTACAGAAGATACCAAAGTTCTGGAAATTACCCAGTCGTATGACGTTTCACAGAGACAGTCCAGTGATGAAACAGTACTAAGCAAGCGCAGAAGGATTGAACTAGGCTGGGAGGTAATTCGAGACAACCTGCAAAGATCCCAAAAGGATTTTGATGTCATACCTTGGTAATAACATCTTTACATGAAACAAATACCACTACAGACATCTTTTTACATTAAAATGTTCTGAATATGTTGTGCTTTCAAATTAGGTGTCAGCACATGCTGTAATTAAGTTTAGCTTCTCACAGCATTTGGAAAGTAGTGAGTAGTGTTCTTGGTACTCTTGCTTTAAAAACTTTTTATCTTTGGTTTCCTAAGAAATAACAAATAAGGCCTGGTAAACTGGCTTGTAGTGTATAAGATATTACTGCCTCTGATTTTTCACCGGTCTTTTGTGCTAAGATACTACCAGTCTTTATGTAAGGGTGTTTTGTTTGACATGAGAGACTTCTGAACTGGAGGTATAGCTACACGTCTTCTTCCACTGACTGCTGCAGGAGAAGGAGTCTGTAGCAGAGAGTGTGGTAGGGAGTCAAGTTGTTGTTAAAAGACCACAGCTAGACTTTTCCAGAACCTACCAGTTGTACTCCTAAGCCCATCAGTGTTGATGTTCTAGCTAAAATAGGTTACACTGGATGTTTTTTGCTGTTACTGTTCCTCTCTGTTGTTCTGACTTTTATTGGAAACTGCTGTACAAGATATCAGAACAGTGTAGCTGCTTGTGAATTGGGTCCCGAGCTGGGGCGGCAGGTTTGTGCGTGTGTGTGTGTGTGTTCATTGCTCGCAGTATTGAGGCAAAGTGGCTGTTTAGGATCCAACTGAGAAGTTAACATGCCATTTTGTGTGGAGGTGGCAACCTCCAAGTAATACTGTGAGTACTGTAATTTACTAATTTGAGTAGAGTTGCAACTATTGCTATGAGCAAAACCCTTCCAATTTACCATCCCTAGCTTAACATTTTATTCATTTGATAAATTTTATTTTTCTTATCTGCAGAGATGATGTTGTAATGTTTCCTGTTTATAGAGTTTCACCCTTGAGGTCACTCCCCGCGTCAGAGTATATAACAGGCTAGTCTGGAAGAAGGAGAAAAATAATGGTTTTGCCTGAAATCTTCTTCCCTTGTGGCCAGAAATCAGTTAACTCAGCTTGTAAGAAATTAGAAATCAGTGAAGTTAGCTTGTAAGAAATTATTAGTGATAGTGAGGCTAGATGAGCAGACTTGACAAATAAATACAATAGAATCTTTAACCTTTGATAGTAAACAAATCAGTTCAATACTGGAAAATATAAATGTGAAATGACAATCAGAGAACGCTTTGTTTGTTAAGTTACTTTCGAAGATGCAAATTTATGTATGTTTGATATTAATTGCTTCACTTTGTGTTTTCAAGGTTACAGATTACAGCTAAATTGATATCAAAGTATCCCATGAGTCTTCCTAACAGTGAGCTACCTCCCTTACTCAATATACTTCACCAGTTACTGCCTCAGCAGCGCCGAGGAGAAAGGACCCCATATGTGCTGAAGTGTCTTACAGAGGTAGCTTTGTGTCAAACCCAGAAAACTGATTTGAAAAGCACCCACAAATTGGAGCTCCAGAGAACCTGGGCAAAGATTTGGTCTCTTACCATTCGTAGCATAAGTTTCCAGCAAATTGAAGTGGAGAGCTTTGGGCTACTTGGAGCTATGATTCAAGGAAACCTTGCTGTAACAGATAAAGAACTCTGGAAGATATTTTCAGGACCTGCGTGCAAGCCTTCTAGGTAAAATGGGAAGCAAGGATAATATTTTGTGTCTGATTCCCGTTGCTCATTACTCTGCAATCAAAGCCACTGTATTGTTCAAAATAATATTATTGTTGTGGCTGTATTTCTAGTTAAGAATTGCCCACGTTTGTGTTTTAAGCATTTGAAATGAGCATAAATACATCTGTAAGTCTGAAAGCAGAGGCAGAAGAGGAGAGGCAAGCATCTTCAAATTTAAAATTGACTAAAAATGTAAAATGGACTAAAAATTTAAAATCTGGCTGAAAGAGATGTTGATTTTTGAATGTAAAAAAGTATGTTTTCTTCTAAGTATATTTTGATTCTGAAATGAGTATGCTGAAACAGCCTTTCAAATAGACAGGAAATGTCTGTAATAGCCAAAATGTGGCTTTTGAAAATGCAAAGATTCTAACAAAGGAGTTTTCCTGTATATGTGCTTGTTAACCTGCTTATGTACTCGATGCTCCCTGAGCATGCAGAAATACTGACTTTGCTTTAGAGAGCTGATCAACAAATATCACATTGTTTCTCACAAATGCCCTGTGTTCCATTTTTGTTACAGTTCCGCTCTATGTTGTTTATCATTAGTGATGTCTGCCTATTCACTGCCAGAAAATTTGGACGTAGGAATGGAGCAGAATAATTGTGAAAGAAATCTGGGTTCTGTGTTAAAGGAGGCAATAATGAAGTGGGTACTGTCCTGCTGTTTGGAGGAAGAAATGGAAGAATGTGGAGAGTTGCCTCCTGTGCTCTGCAGGTAAAGTCTTGGTGGTCTAATTTTATGTGTAAGCTCACCCTATAACACAGAAAATTGCCCAGGGAAAGGTAGATTTACGGGATTGTATTATGCTAAAGCTTTGGTAAAGTTTATAGGGTTTTTAAGCTTACTGTAGAATGTCATGCTGGGGACATAATTTAGTTACCTGTCTATAGCATAGCAGATACATGAACTATGTGTTAGAAATTGTAAGTGAAGACTTAAACTTCTTTGAAGATACACTGTTAATCTGGTTAATGTTTGGGTGCACTTCAGGAATCCCAAGAGCTTGTCTGATTGCAAGAAAATATAAAAAAAACATTCTTTTTTTTACAGTGATTTTCCTCATCTTGTATTACAAAAAATTCTAGTGAGCCTTACAATGAAGAACTGTAGAGCTGCCATGATTTTTTTCCACAGTGATGCTAAATGGTATGTTTTTAAATCAATCATTACAGATGCTTAAGCTTCTTACATTTTTCATTTTAGCAAGCAGAGATAATGAATGCATAATTCCGCAAGCTCTTTTGCATCTTTCTGTACAACATCTTTCAGACCCCATAAAAATAATAGTGCTTTTGCAATTTGCTAACATGCTTTGAGCAGACGTTAAAATAGTCTCTTGCTGACAGAGTCAAAGCTTCAGGTACTGAAGAAAACACCTTATAAGGAATACATGTAGCATCTCTCTTCAGCAATACAGCTAAGTATTTGACTCTTTATCCATAAATACATTAGGTATTTTTAACTCATTACAATTAAAGTTTTCGAGTAACTCATAACTTTGTATGAATATGTATTAATGCTTTTTAACATTACCTTCCATTCTAAAGGAAGCATATATCTTAAGAGTTTTCTTGTAGATCGATGCTAAGTAGATAGTTGGCTAGATGCTTGATGTACATATGTCTTCATGCCACTGCATCTGTATTTGTGGCCCCAGCCACACATTACTCGAGTCTGTTGCAGTCACCCTGTAAATGCTGTTGCATCTTTAACTGATGCATATGTTCAAGCTCTTGGACTATATCCAGTTTCCTGTTAATGAAACTAAAATGTGTATAACTTGTTCTGGTGGAAAAAAAGACTTTCTTACTAGAAGCTAAAAACACTAGTTTGAGGGGTTTTGTGAATTTCTGCTCCAGTTGTGTAAAGTAGATTGAGGTCATCCATCTTAACACAACAGATGCTGCTATATGAACTACAGTAGAACATATGATCTGTGTGCAGGCTTTGTTTTTCCTTGCAGTTTCTTTAGACAGAGGTAGAGTGGTAGTATCCATTCCATAATGAAGTCATTTCAGAAATTAAAAATCAGCCAGAGTTTGGAAGCACAAAAAGATAAAATATTTTAATTTGCTTTTGTTTATTTCTTGTGTTTAAATAATAGTTTTAACAACTTCTAAGTCATATGCTGGCTGCTAAAGTAAAAATAATGTCTCTTCTTCAAGTGTGCAACACTTGCAAAGGAAAGAAGATGACAGTTTTTCTGACGTTGAAGAGCTGTATCTGCAGACAACATTTGATGAAATGGATATTTTCACTAACTTTGCAGTAAATGTTGCAGAGAAAAATGTGACTGGTTCAAGACTTGCCATCAACCAAAATCTTAGGGAAACACTGGAGCACTGTCTTTTAGCAATGTCAGAAAAGCTTTTAAGCAGCTATGCTCCTAAGGTAAGTTAGAAATTACTGTTGCATCCTTATATTTGTGCTCCCAAACAATATATTTTCAAGCCAATGCATATAGATTTTCATTCCTTTGCCACAAAAAATGAACGACAAGCATTTTAAAAACTCTATCCAATAATATGAAATAGAGAAGTCTGTATTTTTTACATCATTGGCAAAATAACCATAGTTTCCATAGGTGTGTGGGAATACATAGAGGCTGCATAGAAGTGGAAGTATGTGCAAAGTTGCCACATAAACAACTGTTACCCTGCTTTTTGTGATTTTGGTTTCAACTTCTGTGCCCCTGTAATGCTTTAAGCTCTTGCCAGTTTTCAGCCAAGATAGCCAGAGACAGAGAGGTCTCAAATGGGTTTTGTAAAAAGAGGCAGCTATGTAAAGGAGTAATTGGAAAGAAAGCTGCAAATACGGGCTATGTTAACAAGAGCACAGCCAGTGCTCAAGGGAACTGATTATACCCCTACAGTCAGTGCCTTTAGATGGTAGCTGAAATACTGCATCCAGTTTTGGGCCTCCCCGTAAAAGACAGACATTTAGTGCATTCAGTGGAGGCTACTGAGGTGGTGTGGGCTCCAGCACTTGACCTGTGAGGAGACACAGGGCGAACTGGGCTTGTTCAGCCTGGAGCAGAGATGTCTTTGGGGGGACCTACAGGCTTTGGGGCAGCCTGCCAGTGCCTATAAGATTGTCTAGAAGACAGAACCATGCTCTTCACAGTGGTGTATTGCAAGCAGGTGAGAGACAGCAGGCAGAGTCAAGAGACATTCACAGTGGATACAAGAATTTTATCTATGTGAGGACAGTCCGGCAGTGGCACAGGTTGCCCTGGCTGGGAGGTTGTGCAGTCTTCATCCTTGGAGGTTTTCAAGCCCTGACTGGATCAAGCCTTGAGTAACCTGTTCTGACCTCAGAGCTGACCCAGCTGTGAGCAGGTTGGACCAGAGACCTCCTGAGGTTTCTTCCAGCCTGAACTATCCTGCGATGCTATTTGTTATCTTCCACTTGTTGAAACACTGCAGAATCTGTCCTTTGGAGAAAAATCTTGACTTGTGGAGGAAGAGCCACCACATAATGGTAAAGTTTGTGAAAACTAAAGCAGCAGGCTTTTTGATCTTCCAGTTCTTTTGACAGGATAGCTTTGGTTTTAATAGAGTGGCGTGCCTTCCTTGTCCCTGGTTTTGCATCTGTAACAATGGCATGTATGCATAAGTTTTCCCATCTTTTTTTATAGATACCTGCTTTTCAAAAATGTGATAGCAATCCTTTTTGGTCTCCCTTCTTGAGAAAGGAAGACAAAAAATTATTTGTCTGCTCTTTCTCCTCCTTTGATCCAAATAATTTAGACAGGTAAAAAGGGATTTCTGAAATGCTCCTGCAGTAAGCTTGCATGCATTTACAACCATCTATGCTATTTGTTTGTTGACACAGTAGCTGCTAAGAAGCAACTTTTACTAAGATCAGAATAGACGTCAGTAGGAATGTGATAGAATTCCTGACTAGCTCATACCGTCTCTTGCCCTGGCAGGAGGTAAAATAGATAAACAGAGCATGTGGGAAGAGCTGGAAGTATTGCTATGATGGAATCTAAAGGAGAGGGATAATTTAAAGTATTGTGAAGGAAGGAAGTGTAAGGGCCATGGGGCATAGAGAGAATATTATAACATGGAGAGCCAAAAGGACTTGTTAGGAAGCTGAAGCAACTGCAATGCAAAACACTAGGATGCAAATCTTCATTGATTTTGGTGAAATCTGTATATAAAAATGTTTAAAAAAAGACTAAAGAATTCTGTATTTTGGTAAAAAGTTTAATGATAAACCCCTGGTGTTTATACTGTGTATTTCATTCAGTTTAAGGTTGTCACTGCAGAGCACTTTGTCCGATGCGTCAGTCTCTTGGTTGGTGTTCTTGGTTGCTATTGCTACACTGGCTTATTTAAAGAAGAGGATGCCTTTAAATCAGAGTTGTTTCAGAATGCTAGGGTAAGCAGCAATGCATTTGGGAGCTATTAAAAATTAAATAAAACATTAAATCGAAAATATTTTTTTTAATTCTATTCATATTGACACATTTACAAAGCATGAATATTTCCACTGGTTTCTGCTTCAAAAAAGGTAGTTGAGAGAGGTTTAAATAAGTTACTGCTGCTGAAAGAGAGGAGTCACTGAAATTCTATCAGTACACCAAAGCATCAGTTTTGCTGTGGAGAGTATTCTAAATATTGATACATTTCTGAGTCACCCCTTTTAAAAAAATAAAATAATCACAGACATGTGGACAAAGGACTACTTAGAGGATAATAAGGATAATGTCCTTTCTCTTGTAGGTCTTTTATGCAGGAATTTGTTACAATCATTTGATGGTTCAAACCAGTATGAAGACAGCTACTATTATTAATATTATTATTACTACTACTACTACTACTGTCTGAGGTGGTTTCTTGCTTAAATATGGAAACCCAAAATTTAAGCATTATGGAAAGATACTGTATTTTTCTTTTGTGATGAAAATACCAATGTTTCAGGCAGCTGTAGGCCATCTTTTTGTCACTTCTGGAGCAGAATGAGTGAAACAAAAATTAAAAAAAAGTCCAGACTCATTGATGCACACAATAAATATCAAAGCTGTATATTTATGAATGAGTATGAATGAGAATCATGTCCTTTTGTCTGTCTGCGTGTGCTGTGTATATGCCAATGTGTAAAGGAACTTAACTGAGGTATTCTGTATTGTATTTTTACTAGTCTCTCATTCATTATGCCGGAGAAAGCATTTCTCAGTCTAAAAACAAACTAAATGAAGATGCCCAGGTCAATTCACTGAGGACTTTGATAATGCAGTGTACAAAATGTTTATGCAATTGTACCAAGGTAAAGTTTATAAAGGACTTTATATTTCTTTATTCATTAATGAGGTCACAAAGTTGAATATCATACATATAGTACCTGACAAAAATGAAACAACTTGTCTGTACATCTTGCTTTCTTACAGAACAGTGCTAATAAGATGCTGTCTAATATATTCCTGCGTTTGTTAACATCAAAATTTATGAATGATCTTGTAGATATTTGCAAAACTCTGGTAAGTATGTTCTGTCTGTTTCTAAATGCAGTACTCTTCTGTGAGAGGATTGTTTTTACAGTATAATAATTTGGAAGCAAACCAAATGAGATACTTCCTAATGAAAAAATAAATCAAAATACATTGACTTTTATGAGAAGTCCTAACTGGAAACACTTCTGTCTAACATTTGAACACAGCTGTAGGGGAAAAATCAGAGCAGATGGATAACATTTGATCAAGGTGAGCATGCCAGCTCACATAAAAAACAAAGTATGTTATTTTTGGAAATTTTTTAATAATGTATTAGAGTAAAGGTATATGCAGATTTTATGCCACAGAAAGAATTTCTATAACATATGACATTTAACTTCAGTGCACTTTTAAAGTTTTAAAAGCTTCTTTTTATTTTGTAGATTGATGGACTTACGTGCCTTAAAACACTTTAAAGGTGTTTATTATATGGGTATTACATCTTCTAATGGTAAATGACTCTCACTGAGAAAAGTTATAGGGTGGTGCATCACTGCGTTTAGCACAAATCTTAAAAGTTTTTGGCACGTTGTCCTGTAGTCAGGTCTAGGTAGATAAAATCCTTTGTTTTTTCAGATGAGGAGAAGCCGAGAGTTTTACCTTCTGTTGACTTGTCATCTGATAGGGAAAGCAGTAATTAGTGTGCCCTCAAAAAGGTCATATGCCTTCCTTTCATTTCTCTGTAATTATGCAGTATAGTGAGAAGTTTGTAACTCTTATAGAGAACATTGTTTTTCAAATACTAACAATGTCCTTGGCACCATCTAAAACACAGAGACTAGTATCTGTCTTAAGAAGATTGTATCCTAAAGAGAATAGTTCAGATCAGCAATTCATGTGTGTAGAAGACGGGTTTATCACAAAGGATGAAATTCATCAATTCAGTGTAACCTTTATTGTCTTCACCTGTTCTAGTTCACTGGGAAACTGTGGTGTCTTTCCTTGTGTTATGCTGTGGTGTTTCTCCTGTCCTTAAAAGCCAGCTTTAAAACAATGTGGTGTTTTTGTCAGATGACATTTACTGGAAAAGCAAGTGAACTGGGAGAAGTGGATCCAATGGGAAATGATCCTGAGGAGAGTATAATGGAAGTAGATAACCAAGTATCTGATGATCTATTTGATGATCATTCAGTGACTGACATCAGCGATACAAATGAATATGGTGAGATGCAAAATGTAACAGGTAAGTCTTCTCTGTGTCCAAAACTATTTGCAAAAGCTTGTTTTTACAGATTGCTCTTTGCTTGAAAGACAGTGAGATTCAAATCTGTGCTGCTTTATTAGTAGTTGAAGCAGGTAGTGGTTGAACCAGGTACTTTCTAAACAATAATAATTCTTTTGTACCTCATTAGTGTTTTAAAGATGTTAATGAAGTGTTCTAGCTCCTTTGGAAAGGAGAAGTTTATATTTTATTTTATAAATAGTAAAATGCTAGCTAGCATGTTTAAAGTCAGGCAAAAGTTTTGGCAAAAAAGAGACTAGAAAGTGTGTCTGTAGGATACCTGTCTCTGTCATTAGACTGTGCTTCATTTTCTTAAAAGTAGTCCTATTTAACTTTTCTCATTTTTGTGATCAGTAGTTCTTGACAAGGTCAGCTTTCTTACATGTCTGGACCTGCAGAGGGACAGGAGCATGAATCTGTCTGTTTATTCCTGTTAGGAGCTAGAAGTATTGATGTTGTCTTTTGTTTTAAATTCTTTCTTAAAATGGCCTGTATCTTAGTTTTTAATCAGGACTATGTCTTTTGTTTATTATTGACTGGGAAGAAAATCAAGGTGTTATAATAAAGCCACAAACAGCAGCTGCTCTGTTTCCCCATCATTTTGAATAAGTGTCTTTAAAAGTATCTTCTCCAACCCTCCAATAAATAATGCTAATAAATAAAGTTTGCAGTTGCAGAAAGTTACAAGAGTTCTAAATGTGACCGGAAAAAGGCATTTGTAACTATTTCATTTAGGTTATAATTGAAGTTTCAATGAGTATATTAATATAGTAGTAATTGTCATCTTTTCAATTTTGGGGAAGCTTTGAATCTGTAGTTTAAAATACATCCTAAGTTATAGTTAACAACACAAAGGAACACAGCTACAGATGGTTCTGCTGAGTTAATTGTAACCTTGATGGAGAAATCAGCTGTATGTATGGGCACATAAAATTGAAAGCCTCTGTTTTAGGGAGGGCCTTTGTAGAAGTGGGAAACACACTCAAGAAGCTGTTACTGATGCAGTAACTGTTCAACGACAAATAAACATAAAAGTTGCTAGTACTCTATTCTGAGAACTTCTGATTAGTTTTGTAAAGACCTAGAATTTTATCAACTTTTTTATTGTCCTTGGAGAAGCATTTCTTACATGAAAATCTTATTTGCAGGTGCGTTGAGCCCGTTAGCTGAAGAACAGTTGACAAAGCAGGATTTACTTCTCCTTGAAATTCTGAGGTTCTTATGTATTTGTGTAACTACAGTCCAAGTTCAGACAGTGAGCTTCCGAGCCTCTGATATACGGAGGCAGCTGTTAATGCTTACTGATGGCAGTGTCTTTGATAGTGCTAAGCCATTGCATCTGCACATGGTGAGTGTGAGCTTTTTCTGCAGGAGATCCACCTCTGTATTTGTACTGTTTTGTATATTCTTGTCAGTTGTATATTCTTGTCTTTCTTTTGTCTTCAGTCCCATGAGAAGATGTTAAAGTGGCTACTTTTAGTGTTTTGAAGTGTGCTATGGTCAGGGAAAGAGCAGTTAGAATTTGTAAGCCAGAAAAAGAGTTGAGAAGTATCAAGATCTTGCCTTTATCGTTAATAATTTGTTAAATATCTAGAAATGCTGTCTGTAATAGAATAGGATCTGTGTTTTAGTTTATAAAGGAAGTATTTTTGAGTGCCAAAACTAAAAATTTCATGAGCCGTGTTACTGTGTGACAGTCTTTGCATGAAAAGATGGTCAGTCTAACATGTAAGAGCTGACAATAGGTATCCTTGCTGCTGATTTCATGTAAGAGTTACTGAAAATGTTTTATAGTTTTTCCTTTTGTCTACTTACTTTTTTAAGCGTTATTTTCCATTTTGGTTCGTTTTTTTGTTGTTTTTTTTTTCCCCAGTACTTGATCCTTTTGAATGAGCTCCCCATTGAAGAACACTTCTTGCCTGAAGACGATGTTCTTATGCTTCTTAGGCCTCTTTCGTAAGAGAGAAACTATTCAGCATGTATTAGAGCTATTTTAGTTGAACAGCTAGAGGATTTGAGGGCTGTTTAGTGTTTCAAGATATTTTTTTTCTTTCTTTCTGTCACAGTGCTGTGTGTTCTTTGTACCGTCGAGATCAAGAAGTTTGCAAAGTAATTCTAAATAGCTTGCTTCCTATAGCAGTAGCATTGGCCCAGTCCAGCGCACATACTGAAGAGACAGGGGATGCCCAAGGACGATTTTCAACAGTTGTTGGAGCCTTTTGGTATGTTTTATTTGTTTAAAGCAGAAATCTATTTGGCATAAAATTTTTAACTTTGCTATCAGTGTGAAGACTGTAGTGCTGTTTTAGTCTTGCTCTTGGTATCTTATGATATCTTTATACAGCATTTAACTTTCCAGATTTTTTGTGTCATGTTATATTTGTACCAAAGAATTGTATTATCCTTAAGATAGTATTAGAACAAATGCTACACTGTTATATATTAGCAAAGACTGATTGTACTCTGAATTGCATGAGTAATTATAACAAGTGATAACTTCAGCAACCAAAAGTTAATATTGTTTACAATTATAGATTATCAATAAAAAAGTCAAATCCTCCCAAACATGCCTTTTGAGCACAAAAGAATGAACTGTGAGCAGCAGAAACTAACTTGTTAGACTTTTCTCAAAATTGTTGGCAACTTTTTTGTTTATTCAATTCTTCCTTGTTTTAGGCATTTAGCTCAAGGAGGGAAATGCACAGCACCAGTAAGAGTAGCCCTTTTAAACTGCATGAAAGCCCTGCTTGAGGTAATCCCCGATTTTCTGACATTCATTAGCATGTTGATCTTTTGTGTACATCAGTGTATATTGCATTGTAGGTCTTCTGTATATTTTAAACCACAATATTAATTTTCTTCAGGCTGATCCTCATTGCAAGTGGGTGATCCTCAAGGTGGTAAATGAAGATCTACCAGTGAGTGATGCTTTCCCACATTTTCTTGCAGATGGTCACCATCAAGTTCGCATTCTTGCTGCAAAGTCAATTACCAGGTGATAATGTTGATTTTTTTCTGCTTATAAGAACAACAGTTTCACTTAATGCGGTGTTACTTCTGCTGCTATATAGCTGCTCTTTTCAGTACTTCTGAGGCTTTAATCTTGACGGAATATAAAAGCCTACTGAGTTACTTTGGTTAAGGTTTTCAAACTTTGTCTACATTTCATTTATTTTGTGATGTGAGAGATACATGTATATAGAGAGATAAACTATATATATGATAGCAAATTTTGCACTAAATTGATTATGCAAAACTTGAATAGGAAATAGTCGTTTATCCTCTAGAAATACATTAGGTACATTGTATAGCATAAATACTTTTTCAAAGGATCATGTGTTTTGAATACTGTATATAGTTCTTTTGCCATACATCAAAAAGAATGTAGTAGAACTGAGTAGGAGTAGAAGAGGGATATTCAAAAGTGTGAAACTCTTTATGCATGGCTATTGTGCATAAACTGGAGCCCTTCAGCACAAACAGAGTTGAATTGCAGGAGGTATAACAACTCTACAAAATCTGTAGGGGAACAAAGAGAAGATTGGCAGTCTTTTCCAGTTTGAAGACTAGGAGACATCAAGTGAAGCTAACAGGTTCAAGATTCTAAGAAAATATGGTTTACTTCTTTGTATAATATTCAGTTACCGTAAGTGTTATCCTACTACTTTGAACTGTCTGGATGTTTACAAGGGTGCAAAAAGCAACAAATTCATACAAGAGGAAATCATTGAAGGGTAGTAAATACGGTCACCACTTCTAACTCATTTTGTGCTGAAGGGCTCCACTCTTTTTACATACACATCTCTTCAATAAATATACTCCCAAAGTACTTCATGACATGAAATGTTCCATTACGAAGGACAACTGAAGTTTGGCTTCCTACATTGGCAGAGGTTGGGAAACTTATGTTTTCAGACTATTCTCCACCATTCCACCCCAATAGGTATTCTTAGTGTTATTGATAATGTTTGAGGGAGAGGAAGGAAAGACTGCTATCCAAGAAAGTTAAGAAGAAAATAATGATATTCAGAAAATCAGAATCTTATTATTTGATACACACAATATGCAGTCATTCTGTAGACTAAATGTTATGCTAATAATTATTGTTCTTTTTTTGAAGTTTGTTTCAAGATGTGAAACACAGAGATTCTTCTGGAATGTCAAAACCTCTTCCCTTGAAGCTCCAGCAAAAGGCTTTTGAGAATGCATATCTCAGAGTTCAGGAAGGAATAAGAAATCAGGTACCAACATCTAATTATTAGTTTTGCCTAATTTTCATCTTAGGAATAAGGTGACTTAAAAATGATAGTGTTTAGTTTTCCTGAGAACATTAATTCTTCTGGGTTTCTGATAATCTGAGGTGGTGAAACGAGGTTGTAGTCGGGAAATTCCATACACATCCGGTCAGTCACTGTTTTGCCAACAGTAGAAGTTTGTAGATTTTTTTCACTGTATGATCCAGACTGCTCTTCTGTGTCATATTATTTGTTGTTGTGGGTTTCAGTACCGTAATACTTAAGAATCAAAGAAAAATGGAGCCTCAATATTCTAGACAATATATATAAATAGTGAATAAAAGGCAATGTAAATTCAAATTATGTGTTTACATAGTGTAAAACCAGATTTGTAAATTTCAGAGAGATCATGTTTCCAGTGGTATTAAAGCAGTAGTTTTCACAAAACCAAACTTTGCTTAAAAAATTAAACTATTTGGAGGAAACTTCAAGTGAAAGAAAAGTTTTACTTCAGTGCAGTGACTGGAAATGCAGTGGTGTATATTACTGTGGAATTTCTTCAACTATTAATGTTTCTATAGGTGTCTTTCACTTCTCCTTCCTTGCTACCATGCTAAGTCATCTGTATAATTTTCCATTTTTTTTCTGACATGCTATCATCTATATGCATGTTGTCTCTCTGCAGTGTTTTCTCTTTCTTCCCTTTGCCTGATGTCTTGTAACTTGGGCTCACTGCTGAGCTCCCATCTCTCTGTCATCTCATTTCATCGCTCTGTAGTGTCACCTCCCGCTCTTTCCTAGAGTTCCTAGGCAGTTCTTTTCTATATGCATTAGGGAGGAGCAACAAGGAGACTTGTCTCATCAATGCCTCTATCATTTCTCTGTTAAGTGTGTTGCCTTTGTTTAAACTTTTGATACTGTATCATGAACTGTAGTATATGAGGTACCACCACGTGTGCTGGCATGCTGGAGGCAGTAACTTCTCATTGAGGAGTGGAGCAGACAGCTGGGAAAAGTAATTTTTAAACAACCAAAGCAAGATTTTCAGCAGTATTTGTGTCAGTGGTCTTAATTTTAAAATACTTGTGCTCATTTATTAATTAGGAGATTGCTTTAAAAGAATATTTGTACGAGTTCTTCATTATTTCTTATTGAAGGTCAGGGGTGATGCTAGTCCTGAAGATCTTTTGGACAAACAGTGTAATGGAAAAGCAGTTTTGCTGATGCTTATAACCATGGTTCTGTGCTGCAGTTCAGTCTGTGAAAAGCAGGCATTGTTTGCTATTTGCCAGTCTGTGAAAGAGAATGGATTAGAACCTCACCTTGTCAAAAAGGCAAGTATAAAATTCCATTTTATATTTAGGTTATAAATTAAGGTTAGGTTAAAATTGGAACAATACAAAATGCATTTGTCAGTATTGAAAGTTGTTCAATTTTGTAAAAGCGTGACTAATGTGGGAGATAAATATCTAAATGAATTTGTAATTATATTTAATGACCTACCTAGAAATAATGACATCTTAAAAGACAATTCTAATGGTAAATCTTGTGTGTTAAAAGCACAGATATGAAATACAAATAGATCTTTATACATTGAAGATTGCAAAATCTTCTACCCAGTGGAAGTGAGTTTTCCAATGTGGAGAATATGTAAAATAAATGCAAAGTATTGGAAGATGGTATGTGTCTTGAGGACTTTAATTTTGAAGTTCACAAGGCTGTACTGAAATAATTGCTGTTTATACTGCAGCCTTTCATGCCAGTAATTTTTTTTAGTGTGCACATTCTCTCCTTTTTATCCTTTCTTTCTGTTTGTTGCCTCTGGTTTTTACACACAGTCTCTACCCTGCAAAATGTGTACTGTCTGTCCTTTCTTTGCATACAGCCTCATACAGGGTAGTTGTAGTTCCTTGATTGCACTCTTTTGAGATATGGCAATACAAACAATAAAAAAATTGCTTATGCTAAATAGGAGCTGAGTTATACAAATACTCAGTAAAAGGCTGGGGGGGCACAACACATGGAGGTGTAGTACTGTCAGTTTGCCATAGTATCATGTACTCTGCATGCTATTTCTGCAATCTTATTTCATGCACAGGTTTTGAAAAAAGTGTCTGACATATTTGGCTATAAAGATATAGAAGACTTTATGACATCACATTTAGACTATTTGGTGATGGAGTGGCTGAAAATAAATGACAGTGGATATACTCTGTCTGCTTTTCCTTACGTTCTTCTGAACTATACTAGCCTTGAGGAATTCTACGGGTAAGTTTGCTATATGAAAGCAGTTTACTTAGACTTATTTATAGTTATGACATGGCATTTCAAATTTCTAACATATTGAGAGCTTTTTAAATGTATTCCAATTATCTTGTTTATTACATTTATGCTGGTAAGATTTTTTGTATAGCAGTAGCTAAACAATAAATGCAAGTTCAGTTATACAGTAGAGGAGTGGTATTTGCTATATTATGCTTGAAATTTTTTTAAAAATCCAATTCAAGGACATTCTGGAAATGTATTTACTACATGTAGGTCATGTTATAAAGTTCTGGTTCCACACCTGGTGATTAGAAGTCAATTTGAAGATGTGAAATTACTTGCTGACAAGATTGAAAAAGACTGGAGACAGGTTCTAGCAGACTGTTTTCCAAAGATACTTGTGAATATCCTCCCATATTTTGCCTATCAATGCCATGGAAAGAGTGAAGTAGCAGAGCAAAGAGATAAGGCTTCTGAAGTCTTCGACATGCTTAAGGATGAAAAGTGCTTAGGAAGACAGGTATCTATTTTTAAATGTGTAAATTGAGTTCTATGTTGTTTAACAGACCTGAAAGGAACTTTTTTATATTCTGTAAAAATGTAAATAGTTAAGTTTATAGATACGAAATTATTATTTGAATAAAGCAAAACTAGCCAAATTTTTATCCCAAGGTTTTCAAGTAGCTGTTCAGAATGTACTAAAAAAATTTTTTTACCATTCATTATACAACCTTGAGTTTCCCTGTTATGCATCTGTTTAAGTAAGTTACGTTTTCCTCTTAAAATATTTTGTTAATGCTTTATGAGGAGCCATCTTCTCCAGAGGCAGACTCTATATTCAGAACTAGTAGTAAAATTAAACATAATTTTTTTTTCCCCAGATACTGTAGTGAAGTAAATTGTTCTACCTGTGACTGCCAGATATAAGACTTAACCAGGCTTAATTTCTGAATGAATTGTATGTCATGGATAATGGAATAAATAGAGAATCCAGACAGGAAAAAGCACGTTTTCTCAGAAGGAAAAGAAATGTTAAATTAGTTTAGCTAAAATATTTTTTTCTTATTAAAACACTATTTTTCTTCTTCTAGCAAATTGATAATTTATCTCATAATAACTTATCAGAGATTGTGGTTGAACTGTTGATGACCTTACATGAACCACCTGATATCACAGTAGAAGAAGGACCTCATCTAAGTAAATATATAAGGTACGTGTTTGTAGATTTTCTAAATGCTGAGTGTGTTTGTGTAACATTGTGAATTAAAACATGCCCTTCAGGCATAAGAAAAGGTGGCCTTGAAGTTGAGAATTAAAGGATTTTGTTGTCATTAGTAATGATATATCACAGGCATGCTTTCTCACATAGTTACTCCCCAGTATCAGTAAGGAGAACCTCTGTAATACTTCAGTTAATGGAAAGAATGAATGGGTGGGCAAGAGAATGCCATTGTATGTTGCTGAGCTGGAATATGGCAATGCCAGTTTAGACTAGTTCAAATTTGGATGGACTGCTGTCTGTAAAATTGGTTGGGTTTTAATGTCTAAATAAAAGTGATTCTTTTAAAGGTCTTTAAATATTTAGAAGTCACTGAGAAGTGAACCATTTCTTAACAGTTCTTGTAGTGGCAGCTCTTGCCTTTGGTAAGGAGGTTGCTTAAGCAATGCTAAATAAACAGATTTCTTAGAAATATTCTAATACCATAAATGTATTCATTTTTATGAGCTTTTCAGTCTTTGTTGTTGTCCTAAAAAATATCTATTTGCATAATTATATCTGGAAATTATTTTCCAGATTTTGTGTTTAGATACAAACTATTTGGAAAAACATTACACTTTCTGAAGTTATTGAAGAAGATATTTTTGTTGTAGAAATATAAAGTTGAAAGAAACCAAAGCATTTCTATGAAAATCTGCCAGAAGTTAAATGGCTGATGATTTCAGAACTTCATAAATAAAGAAATTTTTTTCAGTGACTTTATTAACAGACTGTGGTGTTTCTTTCTAAGAAGGGAATGTTAAGAATAAGAGTGATGAAACTTAGATTTTGCTGTTTTGTTACAATCCTGACACATTTCTTTTCTTTTTGAGGTCCCAGAAAAATTAAGTACTCCTTTTTTTTTATAATGGGGAGATTCATGATTACTTTTTTCTCAATCAAATTATTGCCATAATTAGAAAATGCAGAAGTTTTATCTGTGACTTGCAGTTAGATTTTCCTACGAAGTACCATAGATGAGAAAAATGTGTGGGTTTTTTAGCAATATGATCTTTCAAAAAATAATAAAAGAATGTTAAGAAAGTACAACTTAGCTGCCATAGAGAGACAACAGAGAGCTAAAAATAAGATGTATGTCACTCTGCTGGATGCTTTTGGTGCTTCTTACTGAAAGCAGAAAAGATTTCCTAGGAGTTACATGTTTATTCAGTGACACATTTTATTTAATACATGTGTTTGATTTTGGGAAGGGAAAAAAAAAATCTCTTTTTTATTCATTTAGGGAACTGGATCCTGCTCCTAATCCTCCTCATTTTCCATCTTATGTCATTAAGGCAGCCTTGGACTATATTAGCAATTGTCACAAAAGCAAATTAAAAAGTCTTGTAGCAGTTCTTTCTAAAAGCCCTGTAAGTATGTAATGATGATTTTCTTTTTCTGTAGAATATAAAATTTCATTTACGGGTACATTTCGGTTTAATTAGACATTTTCATCACGTATACATGAGGGAAAAATACAACCTTAGAAACCTTTCTGTTCTTTTGTTCACCTTCTGAAATGGAAGAAGTCCTAAGTTCAAGGACACAGTAACCTTATAGAAATTACATGTTTGACTTATCACATGCATATATATAATACATATAAAATAATGTATAAATAGAGAGAATTATTTTAAAGGTTGGGGAAATCTGTGTGTACCAGACACAATTACATGCAATTTATTTATTTGGCATGTGTTAGAAGAACATTCTAAAATAATTACATTTGGACAACTTTATCTAAATACTGTCTACAACTAAGACTCTGAAGTTTGCTTCCCTTACTGACAGTGTGAAATTTTATAGTCTGCGATGGTTTTAGACATTTGATTTTCTGTTGTTAAAGGCAAATACAGAGGCATATAAAATTATGCATCCCTTGCAATAAATCATAAACATTTTACTGTCTTGTAACATCATTCCTTAGAAATGTATCTTTTCAAATTGTGTGCTATTTTATTGCATATGTTGTCAACAACCTACTTTGCCTATCCATAAACAGTCTAAAAATAGGAAAAAAAACTTTCTGGACCATGTTTGTCTAAATCTTTTGAGTGTAAAAGTTAATATGGCCAGACAGTGGAAAAAATTCTTTAAAATATAACACAACCTGCCTAGTACTTTTAAGATAGTTACTTCTTTTTTAAGTTTACAGTTTTAACAGTTACAATCTGTATTTATATATTCTGTGAAATAAAGCATTTTTGTACGTATGAACATTGTTTGAAAGAATAGATTAGATTGAAGTACTACTTGATGTTTTAATGGTTTTTATTTGATGTTTCTCCTGTTGGTGAAAACTGCCATAACTGTTCGGTTTTCTGAAAAATGTGCATAACATTTCTCATGTGGGGAAAAAGAAAATTAGGAGGTATGGGGCTTATAGTCCTGCTTGGAGAGTTGGTTTCTGTGTAGGTCTTTTGTTTGTTTAAAGCAGTAAAAATAATAAAGCCTTTTTGTCCATGTCCTTTAAAACAAAAACCCCTGTCGCTAAGTTTTTTTCTTGATATAAAGTATACCTGTGTTGGTATTATGAATTATTATTTTTTTACCCATAGTTTATTCATTTTTAGGATTCATTCCAGAAAATCCTTCTAGCCCTTTGTAATCATGCATCAGATACAAACAACATTTACAAGAAACACAGAGTTCTTATAATTTATCACTTGTTTGTTAGTCTGTTACTTAAAGAGATAAAAGATGGTTTAGGAGGAGCATGGGCTTTTGTCCTCCGAGATGTAATTTACACCCTGATTCACCACATCAACAGCAGGTAAATATGGTAATTATATCTTGTTCTTCCTGTCTGTGCTCCCTTGTTCTTGTAACCTCACATTTCAGTCTTGCTAGTAGATGTTACTTCATCTGCAGAAGTAATTGAAATTCGCTGAAAGAAAAAAATTAAATTGCCTTTCTTTAATAATTTCAGAATTCAAATTTAGAACTCTTAGTAAAATGTGGGATGTTTTATGCTATCCTTGTATTTAAATGTTTGCTATACTGCAGAATTTTGTATCTGTAATAGGCTATCAAACTGTAGAAACAAGAAGTATTGGGAGATTTTGATGACAGAAAGGGTGTTTGGGAACTTAAAGGATATGGGAGAAAAATTCAAATTGTGGAGTTCAGTGCAAAGGAAGCACATGTCAAATAAAATGCACTTACTAATAAAGAGTATTTACGTTCTCACCAATAAGTAGCTAGCAAAATGAGTGAGAATTGGTGCATGTTATTTTAACTTGTCTTCAGATTAAGAAAACTGGTACTTCATTAGGCTTAAGATTTAAATAGAGTTCCTTATCTTTTATAATGACTAGAGATACAATCTTACTTGAGGTTTAGCTTTGGATTTCCAAGATAGTTATTCACCTAAATGTCATTGATTTTAAGTGCATGTTGATTGCTTTGCTTGTTGGGAGCATGAAATACTGAAGAGAGGTGGATTTTATGGTAAATGCCATTATTATGAGACTTATTGCGATCAACACTGATCATTCCCCTCTGACTCTTACGAAGCTGCAGTAGGACCACTGTGTCCAGTGTGGGACCACTCCAGCCAGGACATCAGAGATAATGACAAACTGGGATGGGCTGAGTGGAGGACCCCCAGCTGGATAAGTGGTGCTCTAATTTCTGTTCTTCAGTTTCTGGAGGGGAAGTTACCTTGTAGAGCAAGTAGAGCCAGATTTTTCCTAGAAGTGCGCAGTAAAAGGTCAAGAGGTAGCACCCACCAAGTTGCAATATAGGAAGTTCTGGTTGGACATAAGGGGAAAAGATTTTTGCAGTGAGAATAGTCAACTGCGGGAGCAGGTTGCTCAGAGGTGCTATTGATTCTCCATCCAAGGATTGTGTCAGAATTCAGCTCAAGAAAACCTTGAGAACCTGATATGACTTTGAAGCTGACTGCTTCAGGCAAGAAGCTAGACTAGGTAATCCCCAGGTGCCCTTTGTAACCTAATTTTTTTTTCTTTTTTGTAAACTATTCTGGTTACAGCTGGGATAGAGTAAATTGTCTTCCTAGTAGCTGGTACAGTGCTATGTTTTGAGTTCAGCATGAGAAGAATGTTGATAACACTCTGATGTTTTC
>JANZLQ010000027.1:9478411-9493855 GCA_026212715.1 Elanus axillaris | reverse complement strand
TGCTCAGCCCATTCCCAAGCCTCCATCCCTCCTCCCCCTCGCCCCCGGCCAGCTCCCCCAGTTATGTACTGAGCATGACATCATATGGTATCGAATATCCCCTTGGCTAGTTGAGTCAGCTGTCCTGGCTGTGTCCCCTCCCAGCTTCTTGTGAAAATTAACTCTATCCCAGCCGAACCCAGGACAGTAGTTTATATTAACTGCAACTTTCTAGGGTGATACCTTGTTTTAGTGTGCATAAGACTATAAAATTACCTGCATTTGCAGAGGCTGTTGGAAGTTGCTTGGGAGAAATTGGTCCCATGGATTTCTCCACCATAGCTCTTCAGCATGCTGAAAATGCACTGGATTCTAAAGCAGTGGACTTATTTGAAGATAGAAAACTTCAGTGCGTCTTCATAATGTTAACTCAAATAAATATTGCTTTAACAGATAATTGGTGAGTACACTTATTTAATTAGTTAGTTCAAAGCCTAAGAGCCATTAAGTTGTACATTGTTCAGATCACCTCAGAGTAACGCTCTGAAAGCGTTATTAACACCTGTTGATGTCCAACCACGTGCTTCTTCAAGGCTCAGATTACTTTTCCAGTCAAATTTAGATGTTTCTTAGGAATTCTGTAGTTGCACTCGAGCCAGAGAGTCTGTTCTGTGCTGTAGAGGATAGCAATGCCGTGGAGTAAATACTGAGGCTTTGCTTTATAACAAAATATGCAATGGCATATCCTAGTCCAAAAATTTCTGATTTAATGCACACATTGTTAGATTGTGGAATTATTTGTCTTGTATGTTTATAAAGGTGATTCTGAAAATATCTGAATGAAATTAATAATAATGATGTTGTGTATGTTATTCTTTCAGTATTGACGTTAGAGCTGCTGCTGTTTCCTGTTTGAAAAACATAATGATGACATTGTGTATGTTATTCTTTCAGTATTGACGTTAGAGCTGCTGCTGTTTCCTGTTTGAAAAACATACTAGCCACCAAATCTGGCACTGAATTTTGGGAAGTTTATAAAAATAAAGCTGATCCCATGTTAATCTATCTACAGCCTTTCAGAATGCCTAGGAAAATGGTACTTCTTCTGATATACCTTACTTATATGACATATGGGGTAGAGAAAACATAAAAATACATACTAAAAAAAAGTAAGTTTGAAAATATTTTTGAGATAGGCTTTGATGAATGCAAAATTTGGACTTTTTATCAGTCTGACTGCAAATGTGATTGCTTTTGTACATCTGATTCTCCTTTCTGTTCCAACATTTGTGGCTTTACCAGTTTGACATTGGAAAGCTGTGTACTTTCATTATTAGACAGACAGTTTTTGATTACTTACTTGGTAATCTAATACATTTTTTCTCGGGATTGCAGTATCATCTGATGCAAAAACTTAGTGGAAAATAGGTTAGGAAAAAAGGTTCATAATTAACCATAAATCTGATATTTCCTAATATTCAAACTTTTGATTTGTAACCTAAATGTGAGGTCTAATATGGTCTTCCTCATTTTATCAGTAAAATCTTATTTTTAATACTTTCAGATTTCCTTGGAAAATTTTTATATTTACATGAACAAAATTGATACTGTCAATCAGTTGAAGCACAGTTAATATTTAATGTTTTAACCTGTGCAGATGTCAGGTTTTTTTTTAAATGCCATAGCATTTTTTTATATTTGCAATATGTATTTTTTTCTTCTAGTTCTTTGTAGTACCTGCTAATAATACGGAGGCTCCTTTAGAATCTTTGGATGACACAAACCTGTGGATTCCTCTGGGAGAAAGTCATGAGACCTGGATCAAGCGCCTAACTAGTTCAATACTGGACAGTGGAGGTGTGCAAAATGAAGTTCTCCAGTTAATGAAACCACTATGTGAGGTGAGCTACATTATCCATATGTAGGTATGTATATGTATGTGTGCTGTCATGCACAAAAATACATGATCGTGCATCTTGCTAGCAAATTGTAATTTCTGCTATTAGGTTACTACTTTTTCTTAACAGTAATTCAGATCCTTCATAGTCAGATATTGCAGATATACATAAAATACACTTTTGAAATACAAGATTTGAGAGAGAATTGTAAACGTAGATGAACGTTATAGGAGTACTTTAACTGAATGCCAGCATAGCCCTATTGTGTGGTTTACCTATTTCATATTACATGTTTTCTCAAGAATTACATGTTTAGGTAGTTCTCAGTTCGGTTATAACCTGAGAAAAGAAAGGCTTTTGGTTGTTTTTCTTAGCAGCTGCTATGCATGATTGTTTTCTAGGTGAAAACGGACTTGTGTCAAACTTTGCTTCCATACCTGATTCATGATATCCTTCTCCATGACTCAGATGAATCTTGGAGAAATCTTCTGTCAGTTCATATCCAGAAGTTTTTTACAGCCTGTTGCAGATTTGCCTCATCTAGTAGATCTACTACACCTCCAAATTCTGATTCAGGTAATGTCATAATATTTTTTTCAGCTGCAAGAGGGATTCTGACTGTGAAAAATTACCTTCTGACATCAAACGTATGATGCACACTTGTAGGTAGACAAATTTTAGAAGCTTCTGTCCAATTGTTTGATCTTTTTCAGTGGAGATACCAGTAATTTTGAAGCTGTTCATTGGCAGCACCCAAGTAGTTTCTTCTGTATAGCTTCTTTCCTTATTCACAGCTGGATAATGTTTATTTCTTACTGAATTCAGATGTGATCCAATGTTGTGTACTGCAAGACTGAGTCTTGGACTGTCTTTTAAAATTACTTATTGGCAGTTAAATTCTTCTCTTACTCAAATGCAAACAATTAAAGGCAGTTTTCACCAGGATTTTCCCCTTAGAAAAAAGACTAACCCTTGCTTTAGCTTCTGCCTAATGTTGATAATGGTCTCCCTATACATTCAAAAGACCTCTTCCATTCCAGCAGAATGAAAGGAAGTTGTAACCAAAATAACTGCAGCTGAGTATGAGTAGTGCAGTGAGTTCCATTAGAGACAAAGCACCTTCTAATCAATGTGGCTGGTATCCTTTCCAATTAGATTATGGTTGAACTTAGCAGAAATCTGTGTAAAAAATAAGATCTTTGTTACCAGACAATGGGAACAGTACATGCACTTCTTTTCAGGAGCTGAAATACATTATTTCTTTTATTTGTGCATGTCCCCTACTTAACACAAAAACAGTAACTTCAGGTTAGTATTTTTTTGTGCAGTAGCTGCTCTGCTATATCTTCCAACTCCCTTCTTCAGTGACAAATCACTGAAGGAATGAGTCTTGCAGTCTTTTTACAGGCAAGTCATGCAAGCTTCAGGTTGCCAGAGAGGTAAAGGAACCCTTAGTATTGCAGTTTGTACCAAGAGTGGTGTAAATAAGCCTAATGATACTAGGTGTATTTTAAGGTACTTTTTATAGACGCTGACTGCCCTGGCCAGAAAGACTAGACCAGTATTCTGTCATATTTTTGAAGTCAGGTAATAAGCTGTTCCCACAATCCAGGTATTTTTATTATTGTCCCACTTTATTAATCCTTTTCTATCTTACAGTTTTCTATTCCCTTCCTGTAAGCAGTCAGGGTAACTACTGCACAAATTTGTGCTCAGATGTACAGAGTAATCCAAAATGTTTAATGAGTAATATGAAGGGATTTTTCTAAGTTTTATAAACTTGCAGTTAGTTCAGTGACACCAATGAGCAAATGACAGAGGCCTCTCCAAACATTGTGATTCTATGCAAGGGATCTTACTGAGGCAATGAGAGCAAAATAAAGGACATGTAAAAGCTTTAAATGGAGTTTTTCAGATGAAAAACTGTCCTGGTACCAAAATATAATACATTAAATAGCACACAGCTTGTTGTCTGTGTAGTTGTTTACAGATAAACTGAAGGTGCACTAGCCAAAAGAGCAAGATATGTTAAATCCAAAGTTGGAATGATAGAACATCAGCAGTATTCAAACCAAAAATTTTAAACGTCTGGTGACTACCAGTTTCTTCAAGGAGAAGCTCTTAGCCTATCAAAACAAGGAGAAAAATCTCCCTAGAAAACCTAGATAATTTTCATTCCAATCCATAAGGATCCAAACTGTCTCAAAGACCAGCAGTTAGACATGAGAGAATTGAGTGCTTTTGAGCAAGAGTCTTCCTGTTGATCCATTTTGACATGCTAGTTCTAGGAATGGGCCATTAATTTTGGCAATGTAAAGCATAAAAAGTGCGAACATCATGCCAATCACTGCGCTGCCCGAGAAACCAAACCTAACTGTAAATTGCCAACTGCTTGACAAGAGTCAAACCCACCAAAATAAAAATGAAGAATGGTTTGGACTTGGTGCATGTCAGTCTGGCCAGAATCATATGTCAGTTGAGTCTATTATTTTGCAGAAGAGTTACAATTTTTTTAATGACTCTTTCAACATACACATTCAGTTATTTCTCCTTAGAGTTTAGAATTTCTGTCTGATGCCGTGAAAAAACAGACAGACGGGTTTTCTGTCTGTACGCTTCTTCTTGGAAAGTGAGCATGAACACCATGCTGACATCTTATAGTTACCAAATAAGCATTGTTCATTTCTGTTTGTTGGAACACACAGAATTCCCAGATACTTCTTTTTTATTTATATGGCTTCTGCTTTCTTTAGGGGAAATTTCTAGTTCTGCATCTTATTGTAGTGTAGCAGTAATCAAACCTTTGCTTATGCTTTCCCTGTTTCTTGTAATCTATAAATTGAAATGTCCAGAAAAATGAAAAAAATTATTAACCCATGACCAGAACACAACCTGTAGCCATCTGAATTATTTTTTTTTTTTAAATCCAGAAGCAAGGCATGGAAATATAAATTCTTTAAAAGTGTGTGTCTGTGTGTGTGAGGTACTGGTTTTTGTTTAAGAGTACAGACTCAAATCTGCACTAAAACTACTGGTAAGTATTTCTGTGGCTTTGGAATAACTTTATATGGCTCAAGAATAACTTTATATGGCTCAAGCCTAAGGGCAGAGGTGTGTTACGGAGCTTTGTGCAATGGTGTTGGATCATCTCTGAATTCTGTAAGAAGAAATAGTATCCACAAATTATTAATGCAAAGATAATTTGATAAAGAAAATTGTGGTATAAACTACTGTAACATCCAGTAAAATCATATAAGGAGGGGAAATACATTTTGTGACAAACTATTACTTTAATTTTGGAAATGCTACACAAGGAACTTTTAAGTTTATTTTCTTGAGCACAAAATACACCTTTTTATTTTATAAATGGATATGTTATGACAAAAGTTCATTATATTCTTTCTCTTGAAATATACATCCCAGAGCAAGAAACCCATAATTCTAGAAGTTTGGATAAGGTATCGCGACGAGCCATGCTTGCTGTTGTGGATTACTTAAGAAGACAAAAGAGGTGAATTACAGCTTTCCAAAATGTTGCTTTAATTTAATTATGACTGTTCCAAGATCTGTTGGTGCTATAGATTAAGGAAGACTGATGTCATAGAGAACATGTCAGTTAAAATAGTGAAGATATAGTAGCGACCTTGCATTTGTTAAAGAAGTGATATGGCTAACCTTAAAGGGTTCTAATTTGCTGAAGGAGTTTTACAAAACTTTTTGTCTGATAAACTTTTTGTGGTATGTGTTTGGGAGGGGCAAGATAAAATTTAGCCTTTGGGAGACTTTGTAGTTAGATTGGATTTATTTTATTTAATGTTAGACAGAAGGTCTGTTTCAGCAATATTAAAGTGTTTATTTAATCAGATCTGTTTCAGGTGCCATTTTTGATGACAGCTTCTGGCTAGATCTGAATTATCTTGAGGTTGCTATAGCAGCACAGTCTTGTGCTGCTCACTTCACAGCCTTGCTCTACACAGAAATCTATGCAGACAAGATAAATACAGACAAACAGCAAGAAAGGTACAAGGCTTGAGGAATGCAATTTCTTGACATTTCGATTAAAATGGATCATGTTTTGTGTGTCCCAGTAGTGTTTTGTTACATTAAAGTCAAGGACACTTTAAAAAAAATCACTTAGTTGTGCACATTGACCTGTAAAATACTGCTACCTTTCCTTGAATGTGATCCCAGCCTTGCTAGTTTGCTAGTGACACACTCAAAATAATGTCTTTATGAGTTCTATCCAGAAAGTTTTCTTAGTGTGTGTTCTGGAGAAATTTCACTGAAACTAATGCTTCTGAATACTAGAATGTATTGAATCTCACTTTTCAAATTCTGTTTCTCATAATTAATAATGTGCTAGTGGTTAAATTGCAGCCAGAAGTGAATCAAGGGGAGAAAGAAACCACTGAATGATGACCGGAATTGTGTGGGTAGAGCTGAATGATCCTTGTAGGAGTTTTCTTCTGTAATGGACCATTATCTTTGTCTTCTGGTCCAGCAAGATCAAAATATGGAACTAGGTTACTAGCTTTGTTTTGGCAACAAATAACTCTAAGGCGGTGAATGTATAACAAAAGTATTGTTGTAAGCATGTATATTATGTAGTTGCCTTTATTCTTTCCCAGAAGAGAGCATTCTTGCTTCAGGCATTCACAAAAGCAATTTGATTTAATAAAAGATTAGACATTACAAGGTGGGTTGTTTTTTTTTTCTCTGAAAAACCACCTTGATGTTGAAATCCCTTGATGTTGATATTATCAGTTCGGCTGATCACTTTGTCATTCTGGTGGAGAGCCATTTTGAATAACCTGGGGATATGACAGGCCTGATCTTGCATTTTGTGTTTGTGCCCCTTACTTAAGTGTTGTTTCAAAATTTCTTTAGTTCTTTGTATGAAATTTCATTTAACTTTACTGGTTGAAACATTTCTTTTAGGTTGTCTTTTAAAGCAGCTAAGAGTTTGACATTTGAAGAAGAAAGTCAAACAACAACTGTTACTATTTTGAATGAAAAAAGTAAAGGAGAAACTGGCATAAGTTTACAGGTACGTAGGTATGTGTGCTCCATAATCTGAAAGCAAACCTTTTCATATAGTTACAATTAACAGTAGGTTTCATCTGAGCTGAAGGCAAATCTAGTTGAACTTCAAAAACGGTATTTGAAAGTTCTCTTCATCCTCTAATTCAGAGTGAACTCAGTGGCATTGCTGGACAAGTTAAATTGAGTATTCATTCACCTGAAACACTAATTAACTGGCAAAAAAATTTTAAATTGCAGCAAAGCAGACTTTGTTCCCCAAAAGAACTGACCTCTTGGTGGTAACCAGCCAAGTATTTTTTGGTTTGTTTTCTCAGAGAGATATGTTCATTAAAAATGAGCAAGTGGCATAGCGAGTTGTAATAATCAAAACCAAAGCATTATTATCTCATACAAGTTTATTTTATGTATAAAATCTGATTCAGTAGCCTTGTCTAAGTTGCTTCTTTCCACAGTGCATTATTCCAGATCTGTGCTTGCATATCTTTAAAATGCATTGCTTAGCTGGTATGTCTGATGCTTATGCAGTACTATTGCCTTTTACCAGTCCACCTAAGGCCCGGTGCCTTTTTTTTAGTAACTTAGTGGAGAAGGTAGGTAGTCCTGAAGAGTTTTGCTAGACTATAAAACTTTTCTTCCTGTGATGATAGCAGGCTCAGATACTGCATAAAGGAAAATGAAGCAATGATAACACATTACATGGAAGGACTCGTATTTATAAACTTATACGATATGTATACCACTTGAACTGGTTCCAAAAGAGGTAATTCTTTGTCTCATGGTGCATATTCTAGGACCTTCTCATGGACATATATAGAAGCATTGGAGAACCTGACAGTCTCTATGGCTGTGGTGGAGGAAGAGTGTTACAGCCATTAGCAAGGTATAATTTATTAATGTTCTTACATTCTTCAAAGTCATTGCTTTCATTTATTAGTATGGAAATTAAACTGAAAAATTCTTGTTAATTTACCACAGGATAAGAACGTATGAGCATGAAGCAGTCTGGGAGAAAGCCCTTGTAACATATGACCTTGAGGCAAGCCTTTCTCCATCTACTCGCCAGGCAGGAATAATAGAGGTAATTTTATTCTATAATAGGCAATGAATGTAGTAATTGATGTCCATTGTACTGAGTCGTTTGTAGTAAATGCAAAATTATTTTAGAACTAAAAGAGATCTCTCTGGTCATCAAGTCCACCCCACTGTCATAGGCTTCCACACTGTATAATGTAAGACAACTCAATATTTGTCTTGAAAACATTAAGGCTTCTAGTCCTCATCACTCACCTGTAATCCCTATCTTGGGTAATGAATTTTGTGAAATATTTCAAAATAAATTTTACACAGAATTTGGCCAGCTCCTAAAATGACAGGATATAAAAGTAATGGAATAGGTTATTTTTGCCATCTCATTCTTTAAACCTCTCCATTATGGCAACTATCTTCCAAAACTGTTGTATTTCTGATAAAATAAATAAGTAGAATTTATGTTGTCTTATTTTTATTCCTTAAAAACATGTTGCTTTTTTAGCCTAAAAATGTGTATGCCATTTCTGTAATAACATAGCACAGGTATATCTGTGTTTCCCTTCACTTCATTTTTCTATGGAACTTTTCTTTTCCTACCCCAAATTATTTAGTATCATTGTTAAAATTCCATTGTGTGTCTCCTTCATAATGGCTGCACACATAACCTGGTAAGTGGTCAGAATTATAAAGTCGTCATGGTCTTCAAACAGATAGGAGTTTAGGAGTTGTAGGAAACTTTTTCAAGTCCCCACCAGGAAAAACAGTTCATTAAGAAGTAAAGCCAGTTTTGGCTTACTATCCAGGAATGATGGTACAGAGAAATGTGAGCAGATAGTTCATTTGAAACACAACATGGAAATTTATTTCAAAGAATGCCAGCCACAGTAGTAATGAAACCATTTTTCCAGGGTTGCAGGTATCAATGGTGTGTTTATTAGTCTTATTAAAAAGTTTACATCTTACATAGTGCTAACTTCAGAAATACTTACAGTTCTGCCTTACCTGTAAAGGCTTCTTTGTTTCCAAAGGTAAAACAAAGCCTTTTTAAAAAACAGTTCAGTTTATTAAAGGAGGAAAACCAACTTTCAGTAATTATGTTAATTCCAGGCTTTGCAGAATTTTGGGCTTTGCCACACTCTTTCCATGTATTTAAAAGGACTGGAACATGAAAACACTGAGTGGTGTGCGGAACTACAGGAAATACGCTACCAGGCAGCATGGAGGAATATGCAGTGGGGCCACATCTCTTCTGTCACGTAAACCAACCTACTTTTTGCTAGTTTTTAAAGTGAAAAACAGTGGTTTCAGTTCTAAGCAAAAAGACAGCATTAAAATATAATTCATATGAAGCAGGTCACCTAATTTATCTTAATCACTGAATTTAAAAGCAGCATTTTTCAGTTAGACCTGTCTGTTTTGTATGCACATCACTGCTCATTTTCCTGGGAAACTCAACACAGTTGACTGTTCTTTTGATTGTTCATAACTATAAACTGAAATTTTCCATTTTTTTACTCAGATAGTAGATGTGTCTTAAGTACATATGAGGGATAGATAGTTTTTAATGTTTAATTTATAAGCAAATAGGGAAAATATTACTCGGTAAGCCACAAGAGGTTGTCAAGACATGGGTAAGCAAACACCAGTGTTGATTCATGTCTATTCCATAAGAAGTAATCTCCTTCCTTGTGTAATGTCAGATGTCTGGCATTAGTTATTTCATGTGACTCGCCAGTATCTAGGGAACTCTGTCCCTTCCTAGTACAGCTACATCATCACATGTTTTAGGAGGAGTACAGAATAAATTCACTACGTTTTGGCAAAAGCAGAAGTTACATGATGGGATCTTCAATAACTCCTTCTACATTAACTTTTAGTAGTCAGGAGAATGGAAGATTTTTCTCCTAAGGCTCTTGCAGAGAGATGGGTCTGGGGAACATATTCTTAGTGTGTTCATTCTCTTCTCCTGCAGTATTTTAAGATCATTGTTTAGAAGCACCTGGAGGACTTCACAGACATACCCTGTTGAAGGGCATATGTCATGCCACTATCAGAACAAACTTCATATAGGTGGGCTCTCTTTGTCCCTGGGTTAGGGTCTGTATAAGCAAAGAGGTTTATAAACCTCTTAGGCAAATAGAATATTCAGCTTTAATATGGGAGCAGAAAAACAACATGTAAGATGAAAAGAGAGAGAATGAGATGGCAGAAAAGAGAGGGTCAGGGTGAAGCAGAAAGAATAAGTGAGAAGGGCAAAGAAGAGAAAATTAAATTGAACACTATGGTTTTTTTCAGCCTTCTGATTTTCTTTACTTTTTCATTTTTAAAAATGTTTCTGAAGCTAAATGTAAAAAATTGTTGATTCTGAACTAAAGTTGCATACATACAGTAATATGTATCTTTCAGCTAATACTGTGAGAAGTGTCATGATAAAATTTTTATTGTGCAGTTGGTTTTCTGTCTATTTTTGATACAACCTTGAACATATTCTCCATATGCCAAACATTCTGTCAATTACTGTTTTTTCTCTCTTTTAAATGAACAGCTTGAATTTATAAAATACTAAATTAATTTAAAATTTGAAGGGTTGCATTGTTACTTTTTATCATGCAAACCAGCAATCCATCCAACTACAGAAAGTGTACTACTGAAAATATGTCATAAAAATAAAATTGACATCTTTGTAGAGAAATATAATTTTCCTTTTATTTTATGTTACTTTCATTTTATTTGTAAGAGGTGAGACAGGAAGACCAGGGTACCATGAATCACTGTATGATGCTCTTCAGTCTTTACGAGATAAGGAATTTTCTGCTTTCTATGACAGTCTTAAAGATGCCAGGTAACTATGCAAATAATCTGCTGTTAGAGAGGTAGAGAGTGTGTGTGTGTGTGTGTGTGTGTGTAGTCACAGCTTTTATATAAAAGACTATTACGGGATTTTAAGGCCTTAAATAAAGACTCATGCATAGAATAAAATTAATACTTCTGGACTGCAACTTCATTTCTCACTTTTTAACCTAAATCTGTGCATATACAATTTGTGTGCTAATCGAACATACATTTCCTGTAGTATAAGTCTCTAACTTTGTGGTCATCTTAAGTGGATTTGAATGCTGACTACTCTTCTTTAGCTGAGCTATCACATAGGCTTTGGAGCTTATATATGCTTACCATGTTTTCATTTACTGACAAACTTAATTTTTTGAACTTTAATGGTAATACAAAATAATCCCAAACTGAATAGTTTTGCTGTTTAAACTTTGTTCACTGTATGGAAATTATGTTACGGATATTTGGAATTACTTGTGGATATTAAAAAAAATAATTTACTGTTTCTCTGTTAAATCCATAGAGTGAATGAAGTAGAAGAGCTCTGCAAAGGCAGTCTTGAGTCTGTTTATTCATTATATCCAACTCTTTGCAGACTACAGCTAATTGGAGAGTTGGAAAATATAGGTCTGCTGTTCTCCAGGTATTTTTTTTAAGCTTGTTTCATAGTCCTTTCTCAGTTTTTAGGATTTTTGGTAATCAAGTCTGGCACAAAAATAAAATTACCTCAACAGATTTTATTCATTAATATCTCAAACTGCATCTTAAAAGTTACATGGATTTTAGCTTTACTATGTGAAAACAAATCCAGATTCTCTCTATTTCCAGTCTGGATTTATTTGTGGTCCAGTCTTAATTATTTGATATTATGCCAATATTGTATTTTTAATAATTGTTTTCTTGCCTTTGTTTTGAGTTCCCTGGTATACTCCAAGGTAGCAGTCATATCTCCTAGCCTTTGGTTTACTAAAGTAAACTGAGTTGTCCTTTCTAGATTCCTTTCTAAAAATGTTTTCCATTTCCTTGATGATACCCATAGATCTATTGAAAGTTGTTTCAGTTTGATTCACTTTCTTCATGGACCACTGTTACAATCATTATTCTACCTGAATTCTTAACATTGCTTTTTAATCCTAAGAAGGCACTTATCTCTGTGGTGCTAGTAACATTGAATTTTTTCTGTTATAGTTGTATCAGTTTGGTAGCTTATAGTCATCCTACAGTCATTTAGCATGTCCAGGACCTTATGAACCATTACTATTTGCAGTTAATGAATCACCTTAGAAAATAATATATACAATGACAATACAAACAGCTACAATGTCACAGGTTGGAATTTATTTTTACATTAATCCTTGTATGTCCTATATAATAAAATAGGAATCTTGGGTTCTGATCTTTTAAGTAGACCTATGTTTCAATACAATTCCCTTTGCTGATGGACCTTTAACACAACAGTTATTGATGCTTAATCAAGAATGTTTACAGTGGAGTTATTCACCTTACTAATGTTGATCTCTCGATCTTCATGTTTGTTAAAACTGGAAGCCCGACACTTTGTTCTGCATATTAATCATTGTAGGGTCTTATGGACTGTTTCTTGGTTTTGAACTGTAGATTGTGAACTACCTTGGTAGTTTACTTTTGTTACTCATCTTGCATTTCACTAATACTTAGTGAGAATTAATAACAAGTCTTTTTTCTTTTGGTAACAATTGCAGATCTGTTACGACTCAACAACTGAATGATACTTATTTGAAATGGCAGAGACAGTCCCAGCTTCTTAAGGACAGTGACTTCTGTTTCCAGGAACCTATCATGGCTCTGCGTACTGTAATTTTGGAGATCTTGCTTGAAAAGGAGAATGAAAATACTAAAAGAGAATGTATTAAAGACATCCTGACCAAACATCTGGTGGAGCTCTCTAGATTGGCAAGAATGGCTAAAAATACACAGGTAACAAATTCCAGGAAAGATCAATGATAGATGTTAGGTTTTTAGTTTATAAAAGGACTTCATTTTTTAACAGTACTCAGGATTAACTATATTCTAAGTTATTCAATGCATCAATTAGCTGGAGATTTAAACTATGTAGATGTTATTCATAAATTGTATTTATGGGCATGTTTTCTGAATTTTGTTCATAACTGTAAGCTACACTATGAGGCAGATAATATAAAAATGAAATTTTTAGTGAAGAATGATTTTACAGCTCTCTTACTTTATTTTGGTGCAGTTTTATATATCCAGCTTTCACTTACACTGTTGTAGTGTTCCAGGGTGAAGCTGCAGAAAAAACTCCATTGTATATTTAGCTTTGTCTTCAAGATTTTATACTCCCAAAGCACTATTGCACTGTCATAAATCTTCCTCTGTGAATGACGTAATGGGGTTTGCAGTAGCAGTGGTTTCGGCAGCTGCTAGTGCATTTAAGGTCCAGAATCAGCCTTGGTTTGTTCTAGGTAGTGCATCTGAAGGAGTAACTCAACAAGAATTTATAGAGCAACAATATCCTCAAAAAATCTCTGCAGAAAATAGTTCCAGCTAAATATATAACCTGGAAAGGTGTTTAAAAATTCATACATGTGAAACTATTATTAAACTTTGCTTTCAGGAAGGTTCTCACTCTTTTTGTAAATAATGATGAAATCAGTAGAACAGCTGTCTTTGATTTCATAAATTTGCAGGGTTTACTTAGTGCCTCCGGAATTGTTTGGGAAAATTACTTGTTCAGAATTTTTTTATCTCATGCCTGCCCAGCCACTAACACTGTGGTGATGAGTGTCCTCTAAAAGCCTCAACAGAAGTTAATTTTTTTTCACTTTGAATTTTAGTTACAGAAGAAGATTAAAATTGTGGTGCTATATTTGGGGAGGATTAGAAGGTTCTGAAAGACTGAGCCAGTGTGTTTCTGAAAACACTATCGTTCCAGCCTCTTCAGTGTTGCAGGTCATGTGCAACCTTTGGGGTATACTTCTGGGCCTTACCAGTCTTTCAAACCATGGGCTGATAACCCTTTGCTTTTGGCACACTAGTAGTTGAAAACACTAAGTGTCTGGATGTCAGAAAGTTTTTGAGGAAGCACTCTGCAACTAAAGGCTTTTCTTCCTCTTTGGTGCCACTACCATCTGTTAGGAGAAGGAAGAGCGTGCCATACAGAGTCATCACACTGACCACTAATGGAAGTACCCAAACTTAGATTGCCATTTACACGCATTCTTACATTTTAATTGTTTACCTTGCTTATTTAAAAGTTTGATTGATTTGGTTACTGGTTGGACAACTTGTGAAAATACATTTTAGTCTCAGTCTTCGACGTTGTTAGAAAGATAGTTTGCTGTTTGTACTGTCATAGTGACATTAGATTGCTAAATAGTGAGGATGTTACTTGACTAGCGATATGAGTGAAGAAGTAGGCATGCAAAAGAATTAGTGTATGGTGGTGCCATTTTTCTTAATATTTTTCTGTGGTCTTTTAGGATGTAATAATCACTGACCTAAAATTATAAATCAATCATTTCAGTAGGTACTGATTGTAGAATTTCTATAGTTTATACCTCCAAGTAATTAGAATTATTAAACATTGGTACTTTATTTTGGGGGCTGTGAAGTTTAATTCCATGGTCTGTTTTTATTGCAAATCAGGATTTTCTGCAAGTATATAGAAAAACAACTTCATGTCTTTGCTGTAAATAAATTCTTAGCATTGGGTAGACAGAATACGCTGCACAGTAGATGAAATCAAGGTGGAGTTTAAAAACAAAACTTGCTGTGAGATACATGTATTTCGCTTAAAGAATTGTTTATAATGGTTTTTCAATTTTAGCTTCCAGAAAGAGCCATGTTTCAGATCAAACAATACAATACAACAGAATATGGAGTTTCTGAATGGCAACTAGAAGAAGCTCAGGTTTTCTGGGCTAAAAAGGAAGAGAGTCTTGCACTGAATATTCTTAAAAGGATGATAAAAAAATTAGATGCAGATTGGTTTCAGGTATGTATTATATAATGTATAAACTTATGGGAATTAAATTCTTTAAGATCCTATTTTTACTTTCCAAAGTTTTCCCTTAGAAGAAAATTAAAAGGCTGTCTGCAGTATTACTAAATCTGGTTTGTACTCTCAAAATGTCTGAAAGCAAAAAAATCTGCATTAGCAAATCTCATCAAGGTTTTCAAAGCAAGTCTGCAAATGTTAGAACTCATTATTTATTATTTTGCCTCAGATGCCACCACTGTGAAATGTATAGCATTTTAAAAATCAGAGATTACTTCCCTTGATAAAAAGTTAACTTGTTTTAAACAAAACTGTTACATACAGGTGTATCATATTCTTCTGTGCTAATAGTTAAAGAAACTAATGGCCAAGCAGGCTTGTTTAGGCATAGAATCACAGAATCATATAGGTTGGAAGAGACCCTTAAGATCATTGAGTCCAACTGTTAACCTAGTACTGCCAAGTCCCACTAAACCATGTCCAAGTGCCACATCTACAAATCTTTTAAATACCTCCAGGGATGGTGATTCAACCACTGCCCTGGGCAGCCTCCTCCAGTGTGTGACAACCTTTTCAGTAAAGTTTTTTCTAATATGCAATCTAAACCTCCCCTGGTGTAATTTGAGGCCATTTCCTCTTGTCCTATCGCTTGCTACTTGGGAGAAG
>JANZLQ010000027.1:9464316-9478311 GCA_026212715.1 Elanus axillaris | reverse complement strand
CTTGCTCCAACCTCCTTTCAGGCAGTTGTAGAGAGCGATAAGGTCTCCCCTCAGTGACCTTGTCTCCAGACTAAACAGCCCCAGTTCCCTCAGCCGCTCCTCATGAGATTTGTGCTCCAGGCCCCTCACCAGCTCCGTTGCCCTTCTCTGGACACACTCCAGCCCCTCAGTGTCTTTCCTGTAGTGAGGGGCCCAAAACTGAACCCAGCACTCGAGGTGCGGCCTCACCAGTGCTGAGCAGTCACCTCCTGCTCCTGCTGGCCACACCATTTCTGGTACATATTATGTTGGGAACTATAAGTGTACATGTTTTTCTTAGAAGAAGAAGAAAGATTTTATCTCCGGTCCTTATTCTGTAAAAAAAGACTAATACAGGGATATACTCATAATGTATTTTGTGCTAAAGAAGCATACCTCTGTTGCAGGCATTTTCCTGATGTCTGTAGGGAATCTTTGTGCAAAGGTGGGAGTATGAGTTGAGGCTTCTACTTCAGTGGGGCTGAAGCTGTATCACAAAGTGTACAGAATTTCCAGGCAAGTTTTTGACTGATAAACATTCACTACTCTACCTCAGGCTTCTTTGTTCCTTGAACTAATCCATTATCAAGGAACATAGATATGAATGGGGATGCTGTTTCACGTTTCTGAATCTTCCCCCATTTACAAGCGCACTGAGCTGTGAGTTTTATGTTGTACTTCTGAAAATGGAACTTTACCTCAAACAGGGGAGTGTTTTCTCATCAAATTCGACTTACTTTTAGTAAGCTTTCTGAAAAATTATGTTACATGATGTGAAGGAAATACTATATTTCCATCTCTACTTCAAAACTGAAACAAAAATCCCTCTCTCCTATCTCAGTAATGGGCAATACGAAGTTCCTAAGAAAATGTGTGAAGACTAGTCGGGCTATATAGCCAGAGTACTCCCCCAGACTGATTTGTAGCACACGAACAGCATGAACCAGAGGTAGTTTCTTTGTAGGTAATTCCTTCCAATGTTTTTATATACCATATATTTGTCCAGTCACTTTCTGAGTCTCTGTAAGCTTTTAATATCCAAGCAAACCCTGCAACAAGGAGTTTCGCTGTTCAATTCACACAGGTTTAAGAGCCATTTGTTTTGTTAATTTTGAAACCCCTATCTCCAGTGTTTTTTCCAAGATCAGAACTAACATCAAACGAACAGGTTCCCTGTCTCCATTCTCCATAGTGAGGTAGCATTTTATAGTTACATTTCCAAACAGGAATAACTGTTTCAAAGTCCATCATTGTATAAAAGAAGTCTTTTTCCCCCTCTCATGCTTCACTTAATTTTTTAAAAAATTTTTTTCCTGGTTATTTCATCAGGCTTTTTTTCATTCCATTTATTGTCCTGTATTGTTTGTCTGTGGTTCTTCAGCCTGTCCTTGTTTTTATCACCTTGAATAACTCAGAATCATCACCAGATTTTGTGTTCACTGCTCATCCCCTTCTCAAGATTAGTATCTTTTGAATAGCACAGATGACTGGATCTTTGGAGGCTTTTCACTGGTGATGTAACTCCACTGTAAAAAGTGGCCCATGTATTTGTTTCTGTTGCCTATCTTAGTTCTTTATGCCTCCAAGAATCATGCATTTTAGTTCTTATGACTTAGTTTCTTCAAGAGCCTTTTGTAGATGAACCTTGTCACATAACTGTTGGATTCTGTTGGAGTAGGCTGAATGAGACAGATCTTCCTTTGCTTGTTGAGTTCTTCAAGAAGTTCAGCTGAGTTGGGAAGTGGGATATATCTGAGGATGCTAAGAGAGTTGGCTGACATCATGGCCAAGGCCACTTACCTGTCATCTCTGAAAAGTCATAGAGATCAGGGGAAGTCCTGATGACCGGAAGAGAACAATCACACCCATCTACAAAAAAGGGATAAAAGCAAGATCAGAAACTACAGAGCAGTCAGACTCATTTCAGTCCCTGGGAAAATTACAGAACATGTCTTTCAGGAAGCTATTGCCATGCACATGAAGGAAAAGGAGGTGGTTTGGAAAAGCCAACAGAAATATACTACCATGCTTGACCAACCTGGTTGTCTTCTGCAGTGAAACAGTTTGCCCAGTAGACATGGGATGAGCTGTAGATGTCATCTACCTTGATTTTTAGCAAGGCATTTGACACAGTCTCCCACAATATCCTTCTTGACAAGCTGTTAAGATCCCAAGATGGGTGGAAAACTTGCTAAACTGCTGAGTTCAAAGGGTGGTGGTTGATGGTTCAAAGGCAGCCTGGCAGCCAGTCAGAAGTAGTGTTCCTTAGAGCTTGTTATGGGGTCTGATACTATTTTTATGCATGAGATCTGTATGACAGGACTGAAATTCCTCACCAGATTTGCAGATAACATCAAACTGGCAAGAGAGAGATTCTGGAAGGAGGAGCCACCAGTCACAGAGACCTCAATAGTTTGGAAGATTGTGTCGGTAGGAATTGCGTGAGATCAGTGTGAAGTCCTTCACCTGGGACAGAATAATCTCAACCAGCATTACAGGGAGGGGTCTGACTGCCTGGGGTATAGCTTTGTCAAAAAGAACCTGGGGGTCCCAGTGAACAGCAAGCTAAAATGATTCAACAGTGGGCCTTGTAGCAATGAAGGTGAATAGTATCCTGGGCTGCATCACCAAGAGTATAGCCAGTGGATTAGGAAGTGTGATTATTGTACTCTGTTTGGCACTTCTTAGCCCAGACCTGAAATAATATGTCCAGTTTTGGTTCATCGTTCAAAAGAGACATTGAAAAATTGGAGAGGATCCAGAAGAGAGCCACCACAATGATTAGAGGGTTGGAGAACTTGGCAAAGGAATAATGGTTGTAGGGATTGGTTTTTTTCAGCCTTAAAAAGTGAAGGCTCAGGGGGATCTAGTTACAGTCTTCTAATACCTGAAAGGTAGGTATAGTGAAGATGGAGGTAACTGCTCGCAGATGTGCACAGTGAAAGGACAAGAGGCAATGGCACAAGTTGTTTCAAGGGAAATGCCATCTGGGTATGTGAAGAAAATTCTTTACCACTAAACACTGTAAACAGGTTGCCCAAAGAAGTGATGGAATCTCCCTTGTGGGAAATGAATAGTCAAGACTCAGTTTAGGAGAGTCCTGGAAAACTTAATCTAAAGCCCTGCTTTCAACAGAAGCTTGGGCCAGATAGTCTCCAGAGGTTTCTTCCAGTCTCAGCTTTTCTGTCATTCTCTGATGTCCTTTTACAAAAGCTATTCTGGCTTTTCTTTGTATTAATCTGTCTGTTCTTTTCGTGGTTTTTTTTTTCCTAATTTGTTTATATCTGATAAGAGTCTTACTGACTTGTGCTTCCCTGGAACTTGTTAAAATATTGGCGTCACATCTGCCACCTGCCATTCCTCTTACATTAAGGCAGTTTTAAGCAAAAGCTTTTATACCTCTTTAATAGTTCAGTTATTTCATCTGTGAATTGCTGTAGACCTTTCAGAAAAATACATTCTGATACTGGAGAGTTGATAGTTTTCATTTTGTCTGTTTGTTCAGTAGCCTTTGCTGTTGACACTTCAATAGCAGACAGACCTTTGAATCCCTCATAAATAAAAGCTTTGAAATGAGACTCTTCAGTCTCTTCCACAGTGAACACAAATGCAAATAATTTTTTTTTCTGCTGTATCTTCTCAGAGTCCTATTTGTTTTATAACTCTATTGTCTTTTTATCAAGTGGACTGTCTAGTGGCTAGCTGCTCCTAATATGTTTAAAAATGCTTTTTTATTATTTGTTGAGTCTTCTTCAAGTTACTTGGGTTTTTTTGGACAGCCTGATGGTGGGATTTTGTTTGGGTTTTTTTTGACAGGATATTTTATGATTTCTTTAATATATTTTCTTTTTCACTTGGGCAAAACTTCATTTTGTGTATGATGTGGTAAAAATGTCTTCATTGTCATTACCTTTGTGTTTAGCTATGATGGCTTGCATTGACTGTTTTTTGGAGGGTAATAAACAGTCACTTTGAATCCATATACATTATTAAGGAATATCACACTTCAGAAAAGCTAGAGAATTTTGGGGCAAGTTCTCCATGTGTATGTATTGGGACAAAATCAAGAGTTGCTACTCCTTTTTTGATTTGCATGATTGCTTTATGAATCAATTGATGAGGACCTCCAAAAATTAGTCCTTCTCTCACTTTCTAGTGTTAGTTTACCCTGTCCACATGAGGTTTCGTGTTTTTGCAGCCTGTGATATCCTTCAGTATTTCACAGTCGTCGTTGCCATCTTGATCAGGTCATCTTTAATATGTACCCTATACTAAAAGTATTTTGGAAACTTGTCCTACTGTACAGTTAAAGCTGAGTTTCTGATCTGGAGGCAAGTCCTTTGGAAACCTGCTCCATCATCTCAGAGCACTTTTAACCAAGTTTCCATGTAGAGGTCTGAAAAATTTAAAGATCACACACAGTTACTGCAGTTACTGAGTGTTTCCTATGGAGTGTACGATGGTACATCAGACTAAATGGGGATATTGGAAAATACAATTCTGGAAACATGCTGTGGATTTATTTAATTTTTCTTACATTTTTTCATTGTTTTATTCTGTTTTTCATTGTTCAAACTGTCAGTTATTTAAAATATGTGCTCTTCTTTAGTCTAAATAGAATGTGAATGTGATTTAAGGTTATTGACTACTGTAGATGTGGATGGTAAATTACTGTAGATATTACATATAATAGGCCCAAGTGATTGAATTATATTCAGGGTTTAAAAGCTTTATAAATTGCCTACCTCATATGTAAAAAGTGTTTTTATTTAATGCCTCCCTCTTTTTTCTTTTTTTCTCAAAACTTGCTTTCTCAAAGGTTGAGAATGATCCTCATATGAAATTGATGTATACAGAGTGTCTGAGGCTATGCGGAAGCTGGTTAGCAGAAACATGCTTGGAAAACCCTACAGTCATCATGCAGAAATACTTAGAAAAGGTGCATCCAGTCTTTGAAATGTGCAGTCTTTGAGATAATGCTGTGCTAAAATATGGCGTTAAAATAAAGTTTCTTATAAAATATTATAGTTTCACATAGTATTGTGTAATACTGTAATTTTATAAAATATTCAGAATATATCTTTATAGAATTCACAGTGAAACTTCTGTGTAATATTGGCTTAGGAGTGCAGTGATTACAACTGCTAGTCCAGTTTCCCTTTCCTATTGCACTCCATCCCCATCCTTCCTTTCCTTCTCAGAACAGATCATTCACTTACCATGTTTTCAGTATGGACATTCTATTTGTAACATTCTCTTTCCGGGTGCTGGAAACTCTTGTTCTAGTGTTTCAAAGTACTATATTTTTTTTTAACTTGTAGTCGATAATAGAAGCATTTTTATTATTTTTGTCCAGTCTGCATTTGTTTATTTCATGCTAATTTGTGAAACTCTACATAGTTGCTTTTCTCTGTTACTCTCTACAGGCTTTCTTCACTCTGATGATTTGAATCAATGACTTTCACATATAATTTCCTTTTCTTTTTGGCACTTTTTGGACTGTCTTCTATTTTTTTCTCCGCATCTTATATTGTAAGGCTGTAAAATTACTGTAAAACTTCATGCCTAGTTAGTCTAAAAGATAGATAGCTGTAGGAGACTCCTGTATGGTTATTAAAGCTGTTTCATACAGGATAATCTTTTTGACTGTTTGCACTGAAACACTCCTCAAAGATTAAATTCACTTAGGAGAAAAATACTCAACCTGGTAGGTTTTATTTTTTATGCATATATATTCCATCATAGGCAATGTTAAATAACCTGTTTGAGTAGATGACCCTGCTTGAGCAGCAGAGTTGGACAAGATGACCTCCAGAGGTCCCTTCTAACCTCAACCATTCTGTTTTTCTGTAATAATAGAGTTTAATCAAGTATTATGCAGCACTATTAATCTGATTATCAGTCTTACCATGATTGTAACTTCCCTTTTAGGCTGTGGAAATTGCTGCGAGCCACAATGGAGACAGCAGTGATGAGCTGAAGAAAGGAAAGATGAAGGCTTTCCTGTCTTTGGCTCGTTTCTCAGATAATCAGTACCAGCGAATTGAGAATTACATGAAATCCTCAGAGTTTGAAAATAAGCAGGCATTACTGAAGAAGGCCAAAGAGGAGGTCGGCCTCTTCAGGCAGCGTAGATTTCAGGCAAACAGGTGAGCATTCAAATGGAGAGGTGGTTACTATGGAGCTATCAAAGGCTCCATCTTTTACTAATTCTCTGGGCAAGTGATACAGCATGGGTCACATCTCTACAGCTGAATTTTTCCTTCTCCACAAAACAGTGGTCAAATCTGTAGTTCTTGCTGCAAATAGTTTCTGAACTGTGCCTGAACATGGTCTAGGAGAGTGGTAGATAGCGTGGTCCAAAGCTAAGCCAAGGAGTGTTACAACAGTTAAAACAGTATGGATGATCATGGGCCAGAATTCACATTTATTCCCTGGATCTGTTCAGTCTATTTGCCAGGGAAAAGATTACGGTGTGTAAATAAATGAGTTTGAGATTTTTCTCTGTTACGCATTTGATGAAAGAGTAGAATTCATCTTAATACAGAATTCTTAAAGATTTAGTAAGAACAATTGCAAGTGGGTGGATAAAATTGAACTTCAGCTGTTGAAAACTGAAGTCTTTACACAGATGATCTGGACTAGATAGTCACATCTACACCAATATTGAGATGAAATCATTGAAAAGAAAAAAGACACTGACTGAAAATTTCCTTAGAGTGGTGGGTCTGTGTGGACATACACCAAAGGAGTAGCTCCCACAATTTGGTTTCTCAGTTGTTTATTTTACTGTGCTTGTACATACAAAACGAGTTAAAAAAATGTTAGATTAGTAAGAGAACTAGGGAAGGTGCTGCTGTGAGTTCATTAAGAGATAATTTGTTGTTTAAAAATAATGTCTGTTCGTATAGGTATACAGTGAAGGTTCAGCGAGAACTTGAACTGGATGAATGTGCCATACGTGCTCTAACTGAGGATCGTAAGCGTTTCTTGTGTAAAGCAGTGGAGAACTATATCAGCTGTTTACTAAGTGGAGAAGAATATGATATGTGGATCTTCCGGCTCTGTTCTCTATGGCTTGAAAATTCTGGAGTTGATAGAGTCAATGAAATGATGAAGGTATGTCTCCTGTTGCTTTTCGCCACGCTTTGACATTAAATTATCCATCTTCTCCTTCTCATTTTGTGTTTCTAGAAAATGAATTACCATACTGTGCAGTGTGCTTTCCTATGTATCTCCTTAACATTTCCCTCAAAACTTGTTGTTTTAGCCATCATTGCTCATCAGTTAGTTTTTCATCAGTGAGAGCTGTAATTCTCAATGCATTCTAATTTAACTTAATTCAATTTAGCATTTTAATTTGTCAAGTCTGTATGATTAAGCATATTTCATGATCTTCCACTGTTGTCACCTTGTTCTTTACACAGCTTTACATCCTCAACATCCTTTACTACATTATTCTACTTTATAATAATACATACTTTTAGGTGAAAGGATATGCTTTTAGATTGTCTGTGTAACACAGTAGCCAGGGACCAGTAAAGTTCTCATTCTCAGGCTTGTTCTATCATTTCTAGAATCACACAAGAAATCTGCATTCTTACCTAATGATCTGTGTATAACAGAGATCTGTTTCATTTAATTATTTGCTTTGTATTATAATTAACTTTGAAAAATAGAAAGTGTTCCTTTACTCATATTTTTAATGCACGATTGTTTCTTGTCTTAAACTAGATTGTAATTTTTTTTTCAATTAGGATTGTCTCTTGCCACAGAGAATCTAGAAATTAATTCTCAATCAATGTGTCTTAAGATCTGCTCCAATAGAATAGAAAATAGTTTTCTTATGAAGGACTTGTAGAATTTCGGACACAGGGACCAAGAAGATGTGATACTCACTGGACTGCCATTTGATCACACAGCAATGATTACTCTCACTGTAAAAAAAAAATGCAAAGCCAAAATTGCTAGCTCTTACCTGGTATTTTATTATTACCAAGTTTTTTTTTTTCTTGGTGTTTAGTACAGCTTTCTAACTGAATTTTCTCTACTACAGAAGAATGCAGAGAAGATTCCTTCATACAAGTTTTTGCCTCTGATGTACCAGCTGGCTGCTCGGATGGGAACCAAGAGGATGGGTGGTTTAGGATTTCATGAAGTTCTGAATAATGTAATTTATGCTTTTTATATCTAAAGATACCTTGCTTGGCTTAGTAGTGCATACTTCTAAAAATACATATCTTTGTGCAGTTGTAGCTAAATGAGTTATGTAGATGATACTAGGTGTATTAAAAATGAGTGATGCAAAATCAGTATAGTGGGGGAAAAAGAGGAGAGACGATTGGTGACTTTTTTCCTTGCTACTTAATTGATTTTCTTGTTGTAGAATAGTCTTATGCAGGTATAGAAATATACTTTGAATGTACTTTAGTTGTGGAAGTATTATCTAAGTATTACTGTGTTTTTCTTATTAGGAACTGTAGAAGTTCAAAAGAATTAATAATGTTAATTAAGAAATTTTTTTTTCTTCTGTACAGTTTTCAATAATGGGCTTTTTTTGTTTTTCTTGACAGCTAATGTCTAGAGTTTCACTGGATCATCCACATCATACTTTGTTTATAATACTAGCTTTGGCAAATGCTAACAAAGATGAACTCCTCACAAAACCAGATGCAATAAGAAGAAATAAGTTAATTAAAAATGCACCGAAAGAAATCTCCCAGCTTGATGTGGTGACTACAAAAAATTCTATTCTATTAATCACATTCAGTCTTTTCATTTAGTTAAAAAATGAAAAAAAAAATTGTCAAGGGGTATTTTAGTGTAGAGCTCATCAGCTGACTTTTGTTAAGAAAGAGTAGGAGGAAGAAAGTACTTTTAATAATTAAAAAAAACCCTCCTTTTGTGCATACATTGGTAATTACTATTGAAGGAAGTAATTATGGGATGGAATAAATCATGGTTAACATGTCCTTGATGTGTGATTCTATAAAAGGTATTTTAGATGCAACAAAGACTTGAGTGGGTTTACTGTTAAAAGTACATACTGAATTGAGTATTTTTTCTGCTTTGAGTAATAACATCTGTTCAAAGTAAATATTTAGCCTTGTGCAGTATATCTTTTGTTCCTTTATATGACCTTTATATGTTAAAAGCCACAATGATGGGTAATACTGAACTGTGCCTTCCTGTTAATGTTGTTACAGCTTAATTTTTGTTGGAAACTGTCTTTGGAATCATCTCATATCTAGATTAATGCCCTTTTTTCCCCCATCACTATAGTCCTGGCCTGGTTGTTTGTCATTACCCTCTTACTCCCTACACTGATACAATTTTTCACCACGTTTTTATGTGGCTTTTTTTCATCTTTCTCTCGGATTTGTAGTTCTTTTGTGGTCCCACCCTTAGAGGTAGGATTGTGCTAAACTCAACTAAGTCTCCCAGAGTTAGGCATGATTTTTGCCTTTTGCATGCAGGCTTTTTCTTCAGTTGGGAGGAAATAACGGAAGCAGGAAGATGGTGGAAGAACATCCAAAACTTCCTGTCCCTTTTTCTGAAGAATTTTTTGCACTTTGCCTGGACAGATTTGCTCCCTTTCCATCCACAGTAATTTTCTACTTTACTCATTATCTCAGATTAGACAGCACAGAACTTTTCTTCAAATTATTTCTGTTCATATCAGGCTGTCCATTAACGCAATTTTCTCTGTTTTCATAGGATGTATCTCAGTTGTACTTACTTGACTGCATGTTATCATGCATCTTTAAACTTATGAGGTTTAGTTTGCAAGATCTGATATTTGTATTCTGTTGGGGTTTTTTAGGACAGAATGGAGGCTGCTAGCAGTATAATCAGTATCATAAGAAAAAGGAAAGCTCATATGGTTAGAGGCGTTGAAGCACTTTGTGATGCTTACATCACATTAGCAAATGTAGATGCTACTCCATGGAAATCTCAAAGAAGTAAGTCTTGGGAAAATTTTTGGTTTTAATAGTGAAGTTATATTTTATTTTCTTGGATTAAAAAATGTATTTCTAAATATTGATGTTTAGTTAAAGGAGATACTGTGCTAGCAGTGTGTCCTATTTTTGATAAATGTAGAACTTAGTCTGGATCAAAAGTCATTGTGATTAATTGCACTGTAAGGTTCAGACTTTGAGTATGAAACTCTGGAGAACTCCAGTTGTCCTGTGGTCATTGTCATCAGCTTGACAGAAGTATGCATTGAGGTTTTGGGTCCCAAAAACAATGTAAGCTGGGTTTTGTGAGCTTTGATGTGTATTTATAGTTCCAAATTTAAAGACATGAATTCCTTTTAATTACAGAAGGAATAAGTATTCCAGCTGACCAGCCAATTATTAAACTGAAGAACTTGGAGGATGTTGTTGTTCCTACCATGGAAATTAAGGTGACTGAAGTTGAAGTAAATACACACTATAATATCAAATCTTAGAATCAATTTCAAATTTTTATAGTGGTAGCCAGAGCATATATCTCTTTATCAAATTCCCACGTTCTTTACAGGTCAGCCTACCAGGGGTGCTTTCCTGTCAGATGGGAGATGCAGTGTGAGATGCTTTCCTTAGGCTTTAGAAGACCTTGACCCGAAGTCTTACATTTGCTGGATAGTGGCTTATTGTGTGAAGATGCCTTTGCTACTGTTAACCACTGACTAGTCTTTCATTATCAAAAGGGATAATGAGCTACCTAAATCCCAAAGAGGATATTTGCAGATGCTAGCTCACAGTTTCAGGGAGGCACTTAATGTCCAGAATGTTGTGAGAATTAATAGATATGCCTCTTTGGCTGTTCTTAAATGGCCAGCTTATGTGTCTTTACCATTCAGTAATGGTGAATGACCCATTCCCGTTAGCATAAGCGGTTGATTGTATGGGTGCATACCTTCTTAGATGCCACATGTTCTCTCTAGGAAACTTACCAGTTTCAGGAGTGTAGAGTTGCTTTTTGGGCCAGCCACCTAAAATGTACATCTTACGAAGCCAAACTTCCCTATGTTGAAGCCCCTCAGGCTAAGTCTGTAAAGCTAAATAAAACCAAGCCAAGGGACATTATGTCGTTTGACTTCAGAGGCCAGAAATTGCCACTCATGCTAAATAGCATTTGTTTGTAGGGCTCCTGTTGGCCCCAGGTGTTGGTCCTTTGTACGACTCGATGGTCAGTTTCTTTGCCTTTCTTCTTCTCCAGTACAAACTGTCTGAAATAGTTGGAGGTCTGTGATGTAAACAGCTGGAGTGATACTTCCTTATAGCTAACTGAGTAGGGTTGCTTTGAGGCATGACGATATGGAGGATGGCTGAAGATACAGATCCTGTAGATGGTAACAGTTTTAGGATTGTAGATTGGGTTTATTTGCAGCCTAATGAAAGCCTAATGTCTCCCAGCTGTACACGAACTTTTCTAGAGAGAATGCTAGTTGGCACAGGCTGAAATTGTGTCAGAGCTTGTTTAGTGGAAGTCTGCAGCACCATGTCCCCTCTACCAATGAGGTGAACAAGGAGGAATCAAACTCACTCCTTCGCTCAGTATATTTTTGTAGCCTTTGCGGGTATTATCCTTGTAGATGATGGTACGCTTATAATAATATTTATCGTGTAGTCTGCTCATGAGGTTTGCAAACAACTCATTACCACTTTCTCTGAGTGAAATGAAGGTAATATTTATATTAAACTAATTTATAATTTCAGGTGGATCCCACAGGACAATATGAAAATTTGGTGACAATAAGGTCCTTTAAGCCGGAATTTCGGTTAGCAGGAGGCCTGAATCTCCCTAAAATAATAGATTGTGTAGGGTCAGATGGTAAAGAAAGGAGGCAGCTAGTAAAGGTAAGTTCTGTCAGTTGTAATGATGTCTCAGAGACTTAGTATGTAGGAATTTTTTTGAAGTTCTCATGTCAGTTTTCTCATGTATCACTTCTGTACCATGAGCAGACTTTTCACAGTTCACTGTCAGTTTTTTCAGTGCAGGAATGCTTTAATAAAGGAAATTACAAAGTAATAAAAAGTAATATAACACTGTAGTATTAATATTAATGATATAATCTAATAATAAGTAATAATATTAAATATTTTTGTAACTGTTTTTCAATAATGCATGTAATATTACAGTAGCTTATCTGACAGCAACCAGACCTTGTGCGGTCATGCCTCAGTGAGTCACCTGGACTGTGTGCAGCAAGTAAAAGCCATCAATGTTTTGTGTTAAATACCTCCTTTTTTCTTTCTTCCCCATATAAAAAGAATTACAATTCAGAGATGATCAAATACATGCACATAGAAACACAGATCTCTCAAAAAAATTCTCATTAAACTCAATTGATCTAATTCTGTCTCTCTTTGAATGTAAACATTCAGCAGCTGCTGGGAGAATTCTGTTTTGCTGTTAAGTATTGGGTAGTTTTGAAAGTTTTAAAGAGAAGCATAAATCACTAGGTCTGCATCCAATAATCAGAACTTCAGCACCAACTGATGCTGCATCAGCTGTGTGCTGTATTGCTAAATATGGTGAATGAAATGTCCATATTTTAAAAGGGTACTGTGAAGCAGGTAGGTTGATTGAAATCTTAATCAAAAAACATTTGTCAAGAAAAAGAAGAAAAGGGTGATGGTTTAAGTTGTTAAACAGTTGTTAATTACATTTTATTACAGGTGATTATTGTGGAAAAGTGACTTGTGTTTTGTGAAAATTTTTCAAATAATTTTTTAACGTTGCTGAACAAGAAGTTGGATGCTGAAAAGTGTTCTTTAACTCTTTTTTTCTGTTTCTGCTAAAGGGGCGTGATGACCTGAGACAAGATGCTGTTATGCAACAGGTTTTCCAGATGTGCAATACATTGCTCCAGCAAAACACTGAAACACGAAAGAGAAAATTAACGATCCGAAGATACAAGGTAACACTAAATAGCTGCTGCAGCAGAGGAATGACTGCTACCAATAAAGCATATTTCTCCGTTCTCCTCTTTTTAACCCAAAGACAATATAAAAGTGTATTTATTTGTGTGTTGTTAAAATATTCACTGCTCCTTTAAGGTATGGAATAAACAATTAATACAATTCAATTATTAAAATTACAACAATTATTACAATTTAACTTTTTCCAAATCCTTTTAAAAAAAAACTCTGGTGCCAAATATATATTTAAATACTCTTCAAAGCTTTCCTTACATGAACTTATAATTGAAAAGAAATTAAGTCATGCACTGTCCTTGAATTGTAAGGTGCTAGTCATTAAACTTGAGCATACAAGCTTGTTTATGAATTCTCATCCATTTTAGTGTTGCAATATTCCTTAATTAGTAATTCATTTTAGTCTTGCAGTATTCCTTACAACTGAATCCAGAAGTCTCATCTACGATCTGTTCATGCAGAATTTGAATTGCAGAACTGTTTTTTGTTGGAATTGGAAATACAGGAATAAATTCTTACTGTGAATCCAGGAAGTGTATTTGAACAGGAACTTTCCCCTCCTCCTTCCTTTTTATGTGCTTGCGTTTATAACAATACCTGTGAAGGTGACCTCTGAATAAGTACTCTCTAAGCAAAAGTTCTTGTCTTTGACAAATGAGAAATATGCACTCCAGAATCTCTAAAGGAGCTTATCTGAATTGCTAGTTTTAAGAATTCACAGGTGGAGTTAGAGTCACATTTTTTGACTAATTTTCAATGAAGACTCATGTTTTTATGTGTGCAAAAATGAATGAGAGCAGGGAAAAAGAGAATGGGGTTTGTGTTATAAGACAGAGACTTTCATAAGAAAAGGAAATTGAAGAAAATGGGCAGTAGCTATTTCTCTGAGGACAGGAGATGGTTCATTCTGGACAGTTTTGTCTGCTTGTCATGATGTAACCCCAGCTGGCAACTGAGCACCACACAGCTGCTCGCTCACTCCTCCCTAGTGGGATGGGGAAGAGAATCAGAAGAGTAAAAGTGAGAAAACTTGTGGGTTGAGATAAAGACA
>JANZLQ010000027.1:9439131-9463556 GCA_026212715.1 Elanus axillaris | reverse complement strand
CCTGCTCGCTGGTGGGTGGGGTGAGAAGCAGCAAAGCCCTTGGCTCTGGGTAAGCCCTGCTCAGCAATAACCAAAACGTCCCTTTGTTACCAACACTGTTTCCAGCACAAATCCAAAACATAGCCCCATACTCACTACTGTGAAGAAAATAAACTCTGTCCCAGCTGAAGCTAGCACACTGCTACAGCAATTGAGGTAACTATTGCAGCCAGTTATGAAGTGAGAAACTGTTCCCTAGGATGGCAAGCAGACTCAGACAAACCTAATATGTTCATGCAGCTACCATATGTTTGTTCCAGATTTTACTTTTTGTGTACAATTTCCACAATGCTTGTATTATCCCATTGAAGCATAGCAAGCTGTTGACAATCACAGGTCATCCAGAATACCAACACAAACATGCAAATTGAGTATAATCATTAAGTTGTATTAAAGTACCTAGTGGAAGGTTCTCTGGGCTAGGAAGAAATTTGCAAGCATTTGATGACAGAAAAACCTTGATTGTGTTTTATGTATGTGCATTTAGAACATATATTGTGGCAAGCTGTATGGTTTGGGCTTTTTATTTTTTTTTTTTTAAACAAACACAAATATACACCCATGCTTTGTGGCATGCATATTCATAGTTGTGTGTGTATAACCCTTCCCCATGTAGCAGTGGTTTTGTTTTTACAGGTGGTTCCGCTTTCTCAGAGAAGTGGTGTTCTTGAGTGGTGCTCAGGAACAACTCCCATTGGGGAGTTTCTTGTGAATGTCAGCGAGGGAGCTCACAAGAGATACAGGCCAAAAGATTATTCCAGTTATCAGTGTCAGGAAATAATGATGGTGAGTCAAAATAATTAAAGAAAAATATCTGGCTTCCATTCTTTTACGCAGAGGGTTAGGGTTTTTTGCATATTTACAGAGAATTATATACTATACTCTAAGTATATCATAATGAATATGACCAGTGGCGTGAAATTAATAGTTCTTTAGGCTAATCTGAATGCAGTCTGTGAAGAGTTTTTACAAAATCAAAAATTGCTAAATGAGTGACTGTTGCAGGAAAGATTTGAATATAGCTGAATCTCCAAGAAGTCTGTGAACTCTTTTCTAGAATATAAATCTATTGGAATTCCAAAATGATCATTAAAGAGATCCAACAGCATCAGTATAAGGTTATCTGACAGATTTTATATTTGTCGTGTTTCTCGTTGCATTGAAAAATCATTTTATTTTCATGGATAAACAAAAATTCTAAATACTAGTCCTTGAAAATAAAAACATGGTTTTAGAATGCAGCTGGGATGAATGTAATGTCTTAATTGCTGTTAGACAATACAAAGGGATCTGTCTTCTTCACCATGACAGCCATGTACCTTCCACCCCCCACAGTGAGTCAGCACAGGGAGCTAAGCCAAAACAACACTAACTTTATGTAAACAGGCAGGAAAATCTTTGGTTCAGTAGGTACAAGTAGGAGAAGGTTCTTTCTTCTGACGGTAGGTAGCTGCTATGTGGATTCTGCTGGTTTAGTTTAGTTCCACAAACCACCTCATCTTACATTTAGAAAATTGCAAATTTTACTTTATATCACCATGAGTGTGCAAGAAATTATTTCCTTTAAATTGTATAGTGCTGACAGGATGAAAGTATATTTAATTTTGGCTTTATGCAGCTTTTGCATGTGAATGAGTGAGAATGGCTTTCTCACAGTGACATGAGCCATCAGATAAGCAAAGGTACCAGAACAGAGTGCAGTGAGAAGTATCTCCCAATGAGAGGCACTTACCTTGTACTGGCATATAAAATACAAATGCTGAGCCAAAGAAATGAGAGTGTGTTTTTTACATGTAGCCCCATGAGTTTTGTATGAAAATTTAATTGTTTAGTAAAACAGATAGGTAAGTGCACTAAAGATTGCTGTAAAAGGGACATTAATTCATAGCTCAGAGAGATAAAGGAATGAGAACAGCATTTGATGGAGGGGAGAGGGGTAAGGAGGAGGAATGTATTTATTTCAAATGATGAGGTAATTTCCTTTCGGAACAGTCAGTCACGGGGAAAACATTTTGTATTTGTTTAAAGGGTGCACAAAAGAAACATTCTGAAGAGAAATACAACATCTTCATGAAAGTCTGCGAGAACTTTCAGCCTGTGTTTCGTTATTTCTGCATGGAAAAATTCCTGGATCCAGCTGTGTGGTTTGAAAAACGATTGGCATACACTCGCAGTGTGGCCACATCTTCTATAGGTATTATATTGGATTATTAACATGGACTTTTTAGATTGTATAGACAAAGAGTTAGTACCATTTCAGAGGTAATGGCTATTCTGCTTTTGTCACATGTCAGAAAAGGGGCAGTAGAGGTCAAAAACTGCCAGCAAGAACACCAGTGTTCTTTTTGTAATAAAGATTTCTGATTCACGCAACCCCTCCCCCACTGCCCCTTTCTGCAGTAGAAAAACAGAATGAAATTCTGTGTTTCTTTGTTTTATATAGTGGTTTGTATTCTTAGGTTCTGGTAGGTTTTTTTCAAAGTTTCTACCTGACTAATTCTGTTGTTTTGATTTATCATGTACTCATTTAATCTCAAATGTTTAGCCTCAATTGTTTTAACTGAGTTGAAAAGCTTCGTCTTTTACTTTCTTTGTACTGGCATCATTAGCCATGGCTGAAATGTTTTTTTAAGCTTTGGCATCTTCCCCTCGATTTTTCTGTCTTAATACGGAGATATATATGTACTTGGACTGTGGATTTCCTTTGGATGACCCACTGCTATATGGAGTCTCTGGAAGACATTTGATAGTAGATTGTATACATTGCAGTAGATCCTCTTTTAGATGTTAGCATGTTGTTTATACACCCCCTTTTTTGCTGAAAAAATGAAGTAAATGTATAGTTCAGGAAAATTCAGATGAAAGATTTTTGTAGGAAATACTACTGCTATCCATATCCATTACCTAATAGAAAAACAGTAATGGGTGTAAATTGCAGCAAGGGAGATTTAGCTTGAAGCGTTTCTACATTTAAGGACAGTAAAGTGCTGAAATAGGCCTACATGAAAGATCTTTTAAATTGTGTCACTGGAGATTTTTTAAATTGACTTAGACAAGAATCACTCAGGAAGTATTTAGGTATAGTTGAGCTGCCCCAACTGAATTATGGAGTGAATTGTGTCCATTCCTGTTTTCTGAATTACATGATGCTGTGAGTTAAAAGGTTTTCTTAAAAATAGTAATAAAAAAACCTCTAATTTTATTGTGCACTTGGTTTTTATCCTTTTTTTTTTTTTAAACCTATGAAATTGTTGGTTAACCTGTCTACAGAGAGAAATAGGAAGAAGTCTGTAGAGTAGATAAAACAATACACATCTGTATGAGAATAACCTTTTTACAACAGTATTCAGTTAACCTTTTGGGTTTGGATTTGTGGAATAGCATTTGGTCTTTACTGGAGCAATATGTATACATGGGGGAAGAAATAATCTCGCTTTAAATTTGTTTGCACGTGTTACACTGATTCTAATAATGTCTTTGTTAAATTTTCCCTGTTTTCTATGGCATGTAAATATGGTTACAGCACTTAACCTTTTTGTTTTAGTTGGCTACATTCTTGGACTTGGAGACAGACATGTTCAGAATATCTTGATAGATGAACAAACGGCAGAACTAGTGCATATAGATCTGGGTAAGTGGGACAGGCAAGAGAACCTTATTTCTTCTTTACTTTAACATTTTTTAAAACACTTACTATCCTTTCATTTAGGGGTTGCTTTTGAGCAAGGTAAAATCCTTCCCACACCGGAGACTGTTCCATTTAGATTAACCAGGGACATTGTGGATGGAATGGGTATCACTGGCGTGGAAGGAGTCTTCAGAAGGTAAGTGCTCCTCTATTGCATAGAGGTAAGGAGGCAGCAGAGTACCTTCGGCATTAGGATTGTTACATGTTAAATAGTTTCGATGCTTGAGAGGAGACTCAGATTTCTGCTGGTAATATCCAAACCTAGATGCTGTCCTCTAACTCATACACTCTTATTTATGTAACCAGTTACAAGTTCATTATTGTTGCTCAGCTTTTCATATTCTTCACTAACTAATGGGTTATCGTCACCCTCTTGTGGAATTCTGGGATGGCTCAGTGCTTCCAAAGGCTCCACAGCTAAATTTCATCCCTTGATTTAGACTGCTGGATTTTTTTCCTTCAGAACTATGTATTTCTTTCGAGCTATAATATATATTTGGAGCTAGTAAGTTTCTTTGAACCATTTTGTTCTGTCTCCTATTTCTGTTCAGTTTTATGCAAGTAATTTGCAGTCTTTTCCTCTTTTGGATCATATATTTGATATTACTTTGCAAGTGCGATATGTCAATCCCACAGTAGATTTGAGCTGGAAAACAGAAGAATCCTAAAAGGGCTGAGTTTCTGTCAACCTCCATCCTATCATCTGTGAATGACCCAAGAGAGCTCTGAAAAGGAGGACATTTCTCTCTTCATGATGTTTGCAAACCCCAAATTTCTTGTCTTTAAAAAAGTACATAGTGTTGTCTTTGTAAGGTAGCAATTAACATTAATAAGTAGTTCCTAATACACCTTTGTCCTGTGAAGGAACAGTCACTGCCACTTCTATTCTAAACATGATGCTATCAAATTCACAGTTCCATGTTACTTCTGAAGCTTTTGTCCAGTGGTACAGAAAAACATTAATTGTTTGGCTGCAGCTGAAGTAAATACAGTATAAAAGGCACTGGTGCAGATAACTGTTTTGGCCTCAGCCAGACTGACTTGTAATAACAGTTTAGGTGTAAGTGTTTAAAGAAGTCCTCTCAGGATGGGGTGTGAACGTAGTTAACTTTGTTGAGTGTGTTCTTATCCTAAAGTAGACAGGAGGCCTAATCCCTCTTTCAATGGAGTACCTGTCCCATAAGGAAAGTTTTGTATTCCTTCCACAAACTTAGTTTGCTTGGGAGTGAATGTAGGTAACCGCTTCTGCATCTAAACTCATTGAAGAGATTTCAGAAATAGTTTAAGGTCTGGCTACTGTGCTCATTTCATGTTAAGGAACCCTACCAAGATTCTCCGATGTGTTGCAGAGCACGTGGCACACACATTTTCATCCAGCCAAGCAGTTCTGCCATTGTGGCATACCTCAACAATCAGTGTTAACTCAGTGGTTAATTCTGCGTGTAGAAACATTTTAGGCAGTGAAACAGGTAATCTCTTTCCCATAGAGAATATATTTAGTGAACTACCCAGTCTTCTTCTGGTCTTACATTTCTAAATTTCTTTTTTTTTTTTTCTCTCCAAAACGGAAATATCAAAGAGGTTACTTTATATGTTAGAAAATAACTTTCAAGAAGGGTACAAATATCTGTTATTTAAATAAAAATACCATTCTATTTTACCAAAATGAACCTAAAAGTACAGTAAAATTTTTTCTAGATGCTGTGAGAAAACAATGGCTGTTATGAGAAATTCTCAAGAAGCTTTGCTGACTATTGTAGAGGTAAGCATTTTTTCATTCTTCCTGCTAGTAACCTGCCAGAATATCCTGTTTCTTGTCTTTGTCTTCATATGCATTACTATACCAAATATTCATGTAGGGTTTTCTTGTTGAATTTGAATGTAGTAGTGTTGACCAGATTTGTTAATTCATGTAATCTTCAATAAAATCAAGACCAGTTTGTATTTTCTATGGGAACCATTCGTTTCAGGCATATGCTGTTTTGCCTCTTCAGTATCAAAATGTTTCTAGCCATAGTGCAACATTGCTAGCATGAGTAGTGCCGATTGAATTAAATCCTCTTTGCATAAGTCACAGAGAATTAAAGTAATTTTTAAAAGCAGCTGACACTATGCATTCAAAACTAACAATATTTAGTTCCTAGAAGTGTATTTAAAAATTACCTCTTCATTGCTGAGATGGGACTGAGTGGCAAAACTGACTCAAGTATGAACAATGCAAATACCTGCAAATGACCAGATGCAGTTTTATTGTTGGGATTGTCTTCTAAGCAATTTAGCCCAATTCTACTGGATTTAAAAAAACACCCGCAAACCTCCTAAGACTTGGTTAGCATGAGCATTACCAACTGAGTATTTCCTGCTAGGACACTGAACTAGCTGTAATTAACAGTTTAAATTAAATAGAGGTTTATTTACTGTGTAGGTGCTGCTCTATGATCCTCTTTTTGACTGGACCATGAACCCCTTGAAAGCTTTGTATTTGCAGCATGGACCAGAGGATGAAGCTGACATGAGCTCTACACCCAATACTGATCCACAGGAATGTAAAAGGAAAGCCAGGTGCAAGATTATTTTTTTTTCTCTACTGTCTGCCTACTGCATTGTTGCCTTGCTTTATGGTTTTCTTACTCAATGTTGCTCACGTTGTTCAGGATCCATATCTAGTGTGCCTGTTTTTCTTTTTTTATTCTGCCAGCAATGATGACCAGAGTTTTAACAAAGTGGCTGAGCGTGTTCTGATGAGACTTCAGGAGAAGCTGAAAGGCGTTGAGGAGGGAACAGTGCTCAGTGTGGGAGGGCAGGTGAACCTCCTCATACAGCAGGCCATGGACCCTAAAAATCTGAGCCAGCTCTTTCCTGGATGGAAACCCTGGGTGTGACTTGGAAGGATCCAACACATTTTTAGAAGAAACCTATTTTTATGCATGATGTGTCTTAACATTTCACATTGGTATTTCACAATTAAAACTTGTATCAGTAGCAGCCATGAAGGCTCATACGTATTAGGATTCAGTGGATGTTTTGGTGGTTTTTTTTCAATAACCTATTACTGAGAAAACTTTTTTTTTTTTGGTCCACTTATGTTCACCATACAGTATAAAACATCAACCAGTGCTTTGATGTTCCTTGTGACCTGCAAAGACTTTGCTTGGGCATACTGGATGCTTTATATTCTTAAAGCCTGAGATTCATCACTTTTGTGTAATGACTGTGAATGAGTGGTCTAAAAACCAAGTGTTGTGAAATTACTAGCTAAAGTGCATTTCAAAAGGGGGTTATATTTCAAAAATAATGCTACAGTCAATATAAAAGAAAACCAGAGAACTTCATGTTTAATGAACTGAGGATTCTTGGAGTTGTTTTTTTAGCTTAGTTAAATGGACACTTCTTTATATAGATACAGACTTTGAGCCAAGTATAAAACAGCTGCTTTTTTTCCTGTTGTAAATGAAATTATGTTGGTACTTTATTTTTATAACATTAATAGTATAAAACAATAAAAAATATTTAGCTTTTATAGCTCAGACTTCCTTGATGAAATAGACTGACTATATAATGAAGCTTAGCATACCAGATACACCTCTAAAGCACATCATTCTGTATCTGGAATAAACACCTGTCATAAACATTGCACTTGTATTTTGCGCACAAAAATTTTATTCTGATTGCACACAGTTTTACAGAAGACATTGTTCCTTCTGAAATAGAAAGACCTACTGCAATTGGATAGTCAATGAATATGGATAATAGGAGAATCCACTCAAATAACAGTCTCACTGATGTATTTAATAAATCTTCCCAAATCATACTCATATTTAAAAATGTGACACTATGCCAAATTTTATTCATATTATCTTGGTTTATACTTTATGCATTTTTATAGCAGTATAAGTGAAGAATTTCTGTTCTAATTAGCATTTCATTGATTTTTATTTGTACAGTGTTCTCACAATTTTTATGCTGTATCTTTGTTTTTTAAGTTAATGTCAACATGGCAAGATGATTCTTTTGCATTACATTTTCATGAAGCTGACATAAATGTCTATTGATCCTTGGAATCAAAAGACCATCCTGGCTTTTCTGTGGTGAAGAACTCTCATCCAGGGATACAGTGATTTGTTCTCTGAAAATGAGACTTACCTGACAGCACACTGTATGTGAATTTTAAATGAAACTTAGGAAAGGGAGAAAACAGCAAGAATGAAGCCATTTCCTAAAATGTAGTTCTGCTTCTGCGTCACAGCTATAACTTGTTTTATGGGAAGTTGGACAGCTATCATGCTTATAAAGTTCTTCAGCCTGTGATGCCTTGGAATAGATTTCTCTGGTGAGCGGGATTAATTTCTTAGTATTTGGGAAAATTTCTTTATGCTGTGGGAGGTGTCAGCACCTGAGTGTCAAAATGGCAGTTCCTTAAGCTGAGTGAAGTCCATACAGTTGTGATTTTGGTGCATCATTTAACAAGGGACAGCTTAGTTTTTCTGCATCTGTTTTATAAGCATGCATATATATATAATTGAAATATGTACTTAAAATACTTCCATCTGAAAAAAAAAAATCTAAATTCCACCAAGAAGCTTTAATCTTTTCAGTTCTTACTAGTCCCTCATATAAACACATAGCATTATGCTTCCCACTTTTTATTAATTATTATAGTATTTTTGTACAGTATATAACCTCAATAAAGGGCAAGTTAGATTCCTGCTGTTATGGGATTTTTTTTTTCCATCTAGATAAGGATCTGTTAGTTTCTCACCAAAGGTGTTAAGACTTCCCTATGAAAAAAGTTCTGCATCCACGTATGCTTTCCCCAAACTACCTGCATCTGTGATAGAGAGTTCCTCAGATTTCCCAGAGATGTATTTTTATTTCTAGAAGACAAAACATTTAGTTGTAGGTGCTCCTCAGGTCTCTGTGGTCACTGCAGAGAGAACGATGGCTTTGGAAACTCTATCCAGAAGTGCTCCATACAGAGTTCAGACTATAGTGAAATGAACCATGAAGTATTTGTACTTCATCTCTCATGACTTACCTGGACTTTCCAGAAACCTTCCAATCATTGTACCCCTGAGCTTACCTTTGACTGAACACTACTGTTGGATTTTGGCCCACCAGTAATTAAATGTGCATACAGTCTGTCAGCAATCTGAAATTATATAGTTGTACAACAGCTAAAGCTTGTAGTATGCATGTTCCACAACGTATCTTCCACCCCTACTGTGCTGTTCTTTAAGGGACTTTACATTCCTATCAGCAAGGTCATGCATCATAAATTTTATCAACACAACTATTGTTCTATAGAGAGTTACAGTTTCAGTCCTCAAGTTTCCAGCCCCCTAACATGCCATGGAAGTTGTAGGTAACACTTGTCAGCAGGAGAGTCTTTGCGGGAATGAGTACTTCCCGTGAGCAGTTTCCAAACAAAATGCTTTCATGGAGGAGAGACTCTTGGAGCACTCCTGACCTGTGTTCAAGTGGTTGGCACTTCAGGACTAGACCAGTAACTCCTCTTTCAAGATTTTCCTTCAGTGAAGTTTGCCAAGCTATCTGAAATAACTTACATTAAGCAAATCTTAACTTGAAAGTAACATCAGCTTATTCAAGTAAAATTTAAAAAGTAAATAAATTAATGAGAAATAAAAAATGAAGCAATATCTAACCAGCCTTGCTAGTATCTCTTACTCTGCTTGTCTTCTCATTGGTTTGTGTTTTCATTTTCTAGCAGACTATCTGACTGTTCCCACAGACCAAGTCCAAGGATGGATCCCTGTCTGGGGCTCTTGGCTACCATGTACATTTATTGCCTTAGGAGGAGATTTTTGGTCAGTTTCTGAAATACCTCTCTGTTGCAGACCAATCTGCAGTTGTTTTAGGATGGTGCAGAATCCTGTGTTGCATTAATAGGGTGTAACATGAGGTTATCTGGGAGTTTTTGAGGATTTAAGTTGAGCCAGTGCGCAGTTGGGAGAAGCCAAACCTCCTACAGTGCTATCCACTGTCCCTTTTGAAGGGAATGAACTGTCTGTCAAACTAAAGCCAAGTGTGTTGCTCAGGAAGAGCCAACTGGTGCTGTCCAAAGCAGAGCCAGAAATGAGATGCAGCATGGAGAATCAGGGATACAGCTTGCTTAACCCATGGCCCTCGAGCATGCTTCTTAGTCCCTTTCTTATTTAGCAGTATAGACAAAGACTTTAGTTAAGGAAAATCCAAAATTAATTAGATGGTTCTTCAGGGCTTAGAGCTAATGCTTCAGACAGGTCCTGTAGTTAAGCTTCATTTTCCCTAAAGCAATACTGAGAGCAATAAAATACCCCCTTACAACATCCTTTCCTGAGCAGTGGTGCTGTGTTCAGTCAACTGCCAAAAGTAAAGCAAATGGCCTTGGACAGGGAAAGAAAATAATCACAGTTTACAGGTGGACCACAAAAGACATTTAAGTAAATGTTTTCAAAACAGGTTAAAGATTAAAATTCCTGGTGATAAAAGTGCTAAAAATAAGTATCACTTTGTAAAAACTTTTTCAGCTTTCAGTATAAAGTTTGGGCCTAAATTCAGCCAGCTACTGAAGACTGCATAACTGCAAAAGCATTATGCTGTGCTCTGAAGAAATGCATTCTAAAAAGTGAAATTACTGCAGATGTGATTTACAGCAGAACTGGAATACATTACCATTTGTGTTTATAAACAGCAGAGTCCACTATAAAGCAGCTGACATTCGCTTTTTCAGTCAGGCAGTGCTTGTTTAGTCAGCTTCTTTTGCTGAAATCACAATGGAGTAGAGCAAAATATAAACAAATATTAGCAAAATTACCATTTAGAATTCGTATCCATTTGAAAATTGTCTTCCTCAGAGAAAAGGTGAACTTGCTGGTGTTACATCTGGTTCTGCTATGAAGTCTGCTTCTCTTACCTGAAAGGGAATAAAAGTTTCAGGACAATTCATATGGATCATGCTGTGACTTAAGAAACTGGAAGTCTAAACAAAAAAGAGTAGAAATGTAAGTAAAGATATAATTTAGATCTTTAAAACTACAGTATCTTTACCTATACCTGCTACAAATCCGTATAACACTAACTTTAAAAAAAAAAATAAAATCAAAGCTAGAGACAGTTCTATTTGTGTGACACAACTGGAGATGGAAGAGAATTAACCTTCCCTAAGACTGTACATCTAACAAGCTAGTTTCTGTAATTATAAGATGTAATTTGATGTAGATGCTCTGGTTTTTTACTTAATAATTTCTACTTAATATTGCTTTATCATTAAAAAAATATTATTTCTCACAAAAACAGTTTGTTGGCCAATTTTTTTTCCAGACAGAAGTGTAAGTCCTAAATTACATCAAACAATTTCAATTATGTAAGTGTAAATGAGAAAAGAATCTGGCTCTTTATATGATTTTGTTTTGTTTTTTAGACTTGCCTCACTATCCTAATCAGTTGATTACATATTTTAACACACCTATACACTGCATAATATGTAAGTAGATCATACACAGTGAAAGCCCCTTGGCTATGTCAAAACACAGAAACTGAGGCCTAACTGATTCTCTATCAGCACACACAGCAGTCCTACTGGTGTAATTAAACCCAGTGGCCTACAGAGTATGCTGGAATTTAAGTATGTATATTACTTATAAAGTACATTAATATTCCCATTGACTGCTTAAAATTAATTACTTTACAGTTATGAACCATCACTGAAAATCTTTTGTAATTGTCTTGTATGTGTAAAGTGTATATTCAGCTTCTTGAAAGAGCAGGTCTTGCACTTTCAATCAGTCCAAGCATGTAATGCCAAATCAATGTATCCTATTTCCGTCAAATCTTCTGTGTACTGCATGACTATGGTAATACATAGTAATAATATATAATATTAATATATAATTTTTAGCCTTGTAAGTCAACATTAAAATATCTGCAAAACTTAGTCAGTATTATCAAGGGAGACATAAACATGATTAGTGTCAAAAGTGTCAGCACAGAAAGGCTCATTTCCTCTGGGAGACACTCGAGAGCTGGATGTTTTTATCCTCCTGCTGTATGACTAGATAAATGCTTGTTATATGACCAAAATGTAGTTCATAGAATAATGAACATCTGGAGGTCACGTAGGCCCAGCTTCATCTCCTGGGGGAGATCAGTGTGAAGATTTTTTTTCACTTACCTAATTGGAATTTCCCATGTTGCAGCTTGTGTCTGTTGTTTGTAGGCCTTCTGCTGTGCACCTCTGAGAAGTCCAGCTTCATCTTTTCTACACCCTCCCTTTAGAGTTCAGGAAGGTAATCTTTCCCTTGCCTTCTCTTTTTAAGGCTAACCTACCCTTGCTCACTCATCTTCTCCTCGTGCTTCATGTGCCCCAACCCCTTTATCACTTTGGTGGTCATCGGCTGGATCTGCCCTGCTGTCAATGTATTTCTTGTATAGGTGAGCCCAAAACTGAGTACAGTACTCCAGTTGCAGTCTCACAACTGCCAAACAGAAGGGAAGAAACATCTCCCTTGACCTGCTGGCCACACTCTTGCTAATATAGCTTATCACCACTCACATGATGGGACTCGATTAAGGTATGTGCTACAGCTGTCTTGAATGTCTTCACACAGACATGCAAAATAATCATTTTCCCTTATTCTTACAGCAAAATACAAAATTAGTGCCATAACTCTCTACAGTATAATTTTCTTACATTATTAACAACTTAAAACAAAAGCCAAGCATTAGTACTTACATAGCCTCATTAAAATTCTATAGAAGTATTCACAAACAAGAAGATTCTAGTGGTTAAATCCTGTGAACTTAAAAATTGTATATTTATATGAAATCTTGCACTTCGTCACTGCCCTTACAGAGAACACTTTTGCAAAACTGAGGTGGTAAAGGGAGCCAATAGGTTTGTGTGATACTTCTTTTCCTTATTACCATTTCTTTGCAAGCTTCTCAAACGTGCTCAAACAGGTGACATATGTTTTCCCTGTCAGGTCTCCTCCCTAACTAAATAATTTACTTTCTAATGTAATAAATGTCGGGCGTATGCTTCCCAGAATGGATGCCTGAATCTAACATTCCATCAGGCAAGCTTTGATTATAGGGTTTTTTTAATTATGAATCTACAAGGTGGACCTGGCACAATATTGTCATAAAACTATTAGTTAACTTGATGTAAATCTCAAAAAATGCAGTCTAAAAATGTACTGAATTTATATCTCCTTTATATTCAACGGATCAAGATTTACTAGTTTCCATTTCAAGATGAGATTGAAGTTGAGTATTTCCAAATGTGGGTGCCCAAATATGTTAGGACATATATATGGCGTAACATAAAGACTAAATTTCTGGAGTGTTCACTGTATGAAACTACTGTTAAGGTTAAAGGGATCTGAAAATAAGGAGCTTTAAGTAAAGGCTCTGCATGACCAACATTTTTGGAAGTCAGTCCACTTCTATGTAGATTCTTATGTTTGAAAATATTGGCCCTAGACTTCAGGACATATACTATATTTCAAAGAAATAAACCTCTCTCCGTCATCAGTGGCGAGTTCTACAGTGTGTTAAAAATTACTACCTTGATGAAAATGGGACAGATTTTACTCTCTATATTAAATCCTATGTTGTGCATTAAAAGCTGAAATTACTGTAGCAAAAGTCAGTACTGTGGTATAGTAACTATTTAAAATTTTCACCAGCTGCTAGGTGTACAAGAGATTTACTCAGTGGCTGTTCAAGAACTATTATAGAATAATAGAAACTAGTGTATGTATGTCACTTAAAAATACTATCTATCTAATGTATGTATTACACTTTATTTGTACAAACAGGTTTTACTGAATATTTAGCAATTCCTCCAACACACCAGGCCAATGAGTATCATCATCCTGTCATCAAAGGAAAATATATCTGACATCTTTTCTGGCCTGGAGGGGCAATTGTTATGATTGCTCTTCATTACAATTTAAATTGCATATAGTACCACCAATGGAAGGAGAAGAGGCTCTGCCTTACCTTCTTTTATCTTTGGAAGATCTGTAGTTATAAATTGAACCAGATTTTCTCAAATGACTACGCACTTTTAATAGAAGTTCTACCACGTCTCTACTGTTTTTTAATTTTGGCAGGAAGATGAATGCGTTCATATTTTTCAGGGTATTTCTTGCCTCTAAGCTACAAAAGCATCTGTAAAGCATTCTGTGACAAACTAATCTTTGCTTTGAAGGGATGCTTATTACAAAAGCAAGGAGGTTTTTTTGGCAGAGAAGAATTTAGAATAGTTTTTTTCCCTTTTTGTGAGAGAGGAAAGGAGGAATGAAATATTCACATTAATTTATTTTCATGACCATTTAAATTTCATCTGATTCTTCTTCCAGTTTGAAAGGCTTCTCTTTCAAGCCAGGCAAGTTTTCCTACACAGATATTTCCAAAGAACCCTAAAGTATGCATCATGACTCCCCCTGTTCCCTCCCATTTTTTTAAATATAAACAGATACTTTTTGGACTTTTGGTTTGAAATATGTGTGTGAGAGGTGTAAAACTTTGTTGCTTCAATCATCTGGCATATTTAATTGCCTCTGCTGAGCATACCACTTCCATAAATACTGGTGAATATAAAATGCACTTGGTATAATGAATAATATCACAAAATAAGATCATATCATACAGTAAAAATGACTGTACACAGAGAAGGAAAGAGGAGCACATACTCAGCTTTAAGTGTCAGCTTCAGCAATGGAACCTTGTTCCTGAATTTTGATTTAGAAAATTTTGTCAGATGAGCTGAACATACATTTCTAGTCTGAAGTTCTAGGACTGATTGTCACACTAAATAAAAACACAGGCACTATATATATTAGTGTTAGAACCAGAACAAACAGGATGATGGGTAGAGCAACATGTTCCAGGTTTTTTTTCCTAACTGACATAATGTAATAAATGACCATCAGACAGTTGCATTAACCTCTTTAGAAGCCTGAAGTTCTTTCCATATTTAGCATACTGAAAAGTCTAGTCTTTCTGTTCTAGTGCAGAAATGTTGTTTTATGAGTAACTTGCAGTGTAGAACCAAGAATGAAGCCTGCACGAGGTGTAGAGCACTAAACTTTGGATACTTAAGCAATTAGATGAGTCCACAGTCTTAAGATATTTCCATTCCTTTTTGCGCAGGGAGAATTTGGTGTCCATGAAAGACATCGGAGGGTAGCTAAATAGGAAGCTGCTCAGGCAGGCTACATTAGCCAAGACAAAAATGCAGAGGACAGAAATGGGTGCTTGTGCACATTGGTATTGGCATTGGTGTCTCCTTCCAGGTTTATGCATTTTGAAGTAGACAAACAAATTCAGTAAAAATCAACAGAGGTATTGGGAGCCACATGCAGGACTAGGATGTTTCCTCTGGCTCACCCAAAGGCACCTTTATTGCAATGGTATGACCAGCTTCTTCTGGCCCTGTGAATTTTGTATTGTTTACTTCATGGCTGCACAACTTCAGTGGAAGACTTGAAGACCTCTTCTCCAGTCTGGAGCTAAGGCACTCTCTGGAAAAATGGCTTTGAATCAAACCAAGGAGGACAACTGGTTTCCCAATTGCTTAGCATGGCTGTAACCTCTAGTCTATTACATAGAAACCACAGCGTAGGTTTTTCTGTCATATTTGAACCAAAAGAATGAAGTCTGGTCTGCTGTCTGATCTCACTATAAGGTTAGGTATGATCTACATTCAGAAAATGGCTAAGATCCCTTTGGGGACTTAGGCACAGGAAAAACGTAGTTCATGACCACAAGTGAAAAAGCTGGTGGTATCCTTAGCTCTACACAGAAGCTAAACTTAGGCAGTCTAAAATTCTGCTAACAAATTTCAGGTGTGTGAATTCTCAGGTAGCCTAGAATACTGTAGGTTGTGTTGTTGAACTAAGACACCAGTATATCAGCTGGCCTCACCTGAAGTTCTAAGTCCTTTCGTGGATCTGTGCCTATATTCACAGACATGGTCGTTGGCAGGGAACAGATCTTCAGAGTGGTGTCTTGGCACTCAAAGCACTGCGATTGTGATAGCTACAGAGTCTGCTTTAAAGCAGCATCTAATTTTGGTGATTCACAACCATGATGCTTATAAAAATATTATTCTGCTCTCTCCTCCTCTCCATTTTCCTCTGAAATTGATAAATATTTTATCATGATCTCTATTCTGTTATCTACCATAGACCACAAAATAATTTCAAAGCAACACCAGATTTGATACCTGTAAATCTCAATTATTAATTTTCTTTGTCTAGTTAGAAAATTGTTTTGTATACAAGAAACAGTCTAACACAGAGGTAAACTTTATGAAGAAATCATAACACTCTTTTAGTATGTTGCAAATGCTCTATTAGAGTAACTTGCACTGACTCATGGAAGATCTTTTGTGGATGACTGGTTCCTCATAAAACTTGGGTAACTAGGTCCCAGCTGGAACATGAATGGTACTGCACTCTTCTTCCTGGTGATGCAGTACATCAAACAAATCCCCTAGACGCTCCCCATTACAGGCTCAGTATCTGTCTGGTGGTGGTCACGGAGACAAAATTGTGGGAACCAACACTGTAGATCAGAGTCAGGCTAGGAAAAAGGCTATGTAAATACAGGAAGAATACATAACTAAGAATGTTTGCTAGTGCGTAAGTGTCTTAGATTTCATAGCTTAATTCCTATTTAAATTCCTGCATTGTAAGTGGGTGATTTTCTCCATCCGGTACAGTTACAGATCTTCCCTCAAAGGCTTTTTCCTGTGGCAACTGCATATTGAGTCTCTGTCATCAGGCTGAGGTACAAGTTCCATTCCATCCCGTATTTCAGGTTTGCTGGCTTGGCGTTTGGCGTATTTCTGAAATATGTAAACAACATTTAAGAATGCTATAAGCACCAACATATAATTCGAGAAACAGAATTTTCCTCCTCCCTTCCACTCAAAAGTTTGCCTTTATCCAGGCTCATGTAATTGTTTACAACCTGTTTACAAGGTGTCCTTATAACAAACCAACTAATAGGCTGCATTGCCTCTGAAAACCTCCTTTAATGTTTTCCCCTGTCCTATTATTAATGGTAATTTGAATATTGTCCTTATTTGTGCCTCTAACCACTTTAAGCAGATAATGCTGTCCTTTTTGTACACTGAAGAGTTCCAAACTTTGTGTCAGCCTGTGGCTGCGGAGGCTGAGATCTAAGTCTGCACAGCAAAACAGGAAAAAGAAACGAGTACTTGCAGAGAACAGAAACTTCTTCTAATAGAGAACTGCATCTCCTAGGGAAGAAATGACTGTTTGGCCTGCTTCACCCCTTCCCACTCTACTAGCCATACTTCTGGAATTTCTTTTCCATGCATTCCTTGTTTTGTAATACAGTAGAGTAGCTCATGAGGGGATAAGAATGAAGGGAAAAAGGAAGAAAGTTGTGTACAGATTATCATCTACAACTATTAGAAACCACATACCAAGTGACACTGAAAATAGGTCTGACTGTGCAGATGGAGGCAAAAAAAATAAAAAAATCTCTGATTCTGTAAAACAACTGCGATGTCAGGTTGCCTCTTTAATGATGAAGCAAGTTTCAGCACAGCTCTTCACACTGATCCCCTGGGAATAATATGAACTGTGTCTGCTGTTAATATAAGGACTGAATATGAAATCTGTAGCATCAGTAGCAGCTGAGGTGAAGTAATAAATTGATCTACTGTACTAACCTGGAGCACTTTATAATAGTAGCAGTAAAGCCTGTGAGGCTGAAGTAATTCTCTTGCCATTAATTGTCCTTCTTTAGCAATTTTTCTTGCTTCTTCATCATTTTCCTGGAAAATTGAAATGAAATGGATGAATAATAGAGCAATCAGTGAGTTACTCAAAGCTTGGCTGGCATTAGAAGTTTTATTAAAGGGCTAGTCAAATCTGTAACTGCATGCGCAACTACCAATAGACTGCAAAGGCACACTTTCAATTGCAGATTTTTTTTAAATACTGGATTGCTTTTATGGTCACAACTGGTACCTTAGGGCTATCAATAACAACTTTCATGGATAATTGTACAGTTTTGAAAACTCAGTTGATTACTGTTCCACTGTTTTGTCCAAGCCACAAGCCTCTTCAAAATCAGGTCTGACATCTCAGACATACCTAGTTTTATAGAAGACAAAGCCACAGCTATTGTCCTCTCCTAGGCAATGCAATACAATGTCTTCCTTTTCAAAATAACTGCTTGAATTCATGTACTGACTCTCAAGTTTTTTAGGTCTATATTTCAAAGCTTTTAGTATTCTCATCTGACTCTTTATGAAGAACTACAGTACTCTCAGAACAGAAACTTTTCCTATGTTTTTTTAACCTAATAGCTAAACTTAAAGCACAAATAGTGTTTTCAATCAATTGTATTGGTTGGTTTGGTTACAGAATCCCAGCCTCTCATTCTGAGCATATTACAGAGCAGTGATTTTTTTGTACATAGAAACAGAACATGCAAGGACTTCTGTTCTAGTCATGACCTAAAAAAAGTGATAGAATCAATTAAGTACTACCTAGGATTCTGGGCATTTCTTTGAAAATTACCTGCATCAATCACTGTCCTGGTTTTGGCTGGGATAGAGTTAATTTTCTTTCTAGTAGCTGGTATAGTGTTATGTTTTGGATTTAGTATGAGAAGAATGTTAATAACACACTGATGTTCTAGTTGTTGCTAAGTAATGTTTATACTAAGTCGAGGATTTTTCAGCTTCTCATGCCTAGCCAGCAAGAAGCTGAGAGGGAACACAGCCAGGGCAGCTGACCCAAACTGGCCAAAGGGATATTCCATACCATGTGAGGTCATGCCCAGTATATAAACTGGGGGGAGTTGGCCTGGAGGTGTGGATCACTGCTTGGGAACTAACTGGGCATTGGTTGGTGAGCGGTGAGCAATTGCATTGTGCATCACTTGTTTTGTATATTCCAATTCTTTTATTGTTATTGTCATTTTATTATTGTTATTATTATCATTATTACTTTCTTACTTTTCATTCTCTTAAACTGTTCTTACCTCAACCCACAAGTATTACTTTTTTTTTCTGATTCTCTCCCCCATCCCACTGGGTGGGGGGGAGTGAGTGAGCAGCTGCATGGTGCTTAGTTGCTGGCTGGGGTTAAACCACAACAGTCAGTGTACAAAGGCTCTGACTCACAAAACACTTCTGCACATACTTAAAGTGAATTCTGAAGTATTTCCCTGAATAGAGATGGTTACTTGAATTAAGGCCTTCCCATCTCATACTAACAATAAAAAGGACTTCCTTTATCCCAGGATCTCAGCAGAGTTCATGCAAAATATGTGGAAAAACAAAAAGCAGAGTGTATTAAGATAAATTGTTTACACATTTGTTTATCACTTTGAACTTGAATTAGTAATGGAACTTACCTTAGCCCATTTTATTTTCTCTAGCAAGTCCTCTAAGTTTCTCTTAACCGGAACATAATGTTTCCAAGGTTTTAATCCAATATAAAAGTGTTCATAGTACTGGGAATCTTGCTTCAATACTAGGCTGTCACCCAGCAAGAGGTATGGAAACCTGTAAGCTGCTACGGTCCCGTCTATATTCACTTGGTATTTGTACTACAACATGAAGATAGAGGAAAAAAAGGTGAAAAGTTTTGAATCAGAATAGGAATACTGACTGTATAAAAGATTATTCTCACAGGCAAGATGTAATTGTGTTTATTAATTCTCATCTTCAAACCTCTTTTAGTGTTAAGTAGGTGTAGTTTTATGGTATTTTGTATAACATAATGGAAAAAAGACTTGTTTTCAACCCAAGACTGACAGTCAAGAACTTTTGTGTAACATGAACTGCCTGATGGGTATTCTCTTAAAGTGTCCTGGGATAGAGCAAGGGGTACAGCTGGGAAGGAAATAAATCTAATCTATACTTAAATTCAAAAAGATTACATTTATTCTGATTTAAAATTATATTATTATGTAGAATAATCTGAAATGTATTATTATATAAAATCATCTGAAACCTTATACTAAAAGTAACTATGACTGTACTGCTCTGACAGATGCTTTTGGCTGTTACAGCATTTCTGATATATTAATCGCAGAACTTCAATTGCCATATCTTATAATTGCTTTTTACAGGACTCTGTCCCCTTTACTTTTTATACCTCTGTTGCAGTGGAATATGTGTGTTAAAGTGCAACAAAAACATCCATCTATTTTTCTAACTTGTTACTACAAGGACTATTTCTGACATCTGTAACATACTTGCAATGGACATAAGTTGTGTCCATTGTTTTCGTATTTACCCCAAATAAAAGAAACCGTGATAATGTGAAAATTGAATTTCTCAATCTATTTTAAAAAAAATAATATCTCCAAGAAGTCTCTCTAAGGGACTCCACAAAAAAGTATGGTGGCTTTCTTCAGAGGTATGTCACACTATGACTTAGATTAGAGATGGTCTGTCTACCCTGCACAGACCAGTGTTCCCAGTGTAGCATAACTTTTGTTTCCTGAATGGAATTAAGAAAAGTAAGCCTTGTCTCTTCAGTTGGTAAGAACTTGACATCAAAATTAATCCAAGACTGTAATTTGCTTGCTACCTTAAAGAAGTCAAAGAAGCCCATGAGCTGAACCTTTCCAAGCTCTTTTTCTTTTTCTCTGAAGAAGAAATATCCTGTTATTCCAGCATCTAGTAGTTCTGGATTTTCCTTGGATAACTTGACAAGATGGAGACGTTCTTCTCGGCTGTCTCGACCTCTAAATAAAGCTCGCTCAGTTTTGTTTTCCCAGAATGGGCCTACGAGCATTGAGTGATAAGGTAAAAGCAAGCAGTAAGGAAATGTTCACGGTATGTTTAGTGCAAATATGGAACTTGCTATGACAGTGGCTTTACACTCAGAGACACGGTAAAACAGGCATGGTTTCTTGTAGCGAATCCATAATCACTTATTAATCACAGGATTTAAATTCCCAGCTCTGGCTTGAATTTAGGGATGAGAAACTGAGCCACTTATAAAAGGAAAATCAGACAATTGCTTTTCCACTCAACAATTTTATATTTTTATAACTTGAAAGGATTATAATCAAATTATGTAAGTAAAATACTAATAACTAAAGTAATTCTCCATCCATAAAGCCTGCCAAAATAACCAAAAGTTCTTTAGTAAAACCCACTTCTGTTACCCAGGAATTTAGTTAGGTCCTTGAGGAATCACTTAATGATGACTTAAAGAGGAAAAAAAAAATGGTTATACTGTGTCCTCTGGATACTTAGCAAGAGCCTGAAAGACTTCATCTCTGCTTACTGCCTGCTTTTAAAGACATTAAATACGTCTTTCCTCATCCTTCTGCTGGAAATTTCCTTAAAGGACCTACTAAAGTGGAGTAGGCTCTTGTCATCTCCTAATTGGAAAAGCAGCTATACTAAATCAGTAACACAGAGTGCTTCAAACTGATAATTAAAATACTTCATTTAAAAACTAATAAAGAAAAGAGAAACTGTGAACTAATCAAATAAAAAGAAATACCTCCTCACTCAAGTTTTACTCCTTAGGTATTGTTCATGGCATTTGTCTGATCCCTAAGTATTCATGAATTTCCTGGGCAGGGAGGAAGACACCTGTCAGTAAAACTGACTCTTCCTTCAAAGGCAGAAAAACAATTCAGAAGATCCCACTCTGAGGTATTTTTTTATACAGATGGTATTTTCTTATTTGAAAGAGGCTGCAGCATAGTACTAGTTTACTTCTTTGAGAATTCAAATTCATTTTTATGTAAACAGAACATTGGGCCACATCACTGTCAGGAAAAGAATTACTATTTGATTAGAAGGAACATATTCAAGTCCTTCACTGAGGAGAAAGGCCTTTAAATTTTATTTCCTTTTCTTTTGACAGGTCACGGTAGCTATCTTCTGGATACCTTTAAGTTAAAAGTCACCACTGTTGTAAACTGGACTTCTTAAATTTTGGCTCTAAATCTGTATTAAACAGCTGCTTAGTAGCAACGTTGAAAGTGTTTACAATCTGTAAAGACTAACCTGCTTGTATTAAGAGACCTTCTAAGGCACTTGTGAACTCAAGACTAACACATTCTTTGAATGCAAGTTGCTGCTTTGATGGAATTTACAAATCCTTTTTTAAAATCCATGCTCTTGAATTTACCTGTATTTCCTTGAATAGAAAGGAGATCATTTGTGACTCCACGTAGGGTTTCAAGAGTTGAGTGGGTTACATCATATGTTGGAAGGACTATATCTCTTGAATCTGCAGAGCCACACCATGAAATGACAGGTATAGGACCAGGTGTATCATTAGCTTTCCGATACTCAACTGGCCAATCTCCAACATTAAGATAAAACTCCACGTCAGGAAGACGAACCTAAATGTATACCCAAGAAAGGATAATAACACAAAGACAGAAGCTGTTTGTTACTCTTACATATATTCCTCAGTTCTCTTATGCCATGCAGAATCAGTAAACCTACTAGATAGTTAATAGATTTAGCTGTGCTTAAGGTATGAATTTCAAGTTTCTGCCCTGCAAGCAAGTATGAAATGAACATGCACAGGAAAACGCTCACAGAGCCAGGCCTTAGTCCCTGCAGCTTTCCTAGCAATCTCACTGAAGTCAAGCTCAGCCCCCACACATTATCCCTAAGACACACGGTCATATTGATGAAGAAACACAAGTTAAATCTTACTTCAGGAATTACAAATCTGAAGATACAACAACAAATGCAGTATCGCCATATTAGAATGTGACTTAAGAGTCTTAAATGATCAAAACTGATACCTTTCTTGCCAGTGACAGGAACATTTCATCGGAGAACATTTTGAAGTCTGTATACTTCCCTAAGGAGCGACGGTAGATGTGATTATTGAGAATAGTGTAATGAACAATAGCACCTCTTGTCTGACTGAACTTTGTTGGTATTTCCTTAAGCATTCGCTGAAGGTCAATGGTGGGAAAAGAAATTAAGTCCTTTGTTATCTGAGGTTCTTGGGATGGACAAGACATAATGTTCTGCCAGATCTCAGGGTCTTCTTCAGGACAGTCACAATATTCATGATAAACTGGTCCTGCAGAAAACAAAGCACTGAGTCTATATTTGTGATTCTACATCAATCGTAATTCCCCAAACACATGGGCATATAAATGTAGACATGACAGTGGCTTGACATTTTTTTATTCCAAGTTTTTTAAAGTTTTCCTGGGAAGTCATCCTCCCTATAAATTTCTGGGGTTAGCAGTGTAACTGAGAAAACAGCAACATTCTTCTCTTTTCAGAAATCAAAATACTACATTTTTTGTTATTCATCTGCAAAATGAAGCTCCATTATTATGCTACCTGCCAACCACTTAGGGTATTCAGAATTGTTCTAATTGTCCATAACTACCAAAGCTCAGGTATTACAGTTTCAATTTTAGCCTAATTCAGAACTTTGATACAGTAGTCTTTACCTCTGCCATAAGGTGTTTTATGTATAATCAACTATTCTTTCTGTCCTTTTGAAGCAGAGAGCTTAGGTATAAGCAAGAGCCTCATACAGCATGAAAAAAAGCCTTTATTTCATGGACTTCTAATCAAAACAGGTTCTGTCCTGTGTCATAGTTTCATGGCTGCTGGCAGATGTGCAACAGCAAAAAGAAGGCATACTACCAAGTGCAGACAGGGGAGGTGAGGAGGGGCTGCTGCCCTCTATGTCAATGACCAGCTGGAGTGCATGGAGCTCTGCCTGGGGATGGACGAGGAGCCAACCGAGAGCTTATGGGTCAGGATTAAAGGGAGGGCAGGGACAGGTGACATTATAGTGGGGGGTCTGCTACAGGCCACCTGACTGAGAAGACCGAGTGGATGAGGCCCTCTATAGACAGATAGGAGCAGCCTCACATTCACAAGCCCTGGTCCTCATGGGGAACTTCAACCACCCTGATATCTGTTGGAGAGACAACACAGCAGGGCATAAGCAATCCAGGAGGTTCCTGGAATGCTGGAACTTGTTCTCACCAACAAGGAGGGGCTGGTGGGGAATGTGAACCTCAAGGGCAGACTTGGCTGCAGTGACCATGAAAGGGTGGACTTCAAGATCCTTAGGGCAGCAAGCTCACCACCCTGAACTTCAGGAGAGCCCACTTTGACCTCTTCAGGGATATCCTTGGAAGAGCACTGTGGGATAAAGCCCTGAAGGGAAGATGGGCCCAAGAAAGCTGGTTAATATTCAAGGATCACTTCCTCCAAGGTCAGGAGCGATGCATCCCAACAAAGAGGAAGTCAGGCAAAGACACCAGGAGGCCTGCACAGATAAACAAGGAGCTCCTGGACAAACTCAAACACAAAAAGGAAGCCTACAGACAGTGGAAGCAAGGACAGGTAGCCTGGGAGGAATACAGAGAAATTCTCTGAGCAGCCAGGGATCAGGTTAGGAAAGCTAAAGGCCCTGGCAGAATAAAATCTGGCCAGAGATGTCAAGGGCAACAAGAAAAGCTTCTATAGGTATGTCGGTGATAAAGGGAAGACTAGGAAAAATGTGGGCCCTCTCCGGAAGGAAATGGGAGAACTGGTTACTCAGGATATGGAGAAGGCTGAGATAATTAACAACTTTTTTGCCTCAGTCTTCACCAGCAATTGCTCCAGCCACAACCACCCAAGTCACAGAAGGCAAAGGCAGGGACTGGGAGAATGAAGAACCACCCACTGTAGGAG
>JANZLQ010000027.1:9398563-9426978 GCA_026212715.1 Elanus axillaris | reverse complement strand
GGGGGGGGGGCGCCCGGGGGCGGGGGGGGGTCAGGGCCGGTTGGTGCCCCGGGGAAGAAGCCACCTCTGTGCTGGTACGGGCTGGGGCCCGCTGCCAGGGAGGGAGCAGCTCTGAGGGAATGGCCCTGGGGGTGCCGGTGGGGAGTGAGGGGGACGTGGGCCGTCAGCGAGTCCTGGCAGCAACGATGGCCAAGGGCAGCCTGGGCTGTATGAACAGGGGCAGAGCCAGAGATCGAGGGGAGTCGTTATCCCCCTCCACTCAGTTCTTGTTATACCACATCTAGGTACCACATCCAGCTTTGGGCTTCCCAGTAAAAGACGTCAATAAACTGGATGGAATTTAGGGGAGGTCACCGAGGTGATGGGGCTGGAGCACTGGCCCTGTGAGGAGAGGCTGGGGGAGCTGGACTTGTTCAGCCTGGAGCAAAGAGGGCTTGGCGGGGAGGGGGGGTGGACCTTACAGAAACCCCCAGTGACCCTGGGGAGATCACTGAGGAGACGGTGCAGGACAGAAGGACAAGAGACAACTGGCATAAGTTGACAGAAGAAAGTCAGCCTGTAACACGCTTCCTCCATGAGGACAGTCCGGCAGTGGCACAGGTTGCCCAGAGAGGCTGCCCAGTCTCCATCCTCAAAGATTTTTCAAGCCCCAACTGGATGAAGCCTTGAGCAGCCGGGCCTGACCTCAAGAGCCGACCTGCTACGAGCAGGTCAGAGCAGAGACCTCCAGAGGTCCCTCCCAGCCTGAGCTACCCTGTGATGAAACCGTGAGATTTCTGTCCCTTCTTTCAAATGTCATTGAGTTCTTAGAAAGGTCAAAGGTCATCTGGGGACACAAGTGACCTAATGGGTGGACAGAGATCCAGACAGAAACATCACCTTAGCTCATAAACCGTGTTGCCTCTGAAACCAGGCTGAGGGACTGTGTCACTGAACTCAGGTACCACATAGACTGGCTGTAGTAATTAAGGTTGAAAGACAGTGGTGAGTCTCACACACCGGCACACTGCACGTGGCAGCCAGGCTCTGCTCAGGCCTAATTCCAGTGAAGAGATTTTCACGTGGAGCTCAACACCTTGTAAAACTACTCATCAAATACTACCCTTGGCCCCTACATGGAGTATCGGCTCCTCAAGGCCTGTTGTAGGCATATGGCTCGCTAAGGGGTTAACACATCTACTGTAACGATACTACTGCTGATGGAAAACTGTATGGGAGAGACTCATCAGCTGGCAGGAAAGGAGAAGGCAGCAGTAAGCACATTGCTAAGGTGGCACAGCTGTGTGACGGACCAAGGCTGGGTGCCCTGTTTTAAGTCTACGTCCCTGTTTGCCATGAGCACCCTGGCAACAATAGTAAGATGCTGGATTTTATTTTTTTTTAAATAAACTGCCTATGGCATTCACACTAAGTGAAAAACAAACACAGTACCAATACATTTTTTCATTCAAATGCAGAATTTATTTCAAACAAAATAATTTTAAATATGAAAATCCTATAAATTATGACCATTTATAGAATATAATTTTGCCAAAGAAAAAGCTTGGAAGAGCAAAGGTGTCAAAATCTGGCTCTGCTAAACTGAATGGAGCTGATTGCTATTCAAAGGGTATTTCTCCCTATGTTTTCACGCAATTGACTATGTTTTACAGACTACCATTACTCAGCGTAAGTATTAGTTTACAGATCCTCAGTAGGCTGCAGTCTTCCACAACTGATTTATGACCGAAAGCAGTTTTTACTTGCTTATATTAAATCAAGCCACCTGATTTCCTGTACATACATAGCATAGCAAATGAAAAAAAAAAAACTATGCCAGCAAGGAGAGAACTTAATCCAACTTCTTGAACAGGTAGAAAATATTTACAAATAAAAATGTTATAAACCATCCACTTCTAGTCAAGAAAAACTGTATGACCATTTACTTCCCTTGTAAACATTTATTTTATTACTCTTTACCTTATGCAGGCTGGTATTCCCCATTTTTGGATTAACATATTTTGCAGAAATGTACAGCAGCAGAAATTCCTGATACTCAGCTGGTTCTATTGTCGTACTCTACAGCATCCTGTACATATAGAATAGAGCCATTTACAGAAAAACATAGTTTCTCCTTAGAATACCCCATTTTACAAGATTGCAATTATAGGGTAGTCACTTCCTTCCAGCACTGCATATGTCAACATACGCTTATATCCTTCCAAAGCAGGCATGTTGTAGAGATCAATTCTGACTATAAATACTATATTAGTCCTTCTATGTACAACAAAAGACAAATTACCCCATTATAAAGTAATAATACTTATATATCAGTACAGATTTGAACTACAGACCCACTTCTTTAACGAAGTTATAAAAATATAAGGAATCCAGTTACCTGCTACAGTATTTTCATCTTTTAGTTTCTTGTGGAGTAGTCAGTAATAACAAGCATTGCTTGTTTTGTGTAAAATATATTATTTTAAAATACCAGTACACTATCCTTCCAGTTACAAAAATATAATTATGTCCTACAGAAATTTTATTGAATTAAAAAGTGTATAAAAATATGGATCATCATTTTAGACCATACGTGAAATTAGAAATAAAGTAGAAGTAAATGTATCATTATTTAAAAATACTATCTTCTGGCTCAGTGAGCCACTTCTGATTTTGCATAAGAAGAGATCAAAGCTTAGTTAGAAGTTTAATGGCCAGGCACGAGTTTTGGCTACTGAGTAGTAATACTACATTATTAGTGTGGCTGAAGAAGAGCCACTAGAAAACATTTACAGCCACTCAGTTCAAAGGATAAAAAGTACCATGATGACAACAAGAATGGTTGAAAACATACCAAAAAGGGATGGTAATTTAGCAAAAGGCAAAGAGCATTTCTTACTGGTTTTATTTACTTCGTATGTACAAACCTGCCAGTCTGTATGGCGCAGTTGTGACCCAGCCAAGTGCCCTCTTGGGCTGCTTTGGGTGGTGCTGCCCTGAAGGAGCCCAGCGGCTGCACGTGCCTCAACCCCAGACTGGCCAAGCACAGGGGCAGCAGGAGAACTTAGGGGTGTGACCAGTTGTATTGGTTATGGTTGTCTTCCCACTATTAGGGCAACTTAGGATTCAACCTATGAGCTTTATACAGGAAATAAATAGGGTAAATCTTTTTTACATTTTGCATGGGTTAAAGTGTCAGATTGCTAATCCAAATTAACCTGTTCCTAAATCAAAGGCAGAAATCTGGCCGTTGATCTGAACGGTAGCCAAAGCTGTGCTGGTTATGAATCTCCCATGTCTGAAAAGCAGATTTCCAAGCTCAGCTGTGTTTCTTAACATCCTCATGAATTTTGGTGAGTTTTCCAGTGCTGCACCCTTTGCTGAGCTGTTTCCCAGGCACTAGCAGTGCTTCTGCAACTCACATTGCTCACTGCTCTTGCAATGCTGAGGAGAAAAATCCTGGTGTGGAATCCACCTCAACTGCATGACAGAACAAATGCCACCAGGGACACTGCTGCTACACTTCCCAGGAATGCAGAAAAAGCACATTCATACAGAATATGCTGTAAAATGTTGAATAGGTTTTGTTTTGTGAGGTGTTTATTGGGTGGGATGGGTTGGCATTATCATGCTTGATCTGGTAAACGAGGAAAACTGGAGAAACAGCAATTTATCAGCTAAGTAACCTCTAGGTTTTCTGTTAAGTCTTGTAAGAAAAAGTAGCTCAAGCCAGAATTTATCCATTCCAGCACTGCGTAGCTGGCAGGAGCCTAAGCCACTACTTGCTGACTCAGAGGAAAGCCATCTCTGAAGTTACACTGCCCAAAGCTCCACAGTTGTTTACCTTCTATTATTCTGGGAAGGGATTTTTCAACATTCTTTTTCCCTGCTAGGAGAAACAACAATGGTGAAGACACATATTTAAGACAAAATGCTCGGCTAACATGACATACTAACTTCTTTAAAATTAATGAAGTTGTACCAATTTATAGCAGCACAAGAACTGGCTCAAAGTATTTTATGTGTTTTTGCCTGCCCAGAAACTACTGAGCTATCCTGCCATCTTAGTACCATGGGCCCTTCATAGCTCCGATTCTTTATCTATCTCATCTAGGTAGTATTCATCATCGGTAGTGGTATCACTGTCTGAGTCTGAATAAGCTGCTGGGTTTTCCTGATAGATATCAGTCAGCTCTCGGGGGGATGAAGCAGCCGATGACATTTTGCTCCCAGCAGAACTTGAGCTCAAAAGCTCAGCTCTGTTTATAGAAGCAGTCTCTCCATCTCTGAGAGCACCGGGGTTATTAAGAAGACAAGGTTTCCATAATCGCCCTTCTGTGAGTGACCTCTTGATATTTTCCAGGAAAGCCAACTGTTGTTCTTTGCCAAATATACCAAATTCAACAGAAGGATACATCAAATTCCTAGTGCTGTAACACTTTTCATCGTCCGATGCCCAGTTTTCATTTTCATCACAAGACAACAGCTCTGAGTAAGATTTAAATCTCCTCCCATATATACCATCTTTTGTTAGAATATTGCTTCCTGAGGCGAAGGACTCATAGGAATCTCGAGCACAAATACTCTCAGAAAGGTGACGCTCACGCTGACTTTTGGCATGACTCTTGTGCAACTGATAGCTATGCAAATTAGCATTTTTTAAGCTAGCAGACTGACAGGTATTTTGACACTGACCAAGCACTGTCTGGGAAGTCAAGTTTTGCTCTGGACATGTGTCTGCCTGCAAGGAGCTATTTACATATGTGTTTGAGTTTTTGTCAGTTAAAAGTGGCAAGGGAGGACTGCATGCACGACTGCTAGCTCTTCTTTTCTCATCATCCAGTGGGTCTGATGTAGCAGCACTGGGGGAGATGGGCTGGCTTTTGCTTTCTAACCTGAGATCAGATGTTTGGGAATTCTTATTTCTTGTGGTTACTGCTTTATCTGGAGATAGGGTTGTAAGACTTGGCATATTTTCCACTTTCACTGCAGTTTTTCTGGGACTGATGGCTTCCTTCTGGGTGTATGAGCTTGTGAAAGACTTCCAATTGTTATTAACAAGGTAAGAAGGATCATTCTGATTTTCAGTCTTCTTATTCTCAGCTGTTCTTGGTCTTGGCATATTCTTGTCAGGGTCCAGACTGTGATTCTGATTTTCATTGTCCAACTGCAGGAATGGCTGATGGGAATCTGTTGAAACTGGTGAATCAAGGGACATGCTGACCTCTACAGAAGTGGCACTTCCATTGTTCTGTGAAAAAATGTTACTTATATGCGGTTTGGGGGGTAAATTTTTACTCGAAAATTTTCGACTTGTTTTATAAACAGCTGCAAGTTTATTTTTAATTGAAGGTCTGTTTTTCCTTTTTTCTATATCTTTGACTTTGTCTCTTGTGCAGTCAGAGAGAAGCTTGTTCTCATCTTCTGTACTCTCTGTTCTCTTCTGCTCTTGTGTAACCCTGAGGACTTTACCTTTACAGTTAATTTTCAGGCTGCCTTCACTGTACCTCTCTGATTCCTGCAAACCACTATAATCTTTACCCATCCGAGTACTCTGTAAGTGTTGCTCTTTTTTAATTTTTGATTTCTTTAATTCATTTGTATTTGTGCTAACCACTTCGTCTAGTTGAAGTAATGGATCAGTACTGGAAGCTGTGCTTACCTCAGATGCTTTGTTCCGAGATTCTGAAAGCACTTTGCTACGAGAGTTTAAATCATTTGCATTTTTTCTTGAACTGTCAGCCCGTAATTGCAGTCCACTACGTTTATTATTATACAGAGGGGTGGTTTGGTGTAGGAAATTTACTCTCTGTTTGACTTCGGTACTATCCCTGTACGTGTCTTCCGCAAGAGGAAGTGGCACGTCAGCATGCTCTGTGTTACCGTTCCTTCCAAGGGAACTCTTTTCCCCTGGTTGGAGGAGTAAACTGTTAAGATTTTTACTGGTGTTCACTTTAGGGGGCTGACAGCAGTTTTCAGAGTTTCCCTTCTGTATAGTATTTTTATTTTTTGAAGTAGAATACAAAGGTTTCTCTAAACGTCTGCCTGCCTTGGGAAGGGTTGATAAAGTGGACATTAGCGGTGTGGCTGTTTGTAAAATGTCCTTCTTTTCTTTTAGACATACTTCTGTATTTTGGCTGCTTGAAGCATCAGACATGGCCTTACCTGACTTAGCCACTATTGCAGTGGATTGTGGACCACCAAAAGAAATTTCTTTTGTCACCATGTCTGAAAGCACATTTTCTGCTAATGAAAGATCTGCTGAACGATCTTTCCCACTAGGTACCCTACTCACTGACTTTGAAGTGCATATCTTCTCAGAGCTAGGAGATAAGTGGGAATTCTCTTCTTCACTATCAACAGCAGTTCCTAAGTTCTGAGGTGTGACCAGAGCTGAAGACACTTGGTCAGATGAATATGAAGGCACCTCTTTTTCCAAAGTACTGGGGAAAAAAACATTTGCTAAACTGACATGACCTTCATTTTTCTTGTTTTGTATTCTTGGTGACTGGGTATTTTCTTTGGGACAAGGTAAATCTACATCCTCTGAATTATCTCTAAAGAGGTTACAAAATGTTCTTGAATGCCTTCGTGGTAACGTGTAATAAATTGAAACTAGTTCATGATACTTCACATGATCTTCATCAACACAAACTGTAAATGTGCTTGTAGTTTTATATTTCTGCAAAAAATTCCCACCCTCCTTACAATCTGAAAACACAGAGGATTCTCTTCTGCTTAGATGTTTACATCTGTCTGTCAGTTCAACTGATGTACTGCTACCTACTGAATCATTAGGACTTTTGGTTAAAGGACTGGGGTAATCTTTATCTTTGTTACTTGTAGCAGCATTTAATGATGCTGATGTTAAAAAGGAATGTTTTGAGTCTAAATAAGACACATCTCTTTTCTTAGAACAAAAGGCATCAGCTCTACATGGCGTTTCAGACCTTAAACAATTATATGTTGTTCTACTTTCTCTAGGTAAAGAGATGGGTGTATCTGACATAATACTACCAGCAATGCTAGCTGATTTTCTAGGCAAAGTGTAATAAATAACAAGCGGATCAGGAGATTTAAGGCTGTTTCTGCTAGGGGAGCCAGTAATGCTGCAGCTACTGGAATGTCTCAGCAAGCTGTCTTGCTTGTGAAGCCTTTCAATACAAGGGGAATTACTCCTTATTTTTCCGCTTTCTTTTTCAAGGCAAAAATAACTTAAACTGTGTTCAGAGGTCTTGGGGTCTCCATCAAAGCTATGCATATAAATATTTCCAGAATTTCCATTTTGTGGAGAACTAATAGTGTATTGTCCATTAGAGTCCTTAGTAACTAAAGTGCTTGTATTTTGCAGTGTTTTCTGTGAAATCTTTTTGTTAACACCTATTCTGCTCACTTGAGCTGTTTTTCCACCTTCTCCTTGAGATTCAGTAACTGTGCAATTTACTGAAGAGCTAGTTAGCGTTCCTAAACATTTAGAAATGTCTTTATAAGAAAGTGCTTGTGGAGAACTTTGTGAGGAGCTAAATGAACATTCAGGAGGACAGGACAACGTGCTTTGGCAGTTTGCTAATTTTTCAGTGGATGGAGCAGAAGCAACATTCAGCAGTGAGGACTGTCTCTTTGCAGTAGCTTGGTTAATGGCTTTTGCACTCCAATTATCCTGTTTGATGCTCTCTCTTTTTGCTGCGTAATGCAGATTATGTTCCTGTTCTTTCTGACCTGGAAGGAAAGGTTCCTTCCTGCTCTCATCAGCTGGCAAAATACAGGGAGGCTGACTGAACACGCTGTTGGGTGGGCAATTGTTTTCCTTCATTTGTACGTTTCTTTTATCACCATTTGATGTATACATTTTTGCAGTATCTCCTCTGGCAGTGATTTGAGTTTGTCTCTTCGATCTTATTGTGTTAAAGAGAGATGCATCACTTTGTAACATGGCAGAAGCAGGGCTATTAGAGGGAAAACTCTGGGTGTTGATGTAGTTTGTATCTGCTTGTTGAGAAACTGACTGTAACGGCATGTCTTCATCTGGCAGTTTCATACCTGCAACCTTTTCTAGTTGTGTAAAGTCTGCCTTAGTATTTCTTTGGGTAATGAGGACTGAATTCCTGTTAAGTCCTATAGCTTTTGTTTCGTCATTTGAATTATGAAAGACTGACTCATCAGTTCTGATACTAGACGAAGAAACTGAAGAGTTGCAACTTAGCCAAGGCTGAGAGCCCTCAGTGACTTCTGAAAAAGTTCTGTTTGCACTTCTTGTTATCCTTTTAATATTTGTGTTTTCTGGAGAATACATGTGAAAATCATTCTTCAGGTGCTGTGAACCAAACTTGGCATTCTTTGTATGTGCCCACTGCTGGTCATTTAAATTAGCCATAATCACTTCAAAGCTGGCATCAGGGGAAATAAATACTTCATCACTGTAGTACTGAGGCATATCAGCCCAAGAAGGATAGCTGTCTTTTCCTCCATAAGAATTTTTTTGGTTTGCGTACAACTTGCCATGAGAAGTGTCTCTATAGTAGGATCTAGAGAGATTATTTTCCGATTTGCATAAAGGATAATTTTCCCAGTTATCAAGGGACAATGGAGAAGTAGCTTTGTCAGGGCAACTAACTCTACTAAAGCAATTACTGCTTGAAATAGATCTTCTGTAGTGGTGTTTTGAGGGGTAACATGTGTATTTCTTGGTTTCTTGCAAAGAGCTAGGATATCTACCATGGTCTGTAGCATGAAACTCTGTCAGTGATTGGGTTCTAAACATTTTTTCTTGAGTTGATGTTTGACCAGGAGAGTCTGTTGTGTTGTTCCATACAATAGAAGACAGAGGAATTCTCTTTGGGTTCTGTCGACCAAACCTTGGTACAAAACCATTGTTGCTCTCCCTTGTGAACGGATATTGTAAACTAGATGCTGATAGCTGGTCAGAAGATACTAATGATGGACATCTCTGAAGGGAAGATACAGAGTAACTTCTGCCAGCAGTATCCCTGTTCATATAGCTCTTGTGCCTAAATCCACTGTTCTGTGTTATGGAAGGAGGATATAAGCTACCTTCAGAAGACCGTCCAAAAGAAACGGAAGACAACCTGCTGCTTAGCAGATGAGAATTTCTATCGACTGGATCACCATATTTGTAATCTTCTTGAAAGGCTGTCTGGTGCCAGTTTATAAATGCACTGTGTAATTTCCTCGGTCTGATGAAAATCTTGTGTTCATCTTTGGCTCTTATTGTTCTCAGCCCATCTGGGAAAAATGTGCTAGGCATGTCACTCCAGTCATTTCTGTGTAGCCCCCTACTAGCAGTCTGCCTCTTTGAAGTAGGGAATGCACTACTGTATTGGACATTTGATGCGTTGCTAGTAGTAACTGTCCTGTCCAATGGGTCTTGGGCTTGTTCCTGGGCCAGCTGGTCATCCAGATCATTTAAAACTGCACAGGAAAAAAAAGATACTTGGTTTTGTTTTAATTATCTTCTGACTATTGATGTTAAAAAGTTTAATGTACTACATTAATAATCAGAACTGGTTTTGAAAGGACGCAGCTTCTCAGCATTCAAAACCCTTCCCAAACCACACATTCTTCTTCCACAGGACCTTTCAGCGGTCACCCATTATGACTACAAGAAAAAGAATGCGTTGCTCCATAACTGATCTTAAAACTGCTCTTTATGTAAATGTTAGTCTTTATGCTATTTGAAAGAAAAACAAAACAATTTGAAGTCTGAATTCTTACTCACACGCTACATATATGTGTGTGCGTAAACTTTACAAATCCAGTTTGTAAGCAAAAAACCCCTGAAAATAATTCACTAAGCAAACATGGACCTTTCTGTATGTTCACAAAGCACAGTTATGATGTAACTGTAAGAAGACACAGCATTTGTTTCATTCAGAAAAGAAGTTCTCCACTAAAGTGTAGTTTATTCCTTTAAAATGAGCACCAAAAATGGTATTTTCTGTATAAAAAAGGCTAATAGTTAAGAACTCGTGATTCATTCCAGCAACAAAGCTGTATTCATATATGTAGACAGTCTCATGAACTGGAATTAAATACTATATACCTCAGTTAACCAAGATACTCAGCCATAAGACTAAGTGACAGCAATGCATTTAAAGTATTTTTGTTGGCAAAAAATATGATGCCTTTGCTATTTGTATTCTTTTTGTATTTTGAAAATAGCACACGTAAGATACAAACACAAATGGATATGGCTGTTCTGTTACAGCACTTCCTAATCCATTTAAATAAAAAAGACTGACTGATCAGTCATTACAGATCTGTGCTAATAGTACAGAATCATTAAGAAAGCATTGCTAGGTATGTATAGTTGGAATAAAAGGTGATACAAAAGTACGAAAATTTTAAATTTTTCTAAGAGTCTCTTCAGCACAAAAGAGGGAAGACTGCTGGGAGAGTCAGTTTAGAACATGAAAAAAGATGAGTTGTTTCTGAATATTCCATGTGGAGGACATCAGCCAAACTATGTACAGTTTTTCTCTGTCAGTGGGCAAGTGTGCACAGTTATGACTGACACCCAAAAGCGGTGACAGGCATGTGAGTTCAGAAGAACCACAGCCCACCATACAGTGCTCTCCCCTTCCAGCACTGCTGACTCACCCACTGCTTCCAGATCATGCTTTTGATCTGTGATGTCTTGTAATTTAGGATGGTAGAAAGGAATATTCATGGACTTTTTTTTGCATGGGTCTGAGAAAGTTTATGGAAGAACACCTTGATATTCCCATAGGCTGGGCCTGATCTTGCCTTAAAGCTTCCCAGCAGTAAGGAGTTAAAAAAAAAAAAAGACCAGCAACTTTCAGCTGGTGCTATAAAGGGTCCCTGAAAGCTAACTGAATGCCATAATGCCTGTTGATTCCATGGTCTGAGGCTTTACAGTTCATAAAACCAGACCCAGTAATTCATCATTATCTAAATTATGCATGCAAAAAACTGGGATTAAATTCTTCTTGCGTAACTGTTATGTCTGTATCTAAAGGATGCAGTATAGGCTCCTGTCACAATCAGCAGAGAAAAGTTATGCTTTTAAGGTGTGATTCTTCTGAACTGGATCTGTATGAGATGAAACACACCCTAAGAGTGACCAGTGACAGACACATCTTGAAGTCAATGTCAGTGTAGACATTCTTCTGTCAGATGAAGCCAGCAAAAAGCAGCCACTATGCTAGAAAGTAATGAGCCATATCTTTACAGCCTATGCTTTTGCAGAAATTCTCTGAAGCCAGTCACCACAGTCACTTCTGGTAACAATAATATCAGAACAAAGTAGGGACACACACTTACCACTGAAAACCTCCTTCTCTAGCTGTTCATTCCATTCCTGTGTACTCTTCTCCATCATTTCATTTTGGTTTGCATCAAAAGAATGACCACTTGTTTCAGTTGACATTAGGGTATTACACATTTCAGCCTGTTAAAAATTGTAAGGCAACATGATTTTAGGTCTAAATGTGGGTTCAAATCATGTTTCACATGTCACATCACAAATCATGTCATAAGTCACAGAGGTCAGTAAACTGTGGGTCCATTAAATTCTGTATTATTAAAATATACAACTGAGGACTGTAAAGTTGCATACATTTATAGAGATTTTTACATATGTATTAAGGAGAATTGCTCATCTTGTCCTCATACTGTAGTATGTTTTGGATACATGAGTTATAATGACCTTACAATAAGGGGCATAGTTTACTTATTTTTTCCATATGCATACTTATTGCATTGTATCTCTTAATCTAGTTTTTCCTAATCACTTCTTCATAGACCAGCACATTTTAAAATTCACACACTGACCTCCCAACAGAGATTTAATAATTTAACGCCACAGTCAACTTTCGTATTGCAACACAGCAATTTAGGGGGCTGTGATAAATTACCTTAGCAATGAGGAACATGTCATCCTATTCCTGAGTTTAGTTTACATGTTAAGCTGGAGAGGTTCCTACTCCATCCATATTTCTCTCAGCTCACAGTCTCAGACAGCTGAAGTGCAGAAAACTGGTGAACTGCTGACTTATTTTAGCTGAGACTCTTCCTCCTTTTTTTAATAAAATCCCTTACTATTTAGTTCTCAATATACATAATATTTTGCTTGTCTAGCTATAATAGTCCATTTATATAATAGGCAGCATTTTCTGATATGATCTTTGTTCAGCCATATATTAATACAGATTATCCCTTTGTTTTTGAAATATGAGAGAAGGGAGGAGGCCAATTTACCTCCTCTATACCTTTGATTATATACTGTATACCTTCTTAGTCCCCTCTGTGGTTATACCACACAACTGAAGAGGAGGAAAGACATGTTAGTAATACAGGCCAATGAAGTAATTAAAGTAGCAAATATCACCCTTGGAGGAAATCTGTTTATTTCAACAGCATGCACTTAAATTACATCATAAATAAATCTGTTGTTTCATCCCTAAACTGAGCTTGTGCTTATAAAATGGAACATTCAGCCAAAAAATAATTTCCTACTGTCAAAATTTACATTTACATGTTAATTTTGCACATGGAAATGTTGCAGCATAGGTTCTAGCTTACTGCCTGCCCTGCCCAAGTCAGCTACTCTTTTTCACCCTTGTACAAATGAAAAGAAACAAAGTAAATACACTAGATTATTTATTCAGTGTGAGTTTGCAGGTTGGTTACAGTTGCCAATACATCTGATGCTTTTGGCCTAAGAAATTATCCCTGCAATTATTACCTCATTAGAAGAAAACTGAAACCTGATCAGAGCTAGACTTGGGGCTTAGCTAGGAAAGCTTTGGACTTGTATAGTTAACAGGGCTACTGCATCCAAGAGGCTCACAATACAGACATTCCACTCAGTGTTTAAAATAAGAACAGCAAGAATACTATTTAAACAGGCATTATATCAACAGCCTAAACAAAGGGGATTAGTTTTTGAAAAATCTGTGGTTTAAACATTGCTGACAATAAAGTTGATAAGCTACTTACCGTTGCCATTTCTTCCACTTTTGAAGATGAGCTAGCAGAATTGTCATATCTGTAGGCAGAAGGATTTAAATGTTGGCTTTGAAAAGGAACATTATGGAATTTTACCAGGTAGTAAATATCCAGCATTTTCTCTTTAACAACTATTGAGAAGCATCTGAAAAAAAAGACTGCTCTCTGAAGAATCCATCCTCCCCCCAAAAAAATCCCACCACCAACAAAATGCTGGGGAAATGTACTGTTCATTTTGGCCTTGTCAGCTTGCAAATGTCATAGCTGCATAGCCAAGAATGAACTCAGACTAGTGATATCTCAATGTCTGGAACAGCCATAAAGTAATTGTTTCAATCCAGCATTACAGTAAGATGGTATTACTTCTTTTTCCAAACAACAATACTTTAGTAGGTACTACAAATAGCTGAAGTTCACTACTTGCAAATCTGTAAGTAGTTTGCATCTGCAATTCTATTGTTTTTCTCTTCCATTTCACCCTGCTCAGACAGAGCTGTGCCCTGCCCCTGCGACAGACAGCAGATTATTTTCAGTGTGAACTTTGGAACTTGCTGCTACTCACACAAAACAGCCTTTATTTACCATTTCTTAACACATGGTAGAAGGCTTGTCTGCTTTCCCGAGCTATATAGGACTGCAAGGGCTTGGCAGAGAACTGGCTAGAGCGTTTGTGAGTAATGCGGTGGTTAGAACAAGCCGAGAAGCCCTGAACATAAAAAGTATTCTGCTCTACGGGTGAATTGCAGACATACAAATACAAAATAAACTAAAGAAACAAGAACAGGACTTGATTTCACGGAGTCTATTTGAGTCTGCAGATCCTTATTTTAGAACTAAGCAAACCCAGTCCCTTCAGAAACCCCGATGGAAAAGTTTCTCAGCTTGTGGTAATTGCCAGTTCTTCCTTGTCTCATAAACTGTTTTTTTTTCCCAGGAAGTTAATTCATGAGGGAAAGTCAAGTAGGGAAAGACAGTTCTGTTCAGTCCTGTTTGTCTCAAAGTCTTTTTGAATGACCTTGTTCTTAGGCTCTTAAAACTTTCTTGTGCTCAGGTAGACTACTTTATAGTGCTTCAACAGCAAGTATAAACCGGCTTGTTGGCAGGTTCTTTGTGGCCCAGCCTTTCCTCCTGAAGTGCTTTGTCATTTGTTTGCAATGTGCTTGCAGGCAGGGAAGAACAGTTGAAAGGTGCAATTTGTTTTTGCTTCTGTAATTGTGAACTGTAAAACCAGGATTCCTCTCTGACATGGGGTCCAACTGAAACCAAAGGAAACAAGCCTGTTGACTTCAGTGGGCTTAGGAACTGGCCAGACAATCTGAATCCAAAATTCCTGATTTTTCCTTGTAGCACTGAATATGAACAGCCATTAATTCAGTGGGTTACCACTCCTTGTGAAAGAAGTTTACAGAACCAGGACTCAAGAGATGTATGTAGCTCTTCCTTTAAACTAAAATAATGTTGAATATGTTTTAATGCTTCTACAACAAATTAGAAATGAAACTTACGTTTCAGAGTTTTTACAATTATTTCCTGCACATCAAGTTCAATGAAATCCTGTGGCTTAGCGAGTTACCTTAATTTTAATTATATGCATAACAAAAATGTAAAAGCTTTCTTAGAAGCTCTCCTCTTCAGCTTTACTGTGCAAAGCTGCTCTACAGTTTTCCCCACTTGGTGCTGTGCTTGGTGTTGCATTAATTGCTCCTTGCAATGAAGCTACATGAAGTTGACATGTTAGTTAGAAATGTCTTCTGATAGCCTAGGCAAAAATTAAATTTTCATTTGCACCTCTGGCACTATTCTAAATTCCTCCATCTCTTTGTTGTCACTGTTCTTTCAGAAATAACCGGTCATTGCATCCTGCTTTATCTTCCTCCCTGCCAACTTACACAGACAAGGTTATTTTAATCTTTTCCCTATGCCAATCCTTCCACTTCTCAAACTGCCTCATTATTTTTTCTTAACTCTTTTAAGTTTTCAGCATTTCAAAATTAAAGTTTTGCTTATTTCCAGAGAAATATTGCTTAATTTTAGGAAAGAATGATTCAGTTTCTTTTTTGGTTAAGGATATTGAGCAATGTTTACATTATTTTGCACACACATGCACACGCGCACACACACACATACTTGTAAACATTACCTATTATTCATAAACAGAAAAGAAGTTAAATTACTGCTCAAGTTCAGAAATATTTGCCATCAGAAAAATATTACTCACTGTGGAAACCAAGAAGTTACATTTTATACTTTTTCACTTATATACATATGTATCCTTTTTATGACAACCAACTGTAAGATTAAAACATGACTCTACTTACTACTATCACTACTGGTAACAATAATATAAATCCATGAATTAAAATCTGCTGCGAATTAGTATTTTCACTGAGGCACCTGTCTTCCCCAGGCCACCTCCGAGTTGCCTAGTGTCAGAATGTAATCTGTTTTCTTCTATACTGTTCTTATCAGTACTACATAAGAAGCAGCTAAGCAACAAACACGTACCTTAAATATGCTGAAAACACAATTAAACAGCATTTCTTTTCCATTATGAATCACACTTACATGTAAGAATGAATTCAAGAGCAGCAAAAACACCTTTGAACCAAAAGTGATCAAACATTTCACTACCTTCAGACTACAGTTACAAACCTTTTATTAGCATCTTCTGTATCTCCGCATAAGCATAGTCTGTTTTGCAGTATCCATAATTTATTCTCACAGCAAAACACTGCCGCAGCTGATGAAACTGTCTCTCCAGTACAGAAAGGACCCTCTAAACAGCCATTAATACTTAGCTATTTAAAAGCTTCTGCCAGTTGGGTTTACTTACAGGATTTACAGTGCTGCCTCCTATTGTATTTCACTAGCTCTCCAAAATAACTCTACCAGGTAAGAGGCAGATTATTTCACTGCTTTGCCTATGCATAAAGCAAACCACATGCCACGGCAACACCTAGAAGAGGGTGGGGGAAGTTTGCGACAGAGAGGCGTGACTAGAAAATGTAGCAATCAGCTCAGTTACACGTCAGGATTGACTTGTTTATTTTTCAAGCTGTGCTCAGTAAGAAATCAAAGGCATCTAAGCCTGAGATACCATAGATTTTCTGTGGAAAAGCCAGATAAACACATATCAGAAAAGCTGATGCAATGAGTAGGCACTGTTTTTTTTTTTTTTTTTTGCCTTCTTAAATTAAGAAATCATGTCAACGCTTAGGTTCTACAGCAAAGCCTAGACCTTTGCTTGTGCACTGGCTACCTCTCCTTGCACCAGGATGAAGTGCCCTTGGAATCTGCTTCTCAGTTACACAAGTGCCCCTTTATTCTGCAGGGAGGGCTGTTGTCTGGTGTTGGCATGTCCCAGCATAAGTGGCACTACCATGTCATGGGAAAGAGGAGGGAGCAGATGACATGTATGGAGCAGTGTTAAAACTTTGCAATTTTTTTTTTCTATGCTGCATTGCCATGTAGGAAAGTTGTTACCAGTAAACATTCACAAAGCTAACCTCACGGCCTCTATACAAACCTTTCCTTAAATCTCCTTCTGCTTTGATACAAACACTCCACAATGGCAAGCTGCTGTGCTACCAAACCTATGTATCAGACTAATCATCATTTCTTTAGAGACTTGCATTCCCTGTCATTGTTCATTATAGCTGTTCCTTGTCTTAGTATCATGCCAACTAGGAGCCCCAGGCATGGACCAGAATACCATCCTGAGACTCACAAACAGAATGAAAATCAGCTTTTTGTGCCAAAGATCTTGCAGCTTCATGCTCTGATTTCACAGCACTGCATAATGCACCTTTAGCTATGATTGCCAGTCCCAAGCAACCCTAAGATGCACATAAAAATAGTAATATTTCACTCAGGTGTTGCTGACATACAGGACTATACAGGACAAAAGTTAGGAGAGAACAGTCAGCCTAACTAGCCCGAGAGTAGCACCCCCCTTCCCTCTGAACAGCAGCCTTAACCCTGTGGATGGCAAGGGAGAAGGATGCTCTTCAAAGAGTAGCTCCAGCACTGCATAGGAGACCGACCATCTTTGGTTCAGAACCAGTTGAAACCAAAGCCCTGACGAAGCACAGAAGACAAAAGCACTGGAGACCTGCCCTGTTTGCCCAGCTAGAGCTAAAGCTGCAGGCCTGCTTCTAAGCTGCCTCTGGGCTAGAAATGGTGGGAACTGATGCAGCAGAGCTGCCTGGGGCTGGTACTCTCTGCCATGGCCTGGGAAAGCTATGCTTTCCTGTTATATCAGAGCCATAGGGCACCAGATCTCCATGCGCCTTACACCTTGTCCTCTTGACAGGGAATGAAATAGGATGCAGCTGCTGCTAAGTCCGGGGGCTTTCATACACTTAAAGCCTTTATGCAAAACCTGAGCAAAATACATTTAGCCAAGAGACTTTACCTATTAATTGCCACTTAGCCCTCATTCTTCTGACACAGAACAGATAATCTCTCATTACGTGACCAAGTAAAATCCCAATCTTCCCAGTGAGGTGAAAGGCAAGAGACTGGAAAAATAATTTTAACAAAGTTTTCTAAGCAAAACACAGAACATTCATAGACTTTTTTAAAGCCAGAAATAATGTATGTTGTGATTATAGCTCACCGTAGTTGCTTCTCAGTCTGGTTTTTCCTTGATTTTCTAAAGGAGAAAAGCCAAGCAAATGGTGATCTGAACCCCAGAAAGGAAGGTGAAGTGTTCTTTTGTGCTTGAAGATTTGTACGGGATGACATTTTTAATTCTTTATTATCTAAAAATATTATAAAAATTTGATTTGTTTAAAGTTCTTACTAAATGCAGTATTATAATATACATTAAAAGTTATGTCTTCATAAACAATTTTCTTTTCCTTACCTTTTATGCCAAGAAAATCCAGTTTTATTGACATTTTTGGACAGACTATGTCACATGCTGGTTTATAATGACTACCTAGAAGACTAAGAAAAAGCTAAACATATCTAAAATTTCAAAAAGTATTATTGGGTCTGGGTGACGCACATGAGATACACGAGACTGATTTTCAGAAAGTAATCAGCACTCAGCCATTTGAAACCCAGAACTGTTTTAAAATATAGGCAAATTAGACATCTGAAAACTGAGGCACCCACAATCATTAGTCAGTTTCTTTTCAGCTTTGTAAGAAATATAAATATGACAACCCTGAATATACAATGGTTTAGTAGACTGTAATATAACTATGTAAGAGTAATTCAGACTAAGGTGTCTTGTGTACCATATGATGCTTTATGATGGGATTCCCACGGCAACTTGAGTACATTTTTTCTGCTACAAACCACATTATCAGAACTGTATTTTAAATGCAAGATATCACAAATGATTTCTTTGGGAAAGTTATGATTTGATTTCTTCAAACAGAACATAAACCCAGTCTGCCTGTAAAAGCAGCTGGCAAATGGTGTGAAGGACAGGATGAGTACTGTGCACAGATTAGGGAAAGAAACTGCGGGGTCTGCTATTAAAACATGCCACAGGAAACCACAGGACATAAGGACACAAGGCTTTACTCAGGTATAAGGCACTACATGGTTGGTTTTTTTTCCCCATTTAAAACATCACATGCCTGAGACAATACAACAGCCTGAAAATGGCTTATCCAATGACTGTAGGAGAAAGCAAAACCAGAAATGAGAGCAAAGTGTCACTGATAACAAAAGCAAGGGGCAGCATTTTAGACCTAGTCCAAAATGAAATGAATAACTCATGTCATGTGATTTAAATCCTGTATGTAATACACAGCTTTCACTTCAGCGACAATCACCGTGTATTACAAAATGCTGCATCCTTTACCCCTTTCAGAGCCCAACCTCTTAGTGGTATTGTTTGACTTGACAAGGAAGGTGACATCAGGAGAGTGCTAATAGCACTCTGCTGTAGCCAAGATGGTCTAGAGATGTAGACAGAGCAAGGCTTGCAGGTAGAAGTAGTGCCTTTTATTAAACCCACTTAACAGTTGGAAATATCAGGCAAGCCTCTGAGGCACACAACCCCTTCTTCAGATCTGAAACAGAAACAGCAGCTTTCGAAGTTAAATACCAGGGAACAATTACAGAGAGTTTAGTTAACTAATGCATCAATTGGACCATCTTTGAATGAAAAATAGTAGATTGCTGTGGAATAGAGGGGATGTTGGGGAAAAATGGTCAAGACAGACAGAGATCTGTTCTGTGTAGATCTGTAGTTTCAGGAAAAATTTTACGGTTTCACTTCTGAAATACATGACTGCTTCCAGTTGCTATGAAGCACAGACAGGAAGAGCTCAATGAAAATACACAGAAATGTGAATGGAATAAAAGCATATATTATGCATGAAAACTATCTGGATGGAAGATGAAAAAGACAGTACAGAATGCCATGCTTGATACAGAGACACAATGTTTCTTGTGCACATTCATTTTGGATGGGCAACAGAACCTGTGAAATGAGATCTCCAGAAGTTGCTTCCTGGTCAGCCCAACTTCCCAGACTTTGTCACCCGCCCTGATAATCAACGCTGGCAAGCCTTTAGCCCAGTGTTAGTAGGAAAAGTTTTCCACTGGTACAGTCAAACCTCTCTCACCCAAACCCAGATTACCTATTTATTCCAAATGTCATTTAGGTGCTTCTAGTTTCTTTAAGAAAACTAGTTAAAACCAGAACGTTTTTTTGTACAAAGTAAACATTGCTGCTTTAATTGGGAAACCACTGCTATATTTACTATAATTACAGCAACTTCATCTTGATTAAGAAGTAAATTTTTTACAGTGAGGACAATCAATCACTGGAACAACCTCCCTAGGGACGTGGTGGAGTGCCCATCACTGAAGGTTTACGAGCTGCGACTGGACAGGCTACTAGATAATCTCACCCAGGCTCCCTTTCCCACAAAAGGTTGGACCAGATGATCTTCTGCTGTCCTTCCAACCTGGGCTGTTCTATGATTCTACCTATGGGATAGAACATCAGGGATTTCCTGTTGTGACTCCCAGCTGTGCTTTTATCAGAATCTGCTTCAAGAAATGTAGTCATTTTGAAAATACATCTTTGGTAATACTTTGACATGAGAAGAAACTTAATACAATTTCAGAAAATCCTTAGCTATTACACTCTGAAATGCTCTAAGACATTGCTTTGGTGACCATTATCATATAGATAAGGAAATGGAAAAAATGCAACTCACTGATTGTTTTGCTGTTCCTTAGCTGGTGCTCTAATGGTGGTTTTAGCATTCTATTGACATCAATGTAATTCTGAAATTTTTTTCTTTGTATTTCTTCAAACCATTCTCCAGTCAGTCCTTGTAGCCCTGTTTCAGCCTTCTTTCTCTTCAGAAGTTTGCTAGAAAGAAAAAAAAACCCACCAATTTATTTTTAGCCATTTTAGATATTACAGGCATATTATTAGGACCCCCCCCCCGTTCCTTTAAGTATTTACAGTATATTTCTACTTACAATGACTTTTTAAAAGACACAGTGAGATATGAGACATGATACATCCACAGCAATCATATAAAAGTTTTAGTGACAGCAGAATTCTCCATCTTAAAGATGAGATTATGTGACCAGGTTAAGTGGACAACTCATATGCTTGCATTATTCTCTGCATCAATGTGCATCCTTCTTCCTTGCAAAAAAGAGGTAGTAATTCATAAGCATTGCAAAACTAATTGAAAGTAAGATTAAGTTCAGCCAATAATCAAATTAGAATAAATAATACTCTAACAAAGCAATTCTTGAAATATTTATTCACTCATTTAACCAGAAGCAATAAAGATTATTCTGATTTTCGAGAGGAAGCTCACTGAGGCCCTGCCAGTGAGGTGCCCACCACACATTTTCTATGTAAAGGAGAATCATAAATTGTGAATTCAGCTAATAAGTATTCATGCAACATGTTCAACGAGTTTATCACATTTTCCTCTTTCCTTGCTGCATAGTGATTCTGCCTGTGTTTAATACGCATGGAAGCAAGTAATAATGAATATGAACGTTCTGCCATGCAGTGATGAAGCCTGAACAAGCTACACACATGTGGCTGCAACTGAAGAAGCTGTTTAGCAGCAAATTGAGGTTTAGGCCAAGAGGTCACAGGAATGAATTGTTTATCTGGACATAAAAGAACAAGGTACAGTTGCAAAGGAGTCAGAATAGTGCAATGGACATGCAAAGTTACTTGTTTTCAAATTACACAAGTGCCTAAAGCACAGATGCAAATACAGCAAATCCATGCCCCAGCTGATTCTGGTGGCAACAGAACAAGACTTTTTGCACAGCCTGGAGATGTAATACCAATGTTTTAACAAGGCTTTCATGTAAATCTGCCACCTTAATCAGTGGTAAAACCCATGTCTAGGAATACAAATGCTCTCAGAGAACACAAATTATTCCGGTTATCTATTTGAATAAAAAACTCATATTCTCTGAGACAGCACTACCTCACAAAGCAAACTTCAAATTAAACATCTAGTCTGGAAATGAATGTATTTCCAGCCAGAACTGATACAGGGTATATTGTCCATACTAGCACCTACTGTTCGTCTGGTGGCATCTGAAGAACAGAGGGGCAGGAGAGAGACATTTTTCGTAAATGAGTGCCTATTTCCCTTGAAGAAGATTACACAGACACATGCACAAGCACTAGCCATTTGAAGTCAGTTTATTACAAAGGCAAAAATCTTAATCATCACAGATAACTGCCGCACCACGGGAGTGACTAGACACCGTAAATGCCATCTGCAGCATGGAAAACAGCCTAGCAGTAATGGGAAACAGGGGGAGGCGATGAGCAAAGTGCTCTCAAGCGCCAGCTTCGTGACCTCACTCCTGTGGCCTTGGCAAAGGGGATCCAACCACCGCACAGGGCCAGGCATGAGGTATTTTGGGAGTGGCTGCAGTCACAGCGATTGCCCGGAAAACAAAAAGCCACAGCAGTTTTGCTGAAGTCCCGAAAGCAGAGACCGTCTCTCAGGAGCCAACCCTGTGGTTCTCTAAAACCCAGCCGGCAGGAACCGGGTTTTCTCCTCAGGAGACGCCTGTGGACCGCCGGGTGGGCGGGGCAGACGCCGGCCTGGGGCGCGGGCGCCACCTAGCGGCGGCGGCCAGACCCACAGCCGAGCGCCCGGCGGCGGGGAGGTGGCCGAGCTCCGCGCGCCCCGTGCGGGGCAGCATCGGTTATACGTCAACGGCTACTTCCCTCAGAGCGAGGCGCGCCAGAGGAGAGGAAGACACAAAACCCCACGCTCACCCCAGCATCGACCGCGTCAGGCGTCGCGTGAACAGGCCTTTCACCGAAAAACTGTATTCGAAATCTTGCACGAACGCTGACGCTAATATTTAAACACCGTAAAGCCTTTAGATGCTTGGCATTACCTGTCGTCATTATCTGCGACTGTGCTGCTTTTGAACTGTGCTGTCATCCCCCACTCATGAGATAAACCCTTCAAATTGCTTGTGCGTATTTGTATTTACACACACGCAGGCCCCTATATTGAACCCTGTATACATAGTTATGTGAGCACTGAATAATATTAGTATGATACATAAGATGTAATTGCAATATCGCATGACTATTAAGTATTTCTCATTTGCGATGACTCCCAGCCAAACCACATCATTTCCCTATATACCTGCTCTGTCACGTCTACATGCCCCCTCATGATACAAACGAACAACAGTTGTGAACTGGAAGGAAAGACCTTCTCAAGAAACAATTACAGCAGAAGATGGTATCTGCAGTCAGTATTGCAATGAACTTGCCTTTGAGGCAGCGCTATTGTTACTTGGATTGCAAATTATATATTGAGACACTGCTCCGTAGGAGTGACAAAACACCTAATGCTCTCTAAACCAAATGTACTAATCCTGCTTCCCTGTCTGCTCCGTCTGTCCTCCTCCTTTCTCTACAGCCACTTCAGACATTCGGAGCCACTTCCTTTTGAGAGGAGACGACATCACTGTGACTGGGAAAAGTACCTGTAAGCTGTTGCAGGATTAAAGGCAACTCCATGCCCAGGATAACCTACAGGAGACTGCTCCACAGGTGGGAGCAGGCAGCAATCCTAAATGACCTCACAGGCTACACCTCATTACCTTTTCCTATCTATTATCCTACACAGCATCTAAACTAATGAATCACTCAGGAGCAATTCCTTTGCACTGTTTTTAAAAACATCTCCTTCCTTATTGGCACAAGGATGTCCCAGTATTTCTTATACAGACATCTCCAGGGAAAAGTTAACCTAAATGTTTGCATGTACTAGACTTTCATGTGGGTTATCATAAACATTGTGAAAAGAGCTGTACCCCCCCCCCGCCACTTCCTATTAGGATAATAAGGAGCTTTAATTGCTTTTGTAAGAGGAAAGGTATTTTCTCTACCATCTTCATCCAGAATATAAAGCAGAAGACAGACGCGTAAAGTAGTAGAAACTGGGTTGCCAAATAGAGGACGCCTGGGGACATTTCTGCTGTGTGCAGGGGACAGAGGACTCAATCCCACTTTTGCCAAAGCAGAAACTATGATTCCTATAGATTTCAGCAGAAGCAGGATTTGGCCCTAAAGGACTCTTACGACACCCCTCACGAGAGAACAGATACACAGCAACCACTGAGCACAAGGAATTGCACCAGATGAAGGATAAGCAGACCAGTATTTGCTCCTCGGATCAAAGCTCTCAGTGTCTGAGAAGACAAGGCTGAAAGGATTGCAGATAAAAACAGTGCTGACAGCATTAGATAAAAACTACAGCAGGGCAGACAATTTGCAAAACCAGTTACCTAAACCAAGCTTATGTCTTTACTCTGTTTGTATTCCTTGTCAGTGAGAAAAGGTTAGAGATGTTAAAAAATAGTGCCTGAAGAACCTGTTTTTTCCTAATTTTTTTGCTTCAATTTACCACCTTCCCACAGCTTTATACATTATGCCACACTGGTGAACTGCACATCTCTCTATCATTTCTATAGCCAGTTAATTTTCTAGAAAACTCTGGCTGCTATCACAGCCATGGGTAGCTCTAAAATGCATATGCAATAGTATTTTCTTACTCGTAGTTCCTTTTAATTTTATAAAAATAATTTAAAGACATACTTTCGAGTTGTCATCTTATTTGAAAAAAAAAGGGGGAAAAGAAGTATTACTGACAACAGCAAAAACTACCACAGCTGAACTAATCTGAAAAAATTATTATCCGCCATTTCATATAAACATATAATAGCAACAACACCACCACCCCGGTTTCCAAGGTGCCAGAGAAGCTCCTGCGGTTGGTTAATCCTATCAGGAAGAAAAATAATGATACACGGAGCCAGGATACTCTTTCCTAGAACATCAGACACACAACACGTCTATTTTCTAAGGCAGTCTTTATTCTTAGTAGCTGGTATATTTTTACTCACACTAAAGCAATCTTTTGTTTATTTTTCTCTCTTACTGTTTTCTGTTTGGCTAATGTCAATAAACCAAGTCAGCTTCATTATTACATGTAAAACATTATGCAAAAGCAGGTGAATCAGAGAGGAATATTGACTCGCATGTTTTGGTTGCACACACTGCAAGACAATGTAAAAAGATCTAACTGAAAATGCCCTTATTTTTTCTTTGGCTTTTGTATTTATAAAAATACACATTTCTGCAGTAATTCTCAAAAAAATCAAGGCCTCCTCTATTTTGAGGAACAAAATGTTGTGTTGGCAATAATGTGTTAATCTAACCTGCTAGGTCATTGCTAATCAACCACTCATTTAATTTTCCTTCCCCCAAAATACTAGTTTTCTATCTAAGTCTTCATTCTTTTAATTTTTGTTATTATGCCCATTAACCCACTCAGTTGTCATCAGAAGACATATTTGTCTGAGTATGAGAACAATACAACTAAAATTAAAGATACATATGGGCAAAGAGGATGTGCCACAACAAGGAAGACCAAAGAGTGTGTTGGTTCAGTGTTTCTTTCTGACGGTGACCCAAATACCAACAAATGTAATGGGACGACTTTCACTGTCCTGAACAGGCATCCATCAGGTCAGGCTGCTGGAGAGGCACCTAGTGGTGACACCTCTGGATGGAAAGGAGTAACTGGAAGTACCAAGAAAGGTTCACCTGAAGGACTGGGGAAACACTTCACAGCCCAGCACTGAACTGTATGGGATATGTTTTCAACTCCACTTTGACAGGCACTTCAAGTTGCCAGCTCACAATTATCCCTAAATATTTAGATTCCAGAAATGTGCAAAACCAGGAGATGGAAGCGGGGAGGAAGTGAAAAGGAAATTAATCTTCTCTAATTTTTTCTTCCAGACTGTACATTTAACAGGCAGAAGTACTTTAAAAGCAAAGATACCACTTCTGCACATATGATATGCACCCCATAGTACCTTTTCAAGCAGCGAGCTGGGCTACTTAAGCAGATAGCTGCAAACAGTAAATGTCATTTTGTTCCCAGAATACTTTTCTGATAACAGACATCAGATTCACACATTAAGTCCTGTCAAGTGTGTCAGGGATACAGGCAGGGTATATGCGAGTTAAACGCAGAACACCTTTTCTGCTCTTACTGAAGTTCCCCCTTGTCTGCTCATGGGGAAAATCCTTCCACTTCCACCTCTCTTCTTTTTAATTAAAAAGTAGAAAAATCACAAAATCTGACATTACACTACCTCTATTCAGCAGATTTATTCTTATAAATTAAAGTTGATCACATGCTTTGAGATAGCCTAATATGGTGGCAACGTGTATGTTCAAAAGACACAATCCACAAAGATGGTTAGACTATCAGCATGCACAGAACATTCTCATCCGACTCCCACTGTGCATTGAATACTTCTTTCTACTCTATTAACTCACAGTATCTTTTGTGTCTACAATTTTTTAAATTAAGCACACTTGGTACAGTGGCTAAAAGTTACCCGTGTTTTTTCCCAAAGCATTAACTTCTCAAATTATATGAAATTAATATATTGCAGACGACTTACTCTAGCTGCTGTTTTCCTTCACTGAGTCCAACATTCCATTTCCCCTTGAAGCTTTTGTCTGTTCCCATGGGCAAGAGCACAGACTCACACTTTTCTTTGAAACAGAAACCTAGGAAATTATGTAAGGGCAAGGACAAAGTTTGTTCTTCTGGTGACCACGTAACTCCTCTCCACACTGGCAGCTCAGGAATAGAAGTTCTCAGTTAAAGCTCAGAAATCAGGACCCCAATGACTGTCTTCATCAAGTTAACTTTTTAAAGCACAGAGCATTGAAAACTGAGATTGTGAGAGCTGAGGGTGATTAATCACCCATCTCAAGCTGTAACAATGGCTCAAAACATTACTTTTAATATGAAACTATTTCTTTAGCAGCTACCCTGGGTTTACAGTGAAAATGTTATTTCAGCCCTGCTGGAACAAATCGAAAAGGCTGTAAGTATGTATCTTTTAACTGAGTTTATACATACTGAGAATGTGAAAGCTTTTAGTCCTTTGGGCAGCTGGTCAACAAAAGTGAATGAGGTGAAAGACCGCTAGCAATGTCACAACTACAGTGAGTGCAAAAAAGGGGAAAGCTCCCCTCTGAGAATGTTTTACACATGATTTACAACCTCACTGTACAGGCTGCAAATGACAGGTCAAAAAAAAAGGGTGTTACTTCATTATGATGTCAATACTTACAAGCTACCTACCAACATTATATGGTAATAACAAAACAAATCCATGATGCAATGCAAAGGAAGGCTACCTATCATTTTTAAAGTGTGTCACATAACTTCTGAATGGTAGTAATTAATATCTCTAATGAGATGACTTCATTAATAGGAATTTCCATTAGCATTAATACATGCTAACAGATGCAATGGATATAATTCTCCATGCAAAGTTTCTAATTTGTTTGCAAGGATAGATGCAGTCTCAATCAAAAAGTATCATATGACAGTAGTAGGTTTTGTGCTCCTGAATTTCTGTCCTGGAAGTCTTACATGGAAATATAGATGTATACTGTGTGTGCCACATGGTGGGTTGGAAGGCTGGGGATCAGGTCTTCTTAGATGTCTCGGTAAATCTGAAGCTAATGATTAACTAAAGACATATTTACTCTTCCAGGGTAGAGCTGCTAGTTGATATTGAGACCTTTTATAAATATTAATAGCATGCAAAGAGACAGCCATCTATGCAAGTAATTTACAGCTCAGACATGCATTATAAATTTAACTGTTTTACAAAGACATACAATACAGATGCTATTCCTCATGTCTGATTTTCTTTATACAAAACTGTGCCTAGGTAATAATGTAAATGGAAAAACAAAAAAGCAGACACAGGCCAGGCGAGAACTCTGAATGAGGGGAACTGGTTTCAAATGAAGACCAAGGTCTCATCTCTGCAAGCAGGTTTGTGTGTGATAGCACATGGGTCTGGACAGACCTCTAAAATTGAGCGGCTCCAGATGGGCTTAGACGTTTGTACAAAGCTAAGCTTGAAGCCTAGGGCTCTCAAAATACACCTTTGCAATCTCAGATAATTGTGCAGAGTCTCACACAGAGCTGAAGGATGATTCTGGTCAACAGAAGTAAGACAGAAGGTCTGAGTGTACCTGCACACAGTTTATGTGTTACTACAACACTACAAAAGCTTCATTTACATTGCTTTAAATTAAAGAAAGCAGTCATAAGAATGAATGTAAGCTCTAACATATGTATATATTATGTAATCTAACATTATGTATATAATACATACTTACACAGATCCTCTGCTTGTAATTTATCACAACTCTTCCACTGGAAATAGAAATACTGTAGTATAATACTACTTTTAAATATAATACTTATATATATAATTTTATATATAAAGTCTATAATGCAGGAACAGACAGCAGAGCACCCCAGCCACACTGCTGCAGCTTTGCTTGGCTGCAGCTCTCTGCACTAAGACCCCTGTATCTAGAAATCCAAAGATATGGCAAGCAGAAGTACTGCAGTTCCTTGATTATTCACACCACACAAATTAACCTGTGTGTAACTAATGTACAATAAAGTGTAAACAGACTGCACTTTTCCTCATCTACTCTTAGATTTTGTTTTGATGTGGTTGGTCACAGTTAGTATGATAACAGTACATATACCTATTTATTTCTGAGGTAAGACTGATAAAAAGAATATAGTTTCAGGTGGGAGTTTTAAATGCAGGCATGGAAATACAGCTTATTACATTGAACACTGTTAACATAAAAATCTAGCTGCAAAGAAGGATTAGGAATAGATACGTCAGCAATAAAAGGGAAGACTAGGGAAAATGTGGGCTCTCTCCAGAAGGAAACAGAAGACCTGGCTACCCAGGATATCAAGAAGGCTGAGGTACTCACTTTTTGCCTCAATCTTCACCAGCAAATGCTCCAGCCACAACCACCCAAGTCACAGAAGGCAAAGGCAGGGACTGGGAGAATGAAGAACCACCCACTGTAGGAG
>JANZLQ010000027.1:9348301-9387930 GCA_026212715.1 Elanus axillaris | reverse complement strand
TTCCATACCATATGACGTCAGCTCAGGTATAAAAGCTAAGTAAAGGGAGATGGAAGGGGGGACATTTTTTTGGTCTTTCGGAGCAACCACTACGCGTGCTGGAGCCCTGCTTCCCGAGAAGTGGCCAGACATCGCCTGCTGATGGGAAGTAGAAAATAATATCATTAGTTTTTTCTCTCTGCTTTTTCGCAGAGAGCTGCTGTCCCAGAATAGAGAGAAAGTGTGGGTTGTAGTTTGCTACCAGCTATGCAGCCTTCAGGAATCTTTGTGTAAAGGATGGTGAACCACAGCTGCTCTCCATAGATCACACTGTGTTATACTGCTGTCTATCATGACTCCCTAATAGCAAGAAAGAAATTAATACGGCTGGGATTTGTCTCCCAAATCTAAATGGCATGTGCATGGAAGCGTAAGATTTCATTAAGCTGGTATAGTTTTTAGCCTTGTGTTTTAACTAGCCTTGTGTGTGTGAGACAGCTCACTGTAACAAATTTCTAGTTCTGTATTAAAAGCACAGAAATTCTTGTAAGATACGGTTTATGTAGGCATTATTGCCTGTATGGCTGCCTCTGGGTATCCTGGAGTTGGTTTCTTCCGGTAACGATGAGGAGAGACACTGTGTAGGGATGTAAGCACGCCTGAACTGATGTGCAGGTACAATCCAGAACTGGCCGCCGGTGCCTGGAGAAATGCTGGCTGCCTGCTCCGGTGGCAGTACCTGGGCACAGCGAGGTGGCCGAGGATGGGAAGGGGGTCGGTCGCCTCTGAGGCAGGTAAATCCCAAGCACAGTGCAGAGAGGCTTTTAGCACTAAGCAGTAGAACACTGCGGTAGCACAGAGGGAAATGAATCCAGAAGTGAGGTATGTTAATCCCAATTTCCCTTCTGTGCTCAGTCGAGGGTCCAGATGATGAACTAATGCTGTCTCTGCATTATTGATAGCAGCCAGGCATCGTGTTCTTGCCTTCGTGTTCTGCGCGCCCATTTGCTGGGCGTTATTAATACCAATGTACATTAGTCGGCTGTTCCCGTCAAGCGTCCGGGCTGAGCCGCGCCGCCGCCCCGCGCCCGGCAGCCGCCAGGGAGCGCCGCCGCGCCAGAGACGAGCGGGAGGGACGTGGTCCGTCGCGGCCACCGTACCGCCTCCGCCTCCCCGGGAGCTGAGCGGGCGAGGTCTGTCCCGGGGCGGCCACCGTACGGCCTCCGCCTCCTCCCGGCGGACGGCGGCGGGTGCCCGACAGGGGGCGCTGCGGCGCGGCCTCCCGGCATGCCCCGCGCGCGGCCTTCACCCGCCCCTCCCGAGCCGGGAGGGAGGGAGTGCCACGTCACCGGTGCGTGGGGCTTTGTGCGGGGAGCAGCGCCGCCGCCCGCCCGCTCCCAGCCATGGGCGCCTCGCAGAGCGTGGAGATCCCCGGCGGGGGCACCGAGGGCTACCACGTCCTGCGGGTAAGGGCGGCGGGGAGGCGGGCGGGCGCCTCGGCGGCGGCCCCTGGGCCCTACGAACGTCCAGTCCCGGGCCCGCGGGCCCGCGAGGGCCGCGGCTCCTCCCGGCGCCGCCCGCAGCCGAGCTCCCTGCTCGCCGGGCCCGACGCGAGTCCGAGAGCCAGCTGCCCTCTTCCCGGCTGCGGAGCGCCCTCAGCCCGGGTCCCCGCCGTAAACGCGGCTCAGGCTCGGCCCGCAGGCGCAGCGGCCGCCGCCGGTCCCGGGCCGGTGCCGCCCCGCCGGCCGGCGGTCACAGGTCGCGGCCGTCCTCCCGCTTGACGCCGTCCGCCGCCGCCTTCAGCTTCTTGTTCTGGTGGGTCTTGACGTGCTTGGCCAGGTGGTCGCTGCGCATGAAGCGCTTCCCGCACTCGGGGCAGACGAAGCGCTTCTCGCCCGTGTGAGTCCGCAGGTGCCGCTGCAGCTCGTCGGAGCGGGTGAAGCTCTTCCCGCAGAAGAGCCAGTTGCAGACGAAGGGCCGCTCGCCCGTGTGCCAGCGCAGGTGCGCCTTCAGGTGCGAGGTCTTGCCGTACACCTTGCCGCAGCCCGGGATGTGGCAGATGTGCTGCTTCTTCTTGCCCGGCTCCGCCTCCGGGGCGCTGCCCGCGGCCGACTGGCAGTTGGGGCAGCGGCAGCGGCGGCACCTCCTGGCCGTGGCCGCCAGGGGAGACTTGGTCTGCAGCAGGGCGGCGATCTGCGTCTGGTACTGGGCGAAGTCCGAGTGGCCCAGCACCAGGCTCCGCGGCAGCGCCGCGGCCGCGGGGAAGCGGTGGCCGCAGCCGCCCGGGGCGCCGGCCTGCTGGATGCTCCACCAGGGGATGTCCTCGGGCGGCGGGTTGGGCGAGAGCTGCCGGCAGGGCTGCGCGGGCGGCAGCAGGTTGGAGTAGCCGGGCGGCAGGGCGGCCTGGGCGGCGTAGGGGACGTAGGCGGGGGGGCAGCTGGACGGCAGGGCGGCCATGGAGGAGGGCAGCATCTTGACGGGGGAGAACTCGTAGGGGTAGGAGGGGTCCGCCGGGGGCGTGAGGGGCAGTTCGTGCGACCCCCCGAAGGAGGGCTGCAGGTGGTTCTTCTGCGGGGTCAGCCCCAGGCTGGGGTGCGGTGGCGGCAGCCCGCCCGGGGAGTGCGCCGGCATGTCGCCGCTCCACGGGTGGAAGATCCTGGAGGGGGATCCCAGCGTCGGGTCGTAGGAGACCTGCAGGAAATCCGAGGGCGCTGCGCCCGGCTGCCCGATCCGGCTACAGGTGGCGGCCAGAAGAGCCAGGGGCGAGTGCTTGGCCAAGTCTGGGGAGGCGCTGGGGGTGCGGTCCTGCGCGGGAGCGGGAGGGACGGAGGGAGGAGAGCGCGTTACTCACCGCCCGCAGCCGCCGCCGCCGCCCCGCGGGAAACTTTCTGCGCCTCTGCCCGCGCCGCCTGCCCGGGGGCGCCCCGCCGCTCCCCGCCCCGCCGGCAAACTTTCCGAAAACAGCGCGCGCCCAGCGGGCAAGACAGGCCCGGCTCCCCCCCGCCCCGCCCCGTGACCGGCCCCGCCGCCTCTCCCGGGAGCCCCTCGGCGCCTCGGCCGCCCGCCGTGCCCCCGCAGGAGGACATGCCTGCGGTCTTGCGAGAGGATGCAAAGCGGTGGCTTTTCCGCGGGGGAAGAGTGTTTCAGGCTGACTCTCCTTTAAGGTTTTCCCGAAGAAGTAGGAGAGGAGAGAAGTTCTCGACCTGGGCGCTGTCCCAGAAGTAGTTTTGTTCTGACGTCTCTAATGCAACTCAGCTCTGTGCCGGTGCTGGTGGGAGCAGCGCAAACGGGCGTCTCTCTCCAAAGTACGTGTCTGCCTTGTGCACTGCACTAGCTGAAGAGTTGGTAAAATGCCCTTTGAAATTTTTCCGTCAAAGAAGGGCTTTATTCAGGACTGAACTGCAGATGTGAGCACAGCTGTGTGGAGAAAGAAGACTAAACCCAATTTTTGTTACGGAAAAGCGAGTCAGTGGAAAAGGCGGCATGGTGGCATGCAGTGGGAGCGGGGCCGAGCAGCACGCAGCCGCCTTCCCACCCCACAGCAGGCTGATGTGGGGCCACGGAAGAGTGCTTCCCCACTAGGAAGTCGCGTGGAAAGTCGCAAGTGGAAATAAGGACCTTAGAGCACAGCGGGAATGACAGGATGCAGGAGGCTCCCTGTTGTGATGTAGCTTCTGGCATCACTAGTCTGGCCCAAAAAGGAACTTGCCTGATTCCTGGTGACCGGCAAAAAAACCAAGGCTATGTATGGGACAGCTGGTGAAAATGTCATGAAACCTATGAAGAGCTGTGGTGTTTAGAAGATGTCGAGGGGAGGTGTCTCCCACAGAGAAAAGACACAATGAATTTTTATATGGGGTATATATTAAATAAGGTGTAGGAGGTGCTTGTGGGTAAAGTCCAAGCGTTGTTGTTGTTGTTTCTAGAGGTGCAAAAGCCACAGCCATCGCTGGTGCATTAGGAACTTGCAGAACTTCTCTCTGAGGGTAAACGTCCTGTCCTCCCCATTCTATTGCGCTGAGCGTAGTGGAGTGACTGTTTTACCAGCAGAAGCTGAGCATATGGAGTTCTCCCTGGGCCTCTCCCAGGCAGTGGGTTAGACATCACTCTCCCTTTTTGCCTGGCACCTGCAGGATTCGGGAAGCAATTGCTCACCGTGCTTCTGCATCACACTGGTCTGCTCCCAGAGCTGAGGGGGAACGCAGTAACTTTTTTTTTCTGTACATCCTTTGCAATGAACCTCATCAATGCCCACTCTTGCCTTAAAACCAATGTTTTGTCTTACTGGCGAGGTTGTAGTTTTTTAACTTCTTATGCAAACATTCAAGGTCAGGTTTGACAGGGCTCTGAGCAACCTGATCTAGTTGAAGATGTCCCTGCTCATTGCAGGCGGTTGGACTAGATGACCTTTATGTGTACTTTCCAACCCAAACTATTCTATGTTAAAAAATAAATGTATGCATACAGCATACATAGGAAGGATGCGTGTATTCTTATGAGTTTGCAAAGGAAGTTTTGTACTACAGGTCCTACAAAGGAAGGGTGACATTCCCCCACAAATGTGGTGACTTTATCTATAACTGTATTTATCCTGCATGTAAATCAATAGTGGAATCCTATTTCTAAGCTTCTGGCATCCTTTTTCTTAATTTCTAGCAATCTGATTAATTGGCTTTTTTTTTTTAATCACCAAAATGTATGTTAGCATATTTTCAGTGCTGAGGGGAGCAGGGACAAAATGTTCATTTAATATATGAGCAATGTATGGTCTTTCAGGTAAAAACAAATAAGTTTTTCTTTCTGGGCAATGTGATGGAATTACTTAGAAGAGTGACAAGCGCATACACTACTGGCTTTAGAGTGATGCTGCCAGACATCACAGTAGTTATTATTTCAGCGGCTTTTATCCAGAATATTTAGAGGTATGGGCATAGCCATCTTGTATGGTAAGAAGATGTTCATTTTACGCGGCATCTTTGGTATGTTGTATCAGCATTACAAAATGTGTGTTGGATCATGACTAGAAACAGCTGCTATCTACAGTCTTCTGCTGGAAATTCATTTTATGAAAAATAACCACTTTTCCATATGTCTCATCATTACTCCACCTCACTTTAAAGTTTCTGTCTTTTTCATATATGGATCATGATGGCAAGGATACACTGCCTGTATTCCAGTACTTAGAGTCTCTAGCACCTTCTGTGCTTTAATTTCTGTTGCATAAACCTAAGACAGGATAACGTGCTCTAATTTTTTTTTTCCATGTTTTTTAGCTAATAGCTGTTCCAGGAAGATACAGAAGTGTTTTCTTGTAAATAAGTAGCATTTCTTCCATTTAGCAACCTGAAACAGAGGGCCAAAATAGCATATGAGAGGCTGCAGACATGAGACGTCTATTAGTAATCTTAATTGCCGATGCCACTAAAGAGGATGCTGACACACATACCTTAATTATAGGGCAAATTCTTCAAAACCTGCATTTCACAAATACTGTCGTACTAATGGGTGGTGTTAACTCCACTTACTCTCAGTGGAGGATTTCGAAGTGTAGGACTCTAGAAAGCCAGAGGGGCTGTTTCTACAAGTTGATCTGTGGCTAGGGAATTGAGGGGAATGTGCAAGAGGGTTGGCTGAATCTTGTAGCAATTGGCCTTGAGGCTCTTATCAGCCTTGAGGCTTGGAAGAACTGTAAGGTCTTGTCTATTCCTGTTGAACTAATTACTGCGTAAATTGTCATGCAGGTTAGTGAAGGCTAGTTTAATTAACTCCCTGCGCTATGTGAAAAAGACTTCATGGCAAGGCAAAGGATAAATATGAAACGTCTTTCATTTAAAATGTATTAAATCTGCTTATTGTGTTTGAAATAAGTATGTCTAACACTAACCTAGGTCAAAAATAGTTTGATCATACTACTCGTAAGAACAAAAGCAGTGACTCTCCCTGTTTAACAAGCCCATCATTTATATCTCAGTTTACTCCAATAGTCATTATTGATTTCTGTCTATTAAGTTAACAACGAGAGGTCCAGCTGAGTTTCAGGCGATGTGGTGGCTTGCAGTGCAAGGTTCCCACTGCTGCTGGTCGATACTTTTATTGAGCAGCGTGTCCTCCAGGATCTGTCTCTGGGCCCTCAGCTCCCATTTCAAAAGAGCTTTGGGCTTTCATTTAGGTATTTTAACTGTGAAGTGGTACCCTTTGAAGATTGCCTGGACGTCAACATCCAAATGCTGCTCGTGTTATTATAGCTGTTTGCATGCTACGCAGCCTCTTGTGAGGCAAGGAAGGAGCCAGGACCGGGTTGAGCAGGTTGCAGAGCGTAGGCCATTCCTGTCCACCCTGAAACCGCCACAGGCGGTAGGCCTGCTTCCACAGGGAAAGCCAGTCTTCAAGGTCCACCACACTCACAAGTCACATCTTGCAGCCTGTGCGGCTGCAGCCTGCTCCTTTTCACAATTTCCTCAAGCACTTCCTCCCGCCGAATCTCCCATTCACCTGCTTTTCTTTTCCTCCCAATCCCTTGAGCGTGGGCTGCTCCCTTCCCCCACTTGTAGACTCTGCCCTACCAACATGGCAGATTTCCTCACCTTACAAGTACTGCTGCTGCTGCCTCCCATCCCACCGCCTTCCTGCCCCATACACTGACTGTACAAACACCTCAGTTTTTTCTAGTACAGGATTGTTTTGGCTGAAATAGACTTGTTGATCACTTAGAATGGCAAAAGGGCATCATGGCAAAACGTGATCTGTTTTTTGCCTACCAGAAGAAAGGTAAGAGCGGTATCCCGAAAGGATATTAGTGCTGCATGGCAGGAAGGAAAAGTGGTCATGAGAGATCTCTGAAAGTGTGGCTGCAGTCTGACCCTTGCACTTCATGACGCTGCTCTTGGTGTATTTGGTGCTGCTTTGGACCATGACTCCGCGACACCCCTTTGTTTTCTTTTTGCTTATGACTGTCTGTCTGTCCTTTTTCCTCCCTTACTTTTAGGACTCAGTTAATCACTAATTTCATTTTGAATACTCATTTGGACTGCACTTTCTCCAGGCTGGAGAGAAGAGAACATTGTGAGCAGGATACCTCACAGGGCAAGACAGGTTGGGATTTTAGGGGCTCGCTGCAGAGGGCTGTGGCCTGCAGAGGCGTATGAAGAAGGTGGTTACCAGTATGTCTCTGGAGTATAAGAGCACTGCGTGGAATGGGAGGGGAACGTGTTTTGTTGAAATGATGGCAGGATTTCTGCTTTATTGTAGGTCTGATGTCTTGACTGTCAGAGCCATAGGTTGGCTAGTACTGGGTATAACATCTGCTCTCTTGGCAGAAACTATGCAAACTTCTCTTCCTCCTTAACTAATAGATGCATAAACATAATCACTAGAGGCCAATACCTGGGACACGGCAGAATTATGCATTTAATATATTAAGGTTATATGCCACAGCATGCAACCTATTAAGACAGGCTTGAGTAAAGGTAAAAAGAGCAAGGCATGACTAAATAATAGGGAAGAGATATTATTATTAGAAGCAAGAAGGCAACCTTCAAAACACCAAAGTCATATCCAAATGAAGAAAATAGAAAAATTCATAAATCCTGGCTGATAACATATAAAATCAAAAGTGAGCAGACAAAAAAAAAAAAAAAAAGCTGGGAGGTACAACTTGTTAAAGGACTCTAAACCAGCACTAAACCCTTCTTCAAACACATCAAGAAGCTCATCAGAGAGTCTGTAGGGCTGATCAATGATCAGGATATAAAAGAAGCACTACAGAGAGCAGAACACCTTTTTGGAGGAGAAATTGCTGTTTGGTATGGAAGAAATTGGGAAAGCCCACCTGCCAGAATACTTTTCCAGAAGAGGGTCTGACTGAAACTGAAATGACTGTAAAAGAGATTATGTAACAAATTGGCAACATGAACATTAACACATCACCAATATTACAAGTTATTTCACCCAGGGGTTCTAAGAAGCCTTACCGTAGTCTGTAACTGCTCACTGTAGTCCTTGATACCTGAGGACTGGAGTGTGGCAAATAGGTACCAGCTGTAAAACAGTTTTCAGAGAGAATCAAGGCAACTATGGGATTATGCAGCAGGCCTCTGGGCAAATTTGTGGAAACTGTAATAAAGGGCACAATGAGTGGTCACCTGGGTTCATACAAGTTTCCTCAGAACAGTCAGTGTGGCTTCTAGAAAGGGAAGTCCTACTTTACAATCCTCTTTTTGAAGGGTGTCAGCGAATATTTGGACAAAGACAGCCAAGCTGATCCAATCTGCTTGAACTTTTGAAGACTTTTGGCAGTACCATCATCAACAGTTTCCAAAGAAAGTTAGTAGTCATGAGATTAAATATAAAGGTCCTTTTATGGGTAAATAGCAAGTTACAAGTTAAGAAACAGAGGGTAAGAGGACTGGTGCCTTATTACAGTGGAGGAAGGTCACCACTGGAGTTTCCCAGAGCTCTGTGCTGGAATCTGTGTTGTTCATTACGCTCTTAAGTGACCTTAAGTGGAAAAAAAGTGAGCAGTGAGGTGAGAAAGTTTGCTGGTGTGGTATGAAAGTTTGTGATATGAAGATATTCGGGATAGTAAGGACAAAGGCAGACTGTGAGGGACCACAAGAGGCGTTTGTAAGACAGAGTGACTAAGAAATATGTGTAGAAGAAAATCCTAGCTTCACATATAAGCTAGCTTTCACGTGTAAGCAATGTACTCTGAGCTGTCTACTACCATTTGGAAGCAAAGTCTTTATGATGTGCATAACTTGTGAAAACACCAGAAAAGCAAACCAAATATTAGAATTTATTAGGGAAGAAAAATAATTCCATGGTTTTCGCACAGCTTGTATATGAATATGGAATTCTGCATGGAGTATAGATTTTATTACTTATTCATACACAATATGAACATAGATTCATCTATTTTTATAGTATGAATATATATTCTGAATATATATTCATCTATATTCTCTATACAGATGATAGAATATGGAATTCTATATATTCTATATTTCTATATGGCACAGAAAGGGCAGAAAGGAATTGACTTTGGCATTTCTTCAAAGAGAAGAATGAGGGGCCATCAAATGGAGCTATCAAAATCAAAAGCTGATTTCAATGCAAACAAAAGGAGATGGACTTGTTCAATGCCTTGCCAAAGGATTTTACAGATGCAAAAGACTTCAAGGGGAGACTGTGGAAGTAGTTAAAAGAGAGATTCGTTCAAGCTTATTTAATAAACAAACCACTTGGGAAAACCCATGAGCTGAGAATAGACACATTTTGAGAGAGCTTCATGTACACTTGCCCTGTTCTGGTTCTGCCTTAGGCATTTTTTTATGGTCTCTTGTTGCAGCAGGATACTGAGCTAGATGGTCGTGTGGTCTGAACCAGTATGAGCTTTGCATGTTCTAATAAACATACCTGGAGAGCATGTGTGTGAAACCTGGGGAGAGGGGCTCACGGCAGGGTACTGTTGCCTCTGGAAGGCCTGTGAATTGGACTAGCTGTGGAGCCTTAGCTGCGCATTCTTTGAGAAAAATAATGCCTCAATGTTAGAGATTTGTCTCTGGGATCTCACCTGCCACACTACATCCATAACTGCAATCATGAATATATGTTTTATGTGGCTGCAGAGGGCTCCTTGTCTTAGATAAGACTTTCATGAGGTTTTCTCTTCTTTTATGCCTTCTGTTCAGCTGTTCTGCTAATGTGATCATGACCAGCTGCCGTGACATATTGTTGGACTGGCCATCTCCAAACAATTTCCAGATATTTACAAATACTACTAAATGTTATATCCTTGGGACTCAAACATATGCCCTGTTTATACCACACATTCTTCACTGTCAAAGTCTTAAAAGTTTTGCAGCTCATCAACTACAGCTAACAGAGGGGTGTCAGAGTTGAAGCAGAGTGGTGACAAGATATGAGGGCATGCAGAGGGATAGGTGAGGTTGCTCTGTATGAAGGGACAACTTTATAGGATTGGGAGTAGGCCAATTCAAATGACTTGTGCATGTTTTACATCCAAACTGCTTACAGGAATTACAAACTCAAAACTCCTTCAGTTGTACCTTAATTCCTTATCAGGCCAGCTTTCTTGCTTATGCTAGACTCAGGCTTATGTGAACCAGCACATGAGGAATATAGGCAAGGCATGGCAGTTCAGGTGCAAGCTAACATGACAGTATAGACATAGCTCAAGAGTCCCTGTGTTTCCTCTGCACGTGTTGTTATATAAAAGCTAGGCCAAAACTGACTGCTACATCACAAAGCCATCTACAGCCCCTGGAATTGCTATAGCTGTGTAGGGTGATATATCTGTTCTTTCTTCACAGGAAACTAATAAAATTTAAGAGCAGCCAGCATGGCTTTACCACAGACACCTGGATGCCTTCAATGATGAGATGACTGCTTGGGGTATGAGAGGCGAGAAATGGATATTGGTTATTTTGATTTTAGCAAGACTATCAAGACCATCTTTGGTTGTATCCTTGTAACCACACTTGTAAGAGGTGGACAGGATGGGTGGACTACCAGGTTGATGAAAAAATGACTGGACCATCAGGCTCTAAGTGTTCTGGTTAGTAGCTGAAAGTCTAACTGGCAGCCAGTTAGCAGTGGTATTCCCCTGAGTTAGATACTGAACCTGGTACTATTTAACTTCTTCACTAATGACCTGAATGCTGAGATGGAATGCATCCTCACTACATTAGCTGGTGACATTAAACTGTGGGGAAAAGATGATGTGCTGGAGGGCAGGGCAGCTATTCAGAGGGATCTCAACAGGCTAGAGAAATAGCCTGACAGAAACCTCTTGAAGTTCAAAAAGACAAGTTGAAAAAAAAAAAAAAAGGCAAGTAAAAAAAGGTAAATAAAACTCATCTAAAGCTGTGTCTGGGCATGAAAAATACTATGCCACTGTACAATTTGGGGACTGGCAGGCTAGAAGGCAGCCTTTCAGGAAAGGACCTGGGGGTCATGGTGAACAACCCGAACATGAGCCAACAATGTGCCCTTGCAGCAATGAAGGCTAACTGCATATTGGTCTGCATTAGTAAGAGTGTAGCCAGCAGGCTGGGGAAAGTGGCTATTCCCTGTGAACTCAAGAGGCTTCATCTGGAATATTGTGTCCCGTTTTGGACTCCCAAATAAAAGAAACATTAGCATACTAGAGCAAGTCCAGTGGAGAAGAACAAAGCTGACTAGGAGGCTGCAGCCTGTGACATGAGTAGACGCTGAGAGAAATGGGTTTGTTCAGTCTGAAGAACAGGTTCTGGGTATCTAATTGTTGTGTACAACTTTCTGGTGAGTGGTTATAGGGAGATCTTCTTGGAGGTCCGCCACAAAAGGACAAGGGGCAATGGACATAAATTGCATCAAAAAAATTCTTATTCACCATTGTGAAAAAAAAAACCAATATAGAATCATAGAATGGTTTGGGTTGGAAGGAACCTTTAAAGATCATCTGGTCCAGCTCCCCTGCCATGGGCAGGGACACCTTCCAGTAGACCAGGTTGCTCAAAGCCCTGCCCAGCCTGACACTATAACAGCTTGTCTAGGGAGGTTGCAGATACGCAAAATGTGACCGGGGAAGGCACTGAGCATCTGACATTGAAGTTAGCCCTGCTTTGAGCAGGGGATTCAACTTGCTGACCTCCCAAAGTCAACCTAGACTATTTTATGCTTCTGTGATTCCAAGTGGTTTATAACATATATGCCACACTTAAATCTTCAAAACAGAGATTTGCAGAGATACATAATGTTTCTGTGTACTGACTGCAAGATGTAGATGTAACCCATTGTGAGGAAGTTTGTTTCATGCTATACATCAGCTCATCTTTTACTAGAGAACAATACTCAGATTATCAGCAATAGTAACTATCAGCAACAGTGACTGGTGTCCTTAGAATCTCATAATTTCCAGTGCTGGGTGAAGAAGAAAGGTAGTACATCTTACAAAAATTATTACTTTAATTTTAATTTAATTAAGAAAGTTAAAATAAATGAAACACAGTAAAAATCTCACAATCTAAAATAAAATTGCATAACAGAAAAACTTAATGATATCTTTAGTTACACTGTTTGAGTTAAAAGCATATCATGCTTTGTTTAAACCCTGAAGCAAGTACAGTTATTAATGCCCCAGAGAAAACTCTGGTTTTATTTACAGGCTCTGTTTTGGAGGACAAGGTACAGCAACTATGATATAGCAAAATAGAATGCCTCTGTGAATATACCAGGGGAAATTAATATAAACTGTGGAGTGAAAATGCCTTCCATTCCAGCTAAGAAGCAGATTGTCTAGAACTTAATTATATCACAGATAATTCTGTGATCTCTTTTAGCACTTAACTCCAAGAATGCTTTTATTGCAGGAGGATCACTAGGATAAGGCAAAATCCTTACCCTACTTGGTTTGCATAAATACCCTTAACAGTGGAAGTTGGAGGAGTAACCTGTTCACATCCTTCTTTTAAATATCAGCGGCTATTGATGTTGGTCGGCTATGAATATAGTATGTCAGAAGAACAAACATAAAGAGTATTATTGAATAAAAAATATTTTACCCTTGCTTTGTTTATGGCAAGCAAGTTCCACCTGGAAGATCAGGTAAAAGACACATTTGCGCATCAGTTCAACTCACTAGCTAGTCCTCTTCTACATACATTGATGATGAGTGTAAATATCTTCAGCTGCCAGAGAAAGTATTCTCATTTTACTAAATGTAAACACTTGTAGTGTAGACAGCTCCCTTTAAATGAGTTTGCCTAATTACCTTTAGTTTCAATGAAGAAAATCAAATGCTTATAGTACACAATTTATCTCATTTTAAAGTAGACATCTAAAATAGGTCAGATGAATCATGTCTTAAAAGAGGCTCTTTCTCTCCATTGAATATAAAGGGAGTCTGGCTTGACTAGCTCAGAAGTGTACACTGTATATGTCTAAAGTTAGGTGAAAGGAATCCCATCCCACCTGTTTGTGCACTTAATAAAAGAAGAATACCAATACAGTATAAAAATGAATAAACTGTCCCCAGGCTTTAAAACAAGCTGTTTTAATCTTGAGCAATTCAGGTCTTAATTTAGGGTTTGATTCAACTCCCATTGAAGTCAATAGCTGTATGTCATAAGAGGAATTTAATGAGGCTTGTCAATTATTTTTGTTTACTCTTTCATCAAGGATACTTAACTAAATTCAGTGAGAAATGGATACCCAGTGCTTAATGAGAAAGGATGTTATATAAATACAGGTTATACTTTGAACAGGATTTTTTTGTAAATTAGTTTTTTTTACTTCAATCTTTTAAATTATGTGAGCAGTATAGATAAATCCTTAGTGATAAATGTATTTAATAATTCTAATTCAAGTAACACCAGAAAGTACAGATGTTGTTTCCTTCCACAGGATATTTTTAATTAATATGTGTAATATATTAAACAAAGTCCAGCAGGATGTTACTGCTCTGTTTAAGTGATGACTCTGAAACTTGCTTTGCACTGTCAATTTTGCAGAGCTCCTCAGTGCTGGACCCCAGATAACAATAGGCGTATAGTAGTATTTATGACACAGAGTGCAGTGGATTCATAGTTGGAAAGTCTGATAAAAACTTTAGGAGCCTAGTATAGGTGATGAAAATGAACAGCTATGTAAATGAAGCCATTGAAGATTTCCTATGTAGCGTGGGTGTAATCCAGCCCTGATCTCAGTGTGGGGAACTGAGGAAAGAGTGGGCATGCATTTACATGACTGTGACCGACACATAACACAGCAGCCTCTGCTGGCACTAATGGGAGAGATGAAGCCAAATGATTTGTGTTCTCTTTCCTCCTTGCTGTTTTCATGCTAAATATCTAACTGGCTTCACTGTTCATTGATTTGCATGTGCAACTGGTACAAAGGTCTTGAAGGAAGGGAGAGAGGGAATTCTGTCAAAGGACTTCGCATCTGAGTGAGATTAACAAGCTCTAGAGTTAAACTCTAAATTTCTATTCTCTAATTCAGTTTCTATTTCTATCCGAAAGTCTGCTTCAGAGTAATACAGGTTTGAGATTCTGAAGCCAGAACATTACCAGGAGCTGTGTGAGTGGTGTGAGACTTCCCTTGGCTCTGCACCGAGAACTGTGCATTACAGGTTCCCCAGCCAAGCCCCATTTGACAGCCCTGGTGCAAAGGCAAGAAACATCAGCTTGGAAGGATCCTTTTAAACATATTAAAGACTGAAGTAGCAACTCTGCATATTAATAACAAGATTAAATTCTAAGGACTGTATCAATATGGGAGTGGCTGATGGCAAAGGACTTCTCCAGTGCACCTGGTAGTAAAAGAAGAGGATTTAACTAGACAGAGAAATATAAGTAGCTTTGCAAGGTTAGAAACAATGATACAAAATCAAATGCTTTTACCTTTATTCTCTCTATTCCATTCTTGTAGCATGAGATTTTTGGTAAACAAGCAGTTATCCTTAGTCTAGCTCTGCTGTGACTTTCCTAGCTTTCATCCACTCAACATCCTGGCTACCTTTGATTGCAGCACAATCCAGATGCTTATGAATAGTTAGTCTGTGTAACTGTGTAAGGGAGAACTGTGTGCTCTGCAGAGCTCTTTAATGGGGAGTACTGAAGATGATAGCACATAATTCTAGTAGGGTAACTTTAGCACCTTTGGTGCTCTCTTCCCAGGTAAATCTGTGCTTGAATTGTTCTAACTGTCAACCTGTATTTAAGAAAATTTGATGCAGGCTAACTGAAACTCTGGGTCCTGAAGGGATGCAGAATTAAGAAGTCTTTCCTGTTCCAATTGAATTAACTACATTAGTAGTTTTCCTGCAAATTATCACTTTGATAATGAACCTTGCAGACTTTGTATTTCATACTGAAAGAAACATGAAGTCTGAGTGCATTAAAAGTGACAGTGCTATGTAATCCATTACTTTTTTTTTTTATGAGGAATAATGAAAAACAGAGAAATTGTGTTAGTAATCCACAGAGAAGGTGTTAGAGGCTGCACATATATATATATATTGATGTAACTGCAGCATTTTCTGGTAACTTTTGGTACAGTGACATGCTAAAGTATTTATATATGATCTCATATTCCTGTAATACCATCCATAAATTTTGTCTTAGACAGGTCTATTTCAACAGACAGAAGAATTACACACAAGTTTTATAACACTATAAAGACAGGATGAGTTTCACTTTCATAATTACTAGCACAAAAATGGTAGTAAAAGCATTTTGATGGCACAAGAGCTATCAAAATAACTTATTCAGTTTTAGCTTCTTGTTTTATTTACCAGCTCACGTGAACTACAGAAAAGCCTCTTTCTTAAGAGCAAATGAAGATGGCAAAGCCTTAGTAGTGGCTGGGCTTTAAAGGCAAGGGGATTTATCTGAGGTGTGTATGTTCAGTAAACAATCATGTTCATCTACTCTGCTGGAGTTGATGGTGGAAATGTTGTCACATGATCAACATGGCAACAGTCATTACCAAATTAGTAAAATTGCACAATAATGATTTTGTGCCACGTATGCACATCCGTAGCATGGGTATTCTGTCTAGTATCACAGGCTAATTTGCAAGGACTTGCCTACCCTGCAGGTCCTTTGATACCAGTCCTATTGCATTACAGAGATCCTTATATAGTAGTGCTGGTGTACTTGACAGCCTGTTTTTGAGATCACTTGCTGCCCCAGGAAATATAAAATGGCACCAGTAAGATTGACTGCCTTAATCTGGCAGGATTGGCTACCTAAGTGTCTTAGCATGTTGAAAAGCAACATGTTGCTTTATCTGGGTGACACACTATTACTCAGCAACAGCAGCAGCTGCCAGCAGCAGTGGAAGTAGTAGTATGGCTCCCAGCTGGACAAATAATCATTCTGGAGGGAGTTAGGAGCTGGCTGTTATCCTTAACTTCTCTCCCCTGTATGGGCAGCCTCTGGTGATGGTAGCTACTTTTTGTATGATCTTAAAAATCATGATGTTGTTAGCAGCTGGACATGCTATCCTGGAGATGGGGATGGGAAAAATAGTAATGAAAAAAACAGTCTGTTTCTAAGGAGGAGCGGAAGGAATCCTGCTACCCAGAACAACAAAATTTTCCCCTCTCTCCTTAATTTCCTTAGCACTGTGATGCTTGGCAGAAGATGCCTGAACAGAAGGCAGAAATAATTCTGTGCCTTTGCAATTAACCCCTGTCATGGATGATTAGGTCAGAGTACCAAAATTACTTTTTTATTCAAACACCTCTTCATTCAAGAGGAGGAGCAAAACCAGTTCTTCCTCCATGCCCTGATGGTGACACTTGTATCTGTTTTCCATTAGCCCTGGTGTCAAAGAACAGATCTGTATTGATTCATAGCTATGAAAAGACTTTGTCAGCCAAGGCCAAGGTAGTTTGTGTGCTGTAGTGGGCTGACTCTGGCCAGCAGCTGAGCCCCTACCAGTCTCTTGCTCACTCCCCCCAAGAGGGATGGGGGAGACACTTGGAATACCAAAAGCTGAAAACTCATGATTGAGATAGACAGTTTAATAGGTGAAGAAAAGCTGCATGTGCAAGCAAAGCAAAATAAGGAATTTATTCACTACTTCCCATCAGCAGGCAGATGTCCAGCCACTTCCTGGGAAGCAGGGCCTCAGCATGCGGAATGATTACTTAAGAAGACAAATGCTTTAACCCCAAACATCCTGCATTCTTCCTTGCTTCCCTGAGATTTTGTTGCTGAGCACAGTATTGTATGCCATGGAATATCCCTTTGGTCAGTCTGGGTCGGCTGTCCTGGTTGTGTCCCCTCCCAGCTTCTTGCGCACCCCCAGCCTGCTTGCTGGTGGGGCAGAGTGGGGAAAAGAAAAAAAAACAACCCAAACCTTGATGCTGTGCAAACACTGCTCAGCAACATCCAAAACACTGGTGTGTTATCAACACTGTTTTAGTCAGAAATGCAAAACACAGCAGGCTGTGAAGAAAGTTGACTCTGTCCCAGCCAGACCCAGTACAGGTGCTGATCATGTTCTACAGCTCCTGCAGCAAAAGCCATCACGAGAGAAGAGGAATACCTGTGCTGGAAGAGGTACCTATAGAGGAGCCTGACGTGTCTGGGGAAGCGTCTGGTGTATCACTACGTCAACCTACAAATCCCTTAAAAATCCATAACCTGTTAGATGTCTGATTGATGCCTATCTGGGAGAGAAGCATACTGTCACAGCCCACGTTCTCTACTTTTCTGAAGCAGAACAGATTACAATTGTACCTATGTATAAGTTTTGTCTGCATTAAAATTCAAGCCATCAAGGGCTGCAGCTTGATGGACCCAGGCTGTGTTCCGCTGCAGGGTGAATGCGGGGAGGGAGCTGGCAGGGAAGCAGGAGGCCGAGGGTGCGGGAGGAGCCCAGCCCAGGGCACGGCTTCGGCTTCGCAGGTGGGGCTGATGCAGAGGTGTTTGGGCCAGGACCAGGAGCGGCTCCGCTGCAGGGGTGTAGCAGCGAGGGGTGCAGCCCCAGGCACAGCTCCAGAGGTGAGGTAGGCATGAAGATATGAGGTCCAGGGTGGGGTGGGAGAGTGGCAGGCGTGCTGGCAAAATGCCCAGATCCTGGCTCTGTGCCCAGAAAATGATAAAAGGGGAAACCAGGAAAGGACCAACCACATGACCTTCTTATCAGGGAAACCTAATTTTGGCTCCAGCAAGGGCTGCGGTGATACCTTGCTGGTGCAGGAGATGGTGGAAGCAAGAGCAAGGGCCACGGGTAGAACAAAACAGGCTCTGAGGAAGTCAAATGTGTGGAGAGATTGAGTAAAAGATGAGGAAAATTCTGACTGAGCCTAGAGTCTGAAGATAAAGAAATATGTTAAATTGGAACATGCATCACCCAGACCCAACAATCACCAGCACTGGTGACTAGGAGGGAGGGTAGGAGAAACTGGTGAAAAGGGTGGTGAGACAGCTGTGGAGAGTTTCACAGATCACTTGCGCAGAGAGGCAATGCCTAATCTGACAGAGCCTACTTAGTGCCTAGTTGACCCAGCAACATATTTCAAGTAACTTTGAACTGGGAGAACACTTCTGACTAGGTCACTGATTTCTGCCATGGAGGTAAAGTATTATTGACCTAGTTGTAGGAGGTTTCAGCTCCACTCTAGTGGATGATCAAACCGGAGTGATTCCTAGAATGGGGAGGGGGAAGGATGTTGATTTGGTTGCATAAGAATCGGACTGCATGAGTGTATGAGAGCAACCAGGCGGTAAGAAAGAGCATTGGAGAGCACTAGTACTGTGGCCTGAAGGGGAACCAAGAGGAGTAAGTCTTAGTCGCTGGCTCACAGCCTTCCTCAAATCTTCTATTGGATTTTTAATTCACATTACTTAATGACATATAATTCTTTTTTATCACTGTCATAGATATAGTTCTCATTTATCTCATAGATATCACTGTCATAGATATAATTCTCATTTAACAGAAAATAGTAAAGATCATATTCATGTTCATGCCATGTTCCACTACAGGAATAAAACAAACAGTAAAATCTAGTTCTTGTAATGCTACATGGATCAGAAATTTTGAACTCAGACCTATCTGGAAATAGACCTAGGCTTCTGAATGTGGAAATTACCCTCCTGTTGTTGTGTGTTGTTACTATAGTTAGAAAATAGGACTTTGGATACATGATTTGCACAACCCAGATATGCAGCGAGAGAACAGATATTTTTCTTCCAGTGAAAACGATCCAACAAAATAGTCCTGAGTACTGTCTAACTGCTTGGGTTATGGGTAAACACAGTTAATATATAGTGAGGTATTTGCAAACTGGCCAAGTAACTTTGTTCAATGGGCATCCACTTAACCATACACTTAATATAAATGATTTGTTAGTAAATGTATGAAATAAGATCTTGCTCCAGTGCAAAGTGACTGTAAATTGGAGGCATTGGTAATAACAATACTGGCATATTATGTTCATGTGGTGATAACATAAACTACTGCTCAAAGTACAAGGCAATGTAGCCATTGAATGTTTTCCTTATCTTCTGTCTATTCTTCAGTGCCCTGAATATTACTGTTATTTTCCACCTACTACTCCTAAGCTATCTTCCTGATAAAAAGATAAACCTTGTATTTCCAGTGCAACTGCATGTGATTTTACTGTAATGATTGAATTCTAGATGATTTGAATCTCTTTCTTCAGTGTTCTTTGAGTCAAATTGCTGGTGAGGTCTTTTTTCAGTACTGTTTATATGTATCTGTGGGAAGAGTTTATTTCTCTGTAGAAGCCTTTGCAGAAGACTAATGACATCAATTCATCTCACTAAATGTGGTATCAATGCAGGTATCCACTTAAACATTTGTGAATGATGTCACCTCAACAGCTGTAGAGCTTCTATATAACAATCTACATATCCTAGTATGTAGCTGTGCTATGGATATTATAAGTGGCAAGGAGGCAAAAAACTACAGTGGTATCTTAGAAATTATGGTACAACTTTATTTCTCTAATTGGAAGCTCTTGGAAGACCAAAATGACAAATTACTAAATAAGTGCATAAATACTTGTAAAATAGTTTAAAACCAAACTAGTGTATGCCTCTGGTTTTGAAGAATCTGTTTCCTAAGAAAGGAAAAGTTGGGTTTGTTTATTTTGAAACTCAGGAGAAAAGGGGAACTCGTATGTCACCAGTTCTCATCTCCTCATATGTCACCTTGAGTCAGAAGAAAGGTCTCTGAAGGCATGTGAATGGATATAATATAAGCAAAGATAGCTTCTATGTCTGCACTCTTCACTGAAAAACTGTTAATGTTGAATGCTGTACGAGCAACTGCTGATACCAAGATAACTGTTGATAGGAGCCTTCTACCTTTTGGAGACTATCCAGCCTATAAAGTAGTTTCCCAACTTGCTTTTAAAGGCTGCATTATGGTAGGAAAATTAAAGTCTCAAATGCTTCTAGGTTTTGTTGCTCTCTTGTAAAAATCTGTTCTTCCTCCTTTTATTGTTTCTGTATTTACAGGCTGCAGAGGTAAAATGATGTGGTTAAGTGAACAGGGTAATAAACTGTGAGCTTACATTCAGATAATGGTCTCCTACTGCTGAAGAAAGTCATGAAGTAAATTCAAGACATTTATTTTAAAGCAAATTTAAACCATTATTGGAGCAAAACTGACACCTGTTAATGTTGATCCTAGACCACAGAATATGAAAGAAAATTAAGCTTCAAGGTTTCCAGGGCAGCTTCCATCTATGCAGTAAAAAGGTAATCCAACACAGGAATGTCAGCTGAGACAATTGAGATACTTCAAAAGCAATGTACCACGAATGCTTCTCGTATTGCTAAAGACAACAGAAATGGTGACAAATTTACAGCAAGGACCCTTAAATATTTGCAGTTCATCAGAAACTTACCTGTTGGTGGGAGTTCTAGTACTCTGAGCACAGCCTCCTCCTGGCAGCTGTACGAACTGGAGAAGAGCCACTGTGAATGCCCGCTCCTCCAGGCTCCCCTGCACGCAGCGCGGTACCGAGCTGCTGAAGAGTCAAGGAAATGAACTGAATTTAAACATTCCATCGCTGTGTTGGCAAGCAGGGTTTGAGGCTAGGTACTGCGAGGAACCATTTGCCTGAACTCTTCAGATAAATGCCTTGCACATCAAATCAGCATGTAGACAGCTGATTTGATAGTTCACAATATGGTTAGTCTGTAATTCCTTTAAAAGATACCATTAACTATGTCTATCATAGGATTTTTATAGAGGCTTTTCTGTCTTTTTAGAAAGTGTTTTTCAACAGCTTATTTTTCACTACATTTTTTGAAATTTGAATTGATGCTCACATCCTTCATGAATTACAGTATGTCTCCAAGGTCTTTATTTGGCAAAGCACATTTGTCCAGTCTATACCGGCCAAGAACTGGCACAGAATCTGTTCATCCTGTACAAAGATTTTTTGGGGGCCTAAAAAAATGCAGCTACCCATTCTAACCTGTAGCAGTTGCCTTGCCTGCCTCACAATCTTGAGGACTGTGAAGAGCTTTTAAAAACCTATCTGTGACACCAATCTGTCTTTCCTGTTGCATTTGTTGCCCATTGAACCCCTCCCTGGAGCCTCAGTAATTGGATTCATTGCAGAAAGGCATCCATGAACAGGAAGTTTCTTATTAATATTACTGCAAGGAATGGGGTGGAGTGATTAGAATGAAGATGCAAAATAGCTGCTATCAAGAGCAAGGATCAAAGAGAAGGTGATGAATGGCTGGTTTTGGTTGCTATTGTTTTTGAAAGTTAACTGAAGGGAAAACAAAGCGAAACACACACACACAAATTGTTCTAAGTTAAAGCTATTGGTGTGGATTCTCAGTCTACCAAGTTCACTCGTGCTGCACCGTTTAAAACAATTCCACATTAGGGAAAAATCTCTTTATTCTCCTCTACGAGAACATAAATAGCAACACAAATGCCTCTTCCTTCTTCCTAAGTTTAACTGAAATGTCTCACTGTACACTGGGTTTTCTCCTATGTTCTTTAGTTCCTTTTCAGGCATGTGGTTTTTAAGCATGACCTGTCTTTTATGTTGTCTTTGTATCTCATTCAATAGCATAATATGCCGAATTATGCTGATACGTATTATGCCAATTTTTATGGCACAACAAACAGTAAACACAGATTTACAATGAAGCACAGTAACAATAATAAATAGTAGGAAGAACAGAAGCTTTTTGTCACTCCAAATTTGAATTCATATTTGTTTTTCTCTGAACCTGTGGACGCTATCCCAAGCACAGAGGCAATGACTGATGAAAGGACACAGTCTTGTCGTGGTGTGCTTCTGCGAACACTCAGTGTGATTAGATGTCCTTCTTACAGTTTTGTTCATCCCTAAAAGGAGCTACCTTCTTTCCATGTCTGAATTGTTGCAGTTAGCATGAAACCTAAGCCTCGTGGACATCTACAGCAAAACCCCAGTGAAGACTGGATTTCATGTTTTAGCAGTATTTGAGTTGCTGTGTTTAGAAGGAAGCAAGTGTTCTGGGTTGTCTTCTGAGAGAAGCTAAGCTGCTCAGATGTTGTTTACTTTATTTACCCTTTCTGTGCAGTGAAGGTGCTACTGTTTTCCTGATGTCACAAGGCTGTTAAGGGACCGGATGGTATAGAAAAACCAAAGTGACCAATACAGATTGATGTGAATGAATGCATGCAGTTTTCTTCTGTGCCAGATAAGGAAAGCCAGAGCATAGCATATTCTCTTTGGACTTTACTGAATGACACAGCAGTATAAATTCTTCACAGACCGTCTACAGTTTGGGGGTAGAAAGCTGAGTACCGCTACTATTAAAGCTCTACCTGTAGCCATCCAGCCAGAAAACATAAATGTATACAACATCGTGGTATACAGCAATTGCTTTCAGTTGCTCCTATTTGCACCTTGCAGAATAATTTCTAGCTAGACAGACAATGAATGCCTAAGAATCTTATAATAGAAACAGTTTCTTTATAACACCCAGACTTTAAGGGCTGTAAAAATCAACTCGGAGCCCATCATTGGTACATATAAAATTGGAGCAGTTTTTCCTCATATACCTAATTTCACCTTTATTTACATTGAATTTTAATTGCCATTTTATTACCTAGCCAGTTATTCTACAGTCTTCACAGGAACACACACACGATAACATACTGTTGGGAGCAGCAAGGCTGCTCTGCAAGGAAAGGTGAGGCGGGAGTGCAGAGTGACAGCAAGGCAGGCAGGGACAGTGTCCTCCTTGCTGACAAGGCGCAGTCCCACCCTGCCTCAGCAGCATGAGCAGAGCAGGTCCCGCGGTGGTCACCCAGCTCAGCCACATGCCAGTGATTACCAGACACACAAGCCTGTGGTGATCCAAGGTCAAGCCAGGGAGTCAACTCAGCACATCAGGGTCCATGTCCAGACCAGTGAGGTGCATGGCCAGGCATAGGCATACTCACAATGTAGCTCAGACAAGGACTGGTACTAAGGCTTTGCCTCCTCATTTCTAACTCCACTTTCAGTTCACTTCTGAATATGTTGAAAATCATGGGCCAAACCCCCCCTACAGATTGCCAATGGTGCTTTCCCTTTACTCTTCAAGATATTTATTTATGCAAGAGGCGCTTATAAATGTAGCTTAAATATTGTTCAGGCATATTTGATTTGTTCCTTTGTGAGCAAAATAGGAGACTGCCAAGTAACATCTGCATAGATGAGTGCCGATGGTTGCATGGTTATCCATGTCCCCCTGGAAGCCGTGAGCCTGAGCTCTGCGGTAGGAAGTTTACACTGCCAAACTGTACCAAGAGGCACAGCCTGTTAGCTTAAACTGAGCGGCTGCAGCAGTCAAGCTCCTGAATTTGGCAGGAACCAATCTTCTGTAGAGCTGTGTAGAGCTCTTTTGGGTTTTTTGTTTGTTTGGTTTTATGAGTTGTTAAACCAGTATAATTTAAATCTGAAATAGAGATGCTGATTTCATTAAAGAATACGGAACATTTTGTGAACCGGATCCAAAAAATAGCCACTGAAAGATTTGTTCAGACTTTAACTTTGCCCATGAATCAACCACATCTGCTGAAACAACCTGTTTCCTGAGTGTTATTGTTGATGTTAAAATGATTTAAAGGATTGCTAAATGAAGTGAAAGTAGAACACTAATCTGCTGAAAGGCTCAGTGAAGCTTTTTAGGTCCATGTTTTCACATGCCTCTTATTGAGTCTTTACATTTGGTGAACATCATTAAACTCTTTGGGGAGGGATGTGGGACAGTCAGTTCCAGCTTGCAGGCACTTAAATGTCATGTCCATATGTCATGCTCCCATTATAGTGAGTGGAGATCCAGTCAGTACAGCTAATGGACTCTAGAGGGGGATTCAGATGGCTAAATGAGATGTCTCTTTCAAAGTGAGCCAAATAGCTCTACAGTTTCCAAAGGGATTAAACATAAACATCTAGTGCCTTAGGGTATAGAAGCATCTGCACAAGGCTGGCAGATATGACATGGGGCATATGGGAGATCTGTGCCCTTCTGGAGAAGCAGCTGAAGCTCAGGCTTCAACATCTCAGATGGCAACAGAGCCAGTGAACCAAGGCACTCCATTTAGATGCCTGTATGTATGTATTTAAAGTCTGGAGCTGAATCCCACCCCTGGGATATGATTGTTAAAAAATGTTAAATCATTGGGCTGGTTTTTCTAAAAAAAGTATCCAGAATCTCCCATAAAAAATGGTGTTTTTCTTAACAATGTTGCTGGTTTTGATTTTTCCTGTGTTCTTACAATCAGCAGTAGTACAGAAATGTTATTGCTAGATTCAGAAATCCAACTATGCAGGCACACAGTCAATCCATCGTGAACTGACCTTCAGTAGGCAACTGTAGACAAATCTGCACAGCTTCACCACCATAGTGCTTCCCTGAAAGAAAATTTTGTACCCTTTCCTTGCATTAGCGAGTGTGTAGATGAGGGGATTTAGTGCAGCAGCTTTTCTGCCTCCATTTTTTAGAATGCTGCAATCGCTCTGGTTTTTGGAGGTCACGTGTGGCTACTCATGCTATAGTGACAGTATCCTTTTCACCTGAGTCTTGACAACACTTTCTACTGGAGAAATCTAGTACAACTGGAATAATAAAGCATGAAGATAAAATTATTATTTGATATGTCTTTGCAGTTCTATACAGGATTAATTTGGTATGACAACTTTACAGTTCATGCCGCTATTATCCATATGGGCCCATGCTGGATTCCTGCCACAGCACAAGCATAGGGATTGTCAGCAGGAATGGTTGAGTGGTATGGACATGGGCATGGGGCTGCCCTCACCTCTGTCAGTGTAAACAGGTACTACCAAGGAGGTTTAGCTTCAGTTTCCTTTTGCCTTCCCAAATGGCCTTTCTGTGACTGACTCCCAGCCCATGTCTCTTCTCTAAAATTGGTCTCATGACCCATTACTATCAAATATGGGTCTAATGAGTATGAACATTTAAACCAAATTTAATTTCTACAGCCAGAAATATGCAGATAGATAGGGCAGGCTGGGTAGATTACACTCCACAGTCACACAAAGACATGTTATTAAGTCATTATAAATAGGAGAGAAATGCACACCTCAGAGTTGAGCAATACACCTAGTGAATAAACTATAGAATCAAAATAATAAACTATGACTCTTTCTCCAAATGCAAGAATAATCAAGCATGTAAAAACAAGGATAATAAGGCATAAGTGCCTGCTGCATAAAGGTGCAGTGCCTTTTTTTACATATCTGACAAACTAAATATATTGTACTATGCTAATGGGCTGGGAAAAACAATACATTAACTGTCTCCTGAAATGACTCTGAAATACAAAGAGCCCAAGAACTGTGCTAAATGCAAGGCCTTTTTTCCATAAAGTTCTTTCCTAATTAAAGGGCAGCATTTAAGTGTGTCATTTTGATATTACGCTTCAGCAGCACCATGGTGTATACCATTCTGTTTCGGAAATGGCATTCTTCCAAAATGTGTGATCGTCTGACAGGTTAACTGATCTTTTGTAATTTGATTTGTCAACTCTGTATCTGAGTCAGGAAATCAGCTCAGTTTGCGAAAGAACTGTCAAACATGTTCAGAATTAAACACACATTTATGGAGTTCCCTGAACTGCAATAACAGCCTGTGCCCCTGGCCGTCACAAAAAAAAAAAAAGCAGGCTTGATTATTTAATGGTTCTTTTCAGTGTGTACCTGTTACGATCACAGTTTAGTACTCATTTTTATTTCTACAGGTCTGTTACGGCCCCTAGTGGCTTAGATATACCTAAACATCATCGTGGTCCTGGCACCAAAAGCTCTGAGACGTGCAAAGTGCTACAGGGCAAACTGCAGGAAGCAGTGAAGTGATAGGGCCTGCTTGCAGAGCCTGGGTGTGTTTGACAGTTCTCTGAGGAAAAACAAGTTTCAGCAAACCCCGTCATACACTTCTTGCAAGATTTGTCATGCTTATAATTTTCAATAAAAGCACTTTTGTTGGCTTAAAGGAAAAATGTTTTGATTTTGTATTTGTTTTAACCTCCATTCCTGTGTCTTTGTAGAAAAAAAAAAAACAGAACAACTACATAGCATAACATTTTGAAGAGACAGATGGTTTTATTTAAAGGCTGAAAGTATGACACAGTAAGTAATTCATATTTTAAATTACTTTCTGTTTCATAGGTGGTCAAAAGCTTTTTCCTTGACTATGGGAGTGTTCTCTTTGGCCAGGACTTTCATCACAACTTTCCCAATGTTCAGGTGGGCTTTCACTGGCAAAAAGTTCATTTTGAGGGCCCTGCAGACTAAATCATGAATATTAGAATCACCAACAGCAGTCCCTTAGAAGACAAAAAGTCCTTTGTCATTCCAGAAGAAATGTGTCTATGCCATCTTATTGAAGAGCTCTTTAGCTTTTTCCCTAAAGCATTCTGTTGTATCATACAATATCATCTAACTCTTCCTGACCAACAGTATCAATATTCTTTGGTGTTTCTAGAGACCTGACAAACTGTTTTTGCTTCTGATTTTGAAGAAATTTGGTTAATTTTCCCCTATCACTGTTTTTCACATACCTTGAATGTTTCTGAAGCATCATGGCACAAAGTTTAATTTCACTGTGTAAACTTAAATCTGTCCTTTGGTGAGTCATTTTCATTTAAACATTTAGTAAGTTGGTTGCTGTCATTCTGATCAATATAATTGGCATTTAGTCAAAAACCTGGTAATCAAGAAAACAGCAAAGCATAACTTCTCTTTCCTCTCCCGCTTTTCCCAGTCTGTTTCACCCCAGAATTTGAGAGGGTAACAGGCTCATAACCTGTGTCTCTTAAAAGAATCCCAATCTAGATACTTTTTGAAGGACAATTTTAAGAATTGAGGGCTGTTTCCATAGTGGCGGCTACTAAATTGTCTGTGGCCAAAGAGAATGAGTGAAGGACTGGATTGAAGAGGGCCATGTTTCTCTCCATAAAGACATCATTTGTCCTCTGGTAGGCTCAGGCTTTGAAAAAGAAGCAGCTACTTTCCAATATTATTTTATATATGATAGTTGGCTTCTTTAAAATATAAAACTATTCAGCAATGTGGAAGGAAAAGACTTAATTCTAAAATTTTCTGTGGTAGGAACATTTAAATCCAGATACCTTTAAGAAATCTTTCAGAATTAACTCTATGTTGCCTATGTATGTCTGCATTGCCAAAGTTGTAATCAATAGTTTCTTCCAAGAGTTTTTAAGCTGGACCAGGCATTCATGTTTAGAGTAATAGTATGACTACTTTTTTTCCAGAGCAGAATACATTTTGGAGTGTCCACATCAAACCAAATTCCTGTAATTTACATACTTGCTAAAAGTGTTTTCATTTTATTACTTCCAGAAGAGGAGCCCATAATGTCATCTGCAAAATCTTATTTACTTTATTGTTGGGAAACAGCAGCTCATTACTAAAAGGAAAGTGCAAACTCTCAATTACACCACACAATATTCTTGGTCGTAACTGACAATATTTACTCACCACAACTTACCCATTTGCTCAGACCAGGAATTGCTGAAAGAGTTTCTACTGTTTTTTTGAAAATCCAGTTTAACCTTTAAAATTTAATTTCTTGTGTGATAGCCCTTTTATTATAGGGCTACCCAATATATGAAAACCCAATTCTATGGGTTTTCTTAATTATTTTTTCTGTACTCTGTCTTTTTTATTGTTGTTTTCCATTACAGACACCTACTGTGCCTCCCTTTTAGAGTTGCTTACCCTGGGTCTGCATAAATCTCAGTGCTGAAATCTCTCTTTTAAACTGACAGCATTGATTTTTTTCCAGCTTGGGGTTCTCAGAGTAGTACTTCTAGGCTGAGCTGAAACGAGGTCCTGGGCTGGTGGGCAGGCACCGGGGGAGGCCTGGCAGGGACAGTAAGGTCCAATGGTGCCCTCAGGGCCCTGACACCCACCCTAACACCCACCTCTTCCCTGAACAGTTCTGGCCACCACGCCTAGCAATGCTTGTTTAAAATGATTTTTCTTTTTCCCGGTAGGATTACCATTTTTTCTGTGTCATACTGTACGTCCTTTAGATAAAATTTCATAATAATTTCTTATAGGAACATTGCTTCTATTGAAAGTAACATTCACAAATCCGGCTGCCACTTCCATATTTTTTTCAAAACAGTCTGAAGTTACATCTTAGTACTGCAAATAATTACACTGGAGATCCATCCTTTCACTGTGGGTGTTTTCAAGCTTCCACGTCTCACTTACAGACAGTCAAGCACAATCTTCAGATGCAAATTCTTACATGCTTTCTATCCAATCTCCTGAAGCATAGCAAGTAAGCCTTGGAAGATAAGAAGAGTGTTGAGAGCTGCTCAGCTGAGGAAATTCTTCTAGCACTTGGCTGTTTCACTGAGAAAGGCTTTACTGGTGTTTCACTGGCATCTTGTGCATCTGGGGTCACTTCCTCCCAATTTGCTGATTACTTCTTTAGATAGGTGATCAAGATGATGTGGAAAAATAGAAAGGAAACAGGCTAGTGCAAACAGGTTGGGGAGCAGGGCATGCTCATGGGTGGCAGCCAGACTCAACCAAGAGTCCAGCTGATCGGACAGGTCTGTGGTGATGAGGCAGGCCCAAGGTCAAGCTGGGAAATCAATTCCCTGGTCAGGGTCAGGATGAGGATCAGGTCTGGTGGCCGCAATAAGGGTCAGACACAGCTATTGATGACCAGGCTGGCCCAGAGGGGCAAAGCAGGTCCCAGGTCAAGCCAGGAAGTCAGTCCGCAGCTCAGGGTCCCAACCAGGGGGGTCTGCGGCCAAGGAGAGGCACGGCTGGGGCTGGGCTGGGTCTGGCGGGACGTGAGGTACCTCAGGCAGAGCCTGAAGCCGTGGGGTGGAGCTGGGCCCGGGGGTAGGGGGAGGCCTTGGGAAGGCTGGTCAGGACCATTAAGGTCTATGAGTGCCCCCAAGGCCCTGACCTTGATATTTGGTGCCCTTGTCCTCCTCGTCACCATAAATAAACCTGCCCAGACACATACATGTTTGTGCTTATGAGTAGGAAAGACTCAGTATGCATGAGAGTGAAATCTATGGAAAATGCTACTGAAATAGGTCTTGTTTAAAATAAAAAATTGCCGCCGTGTTCTCTGTGGTCTTGTATAGAGTCTTGTCACATTTATGGTTATAGCCACACTCCCTTCCTTCATTTCTCTAAATTGCAAGTAAACAACCGTGTTAAATCATTTATTTGTCATCTTGTAAAACCAAATTTTTCTTCTCTCTCTCACTCTTTATTACTCAGAAGGATCTCAGGTTTTGCCACAGTTTTAGGCATAGTACTATTACAAGACAGCTGAAGTAGTCTTGCACATTATAAATAAATCAAATTTAACATGGTAGAACTAGTTCCTGTATAGAAGGGAAACTTTTAAAAACCACTGGCTGTTTCTCAGGCAAGCCCCTCAGGGTGAGAGGACAGCAGAGAAAATAGAAAGGTGACTCCTAGGACTTTGCAGGATGCCAGACCTCCAGCACAGGGCTGAGATCTCCAGTGTTTTACCTTCTACTGTGGGATACAGGACAGGCTGCTTTGGAATTTCTGGTTTTCCTTTCCTGGTATATGAACCTCTTGGCTAATGAGCAATCAAATTATTAAAAATCAGTGTAAACATACATGCATAATTAACAGTGTTTTCACAACAGCAGCATAAAAAGTTGTTTTAGAAATGGGACAGCAAGATACTATCTTCCATATATCTTTTTTCATTGAGGATTTATGTCCATAGTGACTCACAGACCGCTGCTGCTGTTCTGCTGTGAGAGATGAGCCTGTAGGCAAAACATAGACCGGGTGAGCAAAGACAGCATGTTCTAACACAACATTTTTACCTGTGCCTTTACTTACAACAAGGTTAAACTTACTCTGGTGCTGCAACAGCAGGAATTCTACACAGGAGGGTTTTTGTTTATTTGTTTTTCTATTGCAGATAGAATGCTTAAAGTGGCAGCTGAGCCCTGCGACAGTCTGATCGTGTTAGACTGGGACCTTGTTTTGTATGTCAAGTTAATGTGCTGTAATCGTGGGAAAGATGTGCCACCCCCAAGGAGCACATTCTTCAGGGTGGAGCAGCACCTCCTGCAAACAGTTTTTTACTAGGTAATTTTGGAAAAAAAAATCTTGTTTCAAGAATAAAACCTTCAGTAGTAGCCTTATTCATCTTAACAACACATAAACCCCTAGTGGAAACTATTGCATTCAAAGCTGTACCAGGGAGGAGAGATCCCATTGGGGCATATTTAATAGAGATTTTTCCAGCCCTTCCTGAAATTAGGAACTTAATGTATTTTAAAGGGAAAACAAACATTTCTATGATCACAGGTTTCCCTGATCTCAGGGAGGAAGGAAAACATCTTCAGTGACACACTCAACTTATGTGGAGCTAATTAAGAGACACTCCCTTTTCCCTCGGCTTTCTGGAATTCCAAACCCTCATCAGAGACAGTAATTATTTTGGGAGTCTTTCACTGTTCCCCTTGTCAACGTGTTTACTTCCTTCTTATGACATTGCATAAATATGTTTGTGATTTTCTCTTCCTGGTGTGGCACGCTAACTCTGCAGCCTGTTTTTAATTTTGTGTGCTGACGAAGTGCTAAAACTGACTCAGCACATTGTTTCTGACCATTGAACAACTGCAGAGCGATGCGGACCTTCCCCGTAGGGAGGGGTTCAGAATCGGTGCACGTAAAGATAGCATAGTATAAATTTGCAGGTTGATTTAATCTAGTTACTTTGAGAGAGACGTGCCTCTTCGTGAGACCACCCTTTTACCACGCAGTGCACAACAACTCTGCGCGTCTGTAGCTCTCCCCGTGATACTCCGCCAGCTCTTCGCAGAGCTCAGGGCTCCGGGCCAAGGCCACCAAGACTGACTGCAGCGGTGCCACCAAGGCTCCAGACACACATTGGACAGAGCTTACACCCAGCGTCTTAAACATGAGGCCCGCCATATGTCTCTCAATGGCTTTTCCATTCTTCCAAATTTGTCCGGTTTTCCCTCCAGTGAATTAGCAAATAAAGCATTAATGGACTTAACCACTGAACTCTTCCCTTTACCCCTCCAACCCCCTATTTTAGAGGATGAAATTGACGACAATACCGAGCACACACTCCTTTTCTATTACGGCTTTCTTTTTTTTTTTTCCCGTTTTATAATCTCTGTCACAGAGCACATTTTGCGTGCTGCGCCAAGAGCTCATTTTGGGGCTTTATATTACCCCCAGCCGGGTCTTTTCTTCAACTCTTGTGCAACCTCTTAACTTCCCCACAGGCCGGGGACAGCCCAGAGCGCCGCGCCGCTCCCCTGGCGGCCGAGCGGAGCCGAAACGAGCCGAAACGAGCCGAAACGAGCCGAAACGAGCCGAAACGAGCCGAAACGAGCCGAAACGAGCCGAGGAGAGGCGGGGCGGGGCCGGGCCTTGCCCCCGCGGCGCGGCCGGCTGACGCGCTCTGCCTGCGCCCAGCCCCGCCCCCGGCGGCCGTGTGCGTCCCATGCGGGGCGGCGGGGGCAGCATGGGTCGGGCCGGCAGCGATGGCGGCGGGGGTCCGGCGGCGATGGATCCGGTGCGCAGTTTCGAGCGCTGGAAGAAGAAATACACCCGGCGGACGAGGAGGCTGCGGCTGCAGCGCAAGGAGCGGAAGCGGCCCGAGTGGCAGGTGGAGCGGGAGAGCATCGGCCGCCTGGTGCAGCGCTACCCCGAGGTACGGCGGGGGCCGGCCTGCGGGGGCGGAGGAGCGGCCCCTCTCCTCCTGTGGTGTGTGTGGGAGGAGGAGGAGGTTGACGACCTGGGGCGGGGGTGGCGGTCCTGGGCAGGCGTGGGGAGCAGCCCGAGTTGGCCGGGCTGTTCCTCAGGCTGTTGGCGGTGCCTGTAGGTACCAGGTTTGTTGGGTGCCGCTGCTCTGTGGCAGGCAGAAGGGCTTTCGCCTCCACGCGGCAGGGACGATCCTCCATGCCCGTCCTTTCCCTCCCAGGCAGGGGAGGAGAGGGCAGTCCCCGCAGTCCCGGTGTTCTGGGGGAGGTGACTGTGGGCAGGCTGCGGGGCCGGGGGCAGCGAGACCCTCGGGAGGGGGTTGTTGTCGATAGTTGAGAGCGCAGTGAGGAGGAGGAGGAGGAGGAGGTTGAAGCAGATGGTGGGAAGGGTTGTAACCGGTGGTACTTGGCCCTTCTGACCAGGCAGGGTGTTGTTTGTCTCCACTGAAGATGCCCGAGAGGCAAAGATCGCACGAGAAGAGAGTGTGGTGTTTTACCTCAAGTCAGGAAATGGGTATTTGACTGTTAGAGCCAGGGTTAGTGGTCTTGGTTTTGTCACCCACATTCCCTTGAATCCCTCTGGGAGATGGCTGGCTTTTGAGCTGTAGTGTTGCTTTACATCCTGCCAACTTTTGCTGGTCTGTAATTTCCAGTGTGAGAATGACTGCAACAGATAAACAAGACAAAATTAAACAATAATGAAGAGGTAATAATGAACGATTTTTTTTGGTTTCATTTGTTGACATATGCTGCCACACATTTGCCATCACAGATGGAAAAAGTGAAATTTAGTTTCAATGTGTCCAAATCTTGAGACTATATTCTGTGTTACTTATTCATAGGTGATCTGTTATCTTTTGATCCAGTGACTTTTGTTGCCTAACTGTAAGGCTGTTGATGAACATTGTCTTCTCCATCCAGTTGTGCTCACGAAAAGCATTAACAGCCTAACTGATGTGCTGGGGAGCTGTTCCTGTAAACTCTTTCTAGTCTGCTTTATGTCAGATTAGTCAAGTTAGATCAGAATACCGTTTGAAGTATTTGAAATGAGCTGGCTACTGTCACCTAGTGCTGATTAGAGAGAGCTCACAAGTACAGATTCCCAGCAGATTAACAGAGGTAACGGTTTCCAACAGGGAAACAAAGTATGTAGAAGCTACTGTTGTTTTCCCCTGGTGCATGTAGATATCGAATAGATCTGTCAGAAGATCTACTTCTAACACCAGTCCTTCTTACTCCTGCCATTTGGACTTTATTTAAAAATAAACCAGTATCTTTGGAGTTTCAGGGTACTACAACAGATCATTCTTGTGCTTCTGGAGGTTTGTAAGGCAGAGAAATACAGGAAGCTTTGTGACATGGCCTTTCTTAACGTTCCCGTGCCTCGCTCTTTTAATACTGTTCTCACTTTTTTTCCTTCTTGGACATCTTTAAAAGAGCTAGGCTTATGCATCTAATGATTTTTAAATTGATTTAGAGGAGTTCAAGGTAGAAGAGAAGAACAATATTTGTCCCCTTTGTGATTAATATATCCATTCTTACAGGGTCATCTAGAGTTAAAAAGAAGTTGACCACTGAAATACTTAAAGCAGCCTTAATTATTCAGAACAATTTCCCATTGCTGCAATAGCCCATTTCATGTGTCACAAACCTATTAAAATCTATCCCTTTAGTTGCACATAATGGATTGCTTGAATTCTTTTTTGATGTTAGTAAGATAGTTTTCCCTCCTGTAGGCATACTGTTTTCCTGTGGAGACAGTCTTTTAGTTGAAATTAAACTGAACCTGTATACATCACTGAGTTGTGATCTGTTAGCAGGCAAAATAAGAAGACTGGGAATTAGCCCAATATGCAGTATTGCATGTGATGGATAATATCTTCAAAATTACTAACTGAATTTGGAAATATTTGTCAGAAATTACAATTTGTGAAAGTTGAGAAAAGACTTTTTAATGGTGATTTCTGATAGTTTTTCTCCCTTCCCAGAAGTGTACTAGCTTGAAGTATGTGCTTCTCAGCAAAAGTAGGTTTTATAAAAACAATTCACTTTAAGATTTCTAAGTAACATTTGGAAAAAGTTTAATTGCTCTGCTAAGACCCAGTGAAAGTTTGAAATCTACCTTGCAAAAGCTTTGTCTTGAAATCTGTCAGAAATGGTTAATAAGGGTGTTATTACCTCTCACCTAGAGATGAAATTCATGCATTAAACTACCTTTCTTGTTTTTACTAGAGTGAACTAGGCTGAAAAGAGTAATGTTGTGATCTAGGTGCTTTAAACAGGTGTAAACCCTCAGTTTTGTATAATAGCACAGCCTGCAGAAGGTTTGGTACTTCGAGTAGATAGAAGGCTGATCTGGCAGTTCAGTAGCTCTTCATTTGAGGCCTTCTCTAGAATTGTTATCATGAGTTGTCAGGAATGTCTGATGACCATTTTACTTGGTCCCTGTTTTGGGAGATTTCTGTTCAGCAGTCTGTCAGAGATAAATGATACCTTATTAGAAATGCACAAGTTGTGTAAGTTCCGAGTTTGACATTTAGAAATCTCAGTTTATGGATGCTAGTCAGTATGCATTCAAAGATGTGCAGTCTACCTTCCTCTTCATCTGCTCAGGCTTTATAAATACAGTCCTCTCTCTCTCATTTTCTTCCTCCTGAGTTTTGTGGTTTTTTTTTTTCTGTCCTGCTCCTATTGGTTGTTGTGAACTTTGCCAGTGGAAGCTGTCAACATCTTTTGATGATGTCTATCCGCTAGAACAGACTTGAAAGTATTACATTTTTCTTAAGATCTCTACTTGACATCTCAACGTTTTTTACATCATTGAGCTAACTCATTGACTCAGACACATGCTCCTGGGGGTTTTGTGTGTGTGTTATTAAGAGCTCTAAAGCATGCTGTAGAGGTGGATGCATACAGAGAAGTAAATTATTAGGTGTCAGGACAATGAACTACTTTTTTAGTACGTTTTGTACCCTTAGGACAGCTCTAAAAAATTAACTATACCAAGCGCTAGAGGTTGGTAAACCTGGTGAGCTTCAGGACATATGTGGGCTCTTCTTGTCCCAATCAGGTAGATGTAAGATTGCTGCAGTTCTGGGTCCCCAAGTCTGGAGGCTACAGAAGTTCTGATTTTTGGAGATACTCTATGTATGTGAAATGGTTAGCATGAAGTTTAATTACAAGTTAGGTCTGGGGCTTGTGGCATGCTGCATTGTAGAAAATTTAGACCTTGCTTGCATACTACAATATCTTTTAAAATGTGATTTGTAAACTTTTTTTTCCTGAAGAATACTGCATCCGGTTTTGGACCCCCAATAAGAAATAGACATCAATAAATGGATCCAGTTCAGTGGAGGGCCATTGAAATGGTGGGGGCTGGAGCAGTTGCCCTGTGAGGAGAGGCTGGGGGAGCTGGACTTGTCAGTCTGTAGCAGAGATGGTTTTGGGGTTGGGATGGGGACTTAAGAAGCTCCCAGTGCCCATGGGGAGATCACTGAGGAGATGGCACAGGGTGGAAGAGCAAGAGACAACAGGTGTAAGTTGACAGAAGAGAGGCTCAGCCTGGAACACTTTTTCCCTATGGGGACAGTCAGGCAGAAGCACGGGTTGCCCAGAGAGGCTGACCGGTCTCTTTCCTTGAATGATTTCAGGACTGGACTGGATGAAGCCCTGAGCAGCCTGTTCTGACCTCAAAGCTGACCTGCTGTGAGCAGGAGGTTGGAGCAGAGGCCTCCTGAGGTCCCTTTCTGCCTGAATTGTTCTGTGATTTCATTATGATCTGAGCTTTAACTTGTGCTGTTAGCCTGTGTGGTTGAATACTTAATAAACAGTTTATGGTAGAAGAGCAGTTTGGCTTAGGTCAAACTAGTATAGATTGCCTGACCAGCTGACTTGGATCAGGCTGTACTGAACTACTACATACTTATGTTAACAGCAACTTAAAGAATGCTATTTAATTTCTCTGTTATACTTAGATTGTAGCACTGATTAAACTTACTTTGTTTCAGATAAATGCAAGTGAAATTCAAAGATTTTCAGATTTTCCATTGTCAAAGAAAACGCTAAAAGGTGAGTACAAAAGTTTTCTTTGGAAAATAGTTTAAGTAAAAATGAATGTATTATTTATATATCTGCATCTGAATTTTTTTTTTTTTCTTTAAAGTAAGTTTTAGATAAGTGTTGCCATGTACGGTGTTTTCTAAACGGATGAATACATCTCTGGGCAAGACAACAATAAAATTTCTTTTTTGTGTTTTTTTTTTCTTTTCTCCCCCTGCCCCCGTTCCCCCTCCCGCACTCTCTTTTTTCACATTCTGCAAACACTAGGATTGCAGGAAGCTCAGTATCGCATGGTAACAGAGATACAGAGGCAAACCATAGGTTTGGCTTTACAAGGTAAAGATGTACTTGGAGCTGCAAAGACTGGATCAGGCAAAACCTTGGCTTTTATTGTCCCAGTAAGTAATTTACATCCTTCCATTTGTACTTAAACCAAGTTATCCGGGAAGTACTGTATGTCAAATAGCTTCAGTTAATAGATCCCAGGAGAAAAGTTATGATTCAGCTGATGTAGATGTTCCAAGAAAGCCAAGATACTAATTCAACAAAACTGCTTGAGGTTCTGAAAGAAGTGTATTTTTGACTGTAGGAGTACTCTGACACCTAGAAGTTCTATTTTGATCCTTGCATTAGTATGCCCTGTGTGATTTAGAAGGGCTTTGTTTTTCTCTTGGGACTCTCTTTTCCTGGTGCAGTTCTAGTTGTCCAATTCTTTTAAAATTTAAAAACTTAAGTGTATGAAATAGAATGGTGAAATTTCTTCAGTTCCTTAGACTTCTTTTAGATGAGTCGTTTTCACCCCTTTGAAATTTTAGTATTTGGACCTTATATAGCAAACTTAAGTTTAGTGATTGTGGACTTCCATTTCCTTGTTGTCTTTTCTGAACTCCTTAGAAATTGCTTCTAGGCGCATGCAGGAAAACAGGATGAAAACCCCTGTCATGGATAATACATGTTTGACTGTTCTACTCAAAACATCATGCTTTGCATTTCATTTCTTTAAGTTGAAAGTATAATTGAGATGTTTGCTTGAAGTGCGCCTATAAGTGGACACAAACCCCATCATGTTATGATTAGATAAAGGGAGGAATATATGTTGGTTTGATTATGGAGGGTTTTTTTGGTTTAAGCATTACTTGTGTTTTTGTGAGCATGAATTTCTTTGGAGCCTATTCTGTTATTAACTGTGGGAACAGTAGTAGGTGTTTTAAATCTTCTCAGCTAGAGAGGGTATTCATGCTTTATGCTGTTTTTTTCTTTTAAATTGTTTTTTATTAGTAAAGAATAAATATATGTGGCTTCAAAAGCTGGTTTTGTGAACTTGAGAAACAAAAGTGAGATTGCTCAATTAGTTAATCTAGGAGCAGAAGTACTTTGTTTTATGAACCTTATTTTAAAACAGTTGTAGGGGAGAAAAGGTCTAAGAGAGGAGCTGGAGAGATGAAGAGTGAAAAAAAAATTGTACAAGGATGCTTAACACCATTTAGTATTTCAGAATGCTTCAGGTATTCATACCTATGATATCTTTGTGTTAGGATTAGCTGACTAAATGTTTCTGCAGTGTGAATTCACAAGAGGAGGAATAGTCCTGCTCTGAGGTGTATGGCAACTTTAGTTGGAATGCTCTGTTTATAATGTGTGGATAGTACTGCTTCAAGACTATAACCAGAATTAAAGCTGCAATAATTTGGCTTTCTGGTTCCCACAAAACCTTATGAGCAGGGAAGTTTCTTGTGTTTTTCTGCATGTAATTTCTAGTCTTGTATAAATGATTGAAGCTTACTTTCCAGAATTTAGCAGAGTAGGGTTAATTGTGCAGTAAAATGTTTACGATTTACCACCCCTAACTGTCTGTCATAGGTTGGTACTGGCGAACTTTGCTACAGCAAGTATCATTACCATCAGTTAGAACTGATACATAATCTGTGAAATGTATACTGATGTTTCTTCAATTCATTAATTTAATTAGTGTGAATTTATTTTTTTATGACACTTTTTTGTTACAAATTTGTTGTTATTACATATTTTCCTTCTGAGATTTTTATAATGGCAATTTTTTCAGGCTTTGGAACTCCTGTATCGCCATCAGTGGACTTCAGCTGATGGATTAGGAGTTTTGGTAATATCACCTACACGGGAACTGGCATATCAAACCTTCAAGGTTCTGCGTAAAGTGGGAAGGAATCATGAGTTCTCAGCTGGCCTTATCATTGGAGGAAAGGTGTGTCCTTTGTTTGCCATATGGAAGCATGAATGAGTGCTATATTAAGTGGTAGTTTAGGAAGAAACCCTGGAAGCAAAAAGTCAGGGAAGAGAGTAGTTAATGGGAACCTATTGGTGACCCATTTGTTTTCCTGTCTGTGTACTCTCTGTCTTTTGAAACTTTTGCATATTTACAGTGTTTCCAGGTTATGTGACTGGATGGACCTTCCTGCCAAGCCTTCCAAGACTAATTTAGTTTAGTCTGAAATAGTTTCTGCTCAAGCTACAAGTGTGAGCATGCTGAAGAAATTATGATATCTCTGTAGAAGGAGGAAAGGCTGATCCTTCGCTGCTCTTTCTAAAAACTATCAATAGGTTAAACAGACCTGACCATCTCTGGTACTGGGCTTCCAGTGTGAACAACTAGAGCTAAATTGGCTTAACTCTTTTTCAGGATCTGAAAGAAGAGTCTGAAAGAATCCACAACATAAATATGCTTATTTGCACTCCAGGACGGCTTCTACAGCACATGGATGAAACTTCATATTTCTATGCATCTGATCTGCAAATGTTGGGTAAGTTTTTTTAAGTACTTTAAAGTACTCAGAAATATTTTGTAACAGTTTGTAGTTGTGTGGAGCATTTCCTTGGGTAAAAAGTTTATCCTAGTCATGGTATGTAGAATGAATGGCACTTAAGTTCACACATGCACAAATTAAAATAGAAAACAACAAAACCCCTTTCTTGTGTGTACTCTCTCTGAAACAGTTGCTGAGCATGCTTTCCTTAGGATGATAAGAGCAAGTAGGTGGGTTAGTAAGCACCACAACCCCAAATGTAGTGTACCATATAATCCTTTAGATCTGTCTTGGCTAATGCTGGCCTTTCCTTTCTGGCTATGGCTCTTGTGTTTTTCCTGACATGATAATTAACTATATGGAATATCCGTTGGAGTGTTTGTATTTTGGGCCAGTTGTAGAAAACACTTTTCTTTTAATTTTAAGACAGATTGCTGCTCCTTTCATTGTTTTGTTAGCGTAGTTACCTTTGTTTCTTTTCATCCTTCCAACCTGAATAAAAATAAAAGTGTAATGAAAAGGTTTGCCTGCCACTAAGAACTGCATAATCTTTAGCATAGCTTGAGGAACTTAGAAGCAATTAAGAAGCTAATAAAATCTGAAATTATGCTTGCTACACTTAGTACAATTCATGGCAGTTAGACAAGAATAGCATGAAATGTAGGCCCTTTTCTTAAAGCTTTGTCTCTGTGCTACTCTGTTTATACCCTGTGTTTCAGTGGTAAATTGAGCTTAGGTACAGAAGGGTCTGTTTTGCTCTGTCGTGAATAGTATAGCACTGTTTTATATTCCATGCTTTTGTTTCAGTAATAGGACAGGGAGTTTGTAATTTGCAGTCTGTCTGCAAATTGCTGAACTATTTACTTGAAATGCTGATCTTTTGTGCTTTGGTGTGTGAAACCGAGGGCTGTAATGCATAGATTATGGGAAGTGCTATCGTTTCTGTTGCGGTTTTTTTTTTTTAAAAATTTTATGGAGTATGTGAATGAAAATAATCCTGTCATACACAGTAAT
>JANZLQ010000027.1:9307743-9333195 GCA_026212715.1 Elanus axillaris | reverse complement strand
TAGAAGTATGTGTTTCCCCCCCCCCCCCCAAGACTTTCTGCAAGTAAGATGCAATTTTCCACAGAACTGGAATGAATTGTATCTGGTATCCTCAGAGACTGTTAAAATCACAATGAAAAGATGAGTCCCTGCTCTGCTTTCTTGATTACCTTGAGGAGATGACAAGATAAGTAATATCACCAATTACTACACAGTCCAAGAAAGTTTGATTACTTTGAGGTTTTTAATTTACTTTTCTCCAGCACAGTTGAGGTGCATACTTGGTGAATAATAAATCACCAAAGTGAATTAGCCTTTTAGGACAGATGTTTGGTTTTGGTGATGATGGACAACTTGAAGACTACAGTCAGCAGGAACAGGGAGAGCTCCTAATGTCTCCTCATCTGCAGAAGTAGTAGTCTTCCTGCTGAAGAATTTCAGTAGCTGAGGTTGACTTTTTGCTGCTTTATCATCTAAAAGGTTTAAAGGTTTTATCTGTCTACTGAAAATAATTACAGAAATGTTCCTTTGTTGGCTTTAGTGGAGAACTTTTATTCCCTTAGGATACTGAGGGATGTTCTTTTCTCTCATGTTTTAGGCATTGTAATGGAAACAAATTTTTAGCAGAAGAGCTAAGTGTTCTTTATTCTTTATGCCAGTTTTTTAGTAGCTTGTGCTTTCATAAATTTGCCAATATAGAAGCTTTTAGTATGAAAGACACAGAGAAAACACTTTTGAAAACTTAAATTTCCCCCTGAAACCTCTCTTTGATGTTATCTTTAAGACCATAATTTCTCTGACCCTTGATGGGTATTTCTTCCATGATTTGTACGGCACTGGTCTTTCATAGTGTGTTGCACACTGAATAAAATAAATACAATAAAGCAACAATTTAAGAATGCTGAGTCCGGAACACCAGGATACGAAATGCCAGAAGCAACAAAACTACACAAATCACTTCATGCCTTTGGCTAAATTTAAGGAATCTGCAAAAGTTATCCTTTTAGGTTTTTATATAGTGTGATCAAGACTTTTTGTGTCTTCCTGACAAATGAGGAAGATTCTTGTTAAGAGACTAAATGGACATTCTTTCCAGATATTGGATCATTCTCATAGCTTTTTTTGGAATCCTTTCCTTTCGTAGCATCTGTTTTGAAGAGAAGATCAGAGCTGTGTGTTATTCTGTACTCTAAATTGGGGAGACTGGTATTGGCAGCAATATTATCTCTGTCTTCCTGTCTGTTACTACCCTTAGGTAGATAAGAGAGTATTTTCATCCTTCTTTCCAACAGTGCTCTGAGAGCTCAGGTTCTTTTCATGAAAAATTAGCTGCCTTGGAACTGTGATCATCAATTTTTGCCATAAAATGCAAAGTCCTCTAAGGTTCACTGGCTTTCCAGGACTTCATTGCTTGTTCAAGTAGTGGCAGTGTCTGACATGCACCCACTTTGTGGAAATATCTTCTCGAATTTGGCTGGGTTGAAATATATAGAGCTTTCTTACGAAGTGCACTTAGTCTATGTAATGAAGTCATTCCCAACCTTAATTATTATATAAAGGGCCAAAACATTCATGGGATGTTGGTCAGCAGTGACGTATGTCCTCCTGTGCTGTTGGTAAAAATAATAAATTGCCTTAAACCAAGCATATGGGTTGCTTTAGAACTCTTTTTTTTTTTTTTTTAAGAAAGATTCTACAAGCTGATATTTCTGCATTAAGAACATTTTAGGTCTACTAATTAAATGGATTAAAATCAAGTTAGTATAGTTTTTGTACAGTATATCTCCCTCACCCACAATCGTAAAGCAGTATTTTTTGGGACAAAGTCCAAATGTCTTACCGTTTGTTTTGATACACTTACCAAACCATATAAAACCGTTAAATTAACATTGTTTTAGTAAGTGGCAGAGACTCTCCTCTTTGCATCAATTTGATTTCCATGTAAAATTTCAAATTCCAGAATGTAAGGGCTGAAATCTCATGACAAAAACATTTATTAAACATTTTAAAATTATCTTTAAGAGTCATTCCCCAAACCTGTCATGCATAGCACTGGGGGGAGAGGAAGGCATCTGAGATAATTTTGTTGTGATTTTTTTCAAATTCATCAAATGAAAGCAGAGAGCTGTAATAAAAGCTGTCAGACTGTTTTAACTGCAGATTTTGTTGCTACTTCCCTTGCTTACTATGCTGTGACAGATAGTGTTTATAGTTTTCAAACAGTTGTGCAGTACTGTTTTTGCCAAGTGATAACTGTTTATACTTGGAGAAATGTGGGCTCTCTGTATTCCATCTGAAATTATTTTTATCAGTTAATGGTATGAATATTGTTTGGTGTGCCTGAGAACATACTTCTGCACTCTTTCGCCTCCAACTTAAAAGCTTCTCTTAAGCCACGGAGTCTTGACTCGAATACTTTCTTAAGTAGCACTTACGTCCACTTTTATATGCACAAAGACTGAACTGGTGTTTTCTTCTGTAATTGCTGAGCTTTTATTGGAAAGATGTGGCCTACCCTGGCATAGTCCTGTTCTCTGTGGTCTCTGACCCAAACACAAAGTAATAGCATCTCCTAACCTTCTGCTGGCAGTTTATACCTTTTGTATAATACCTTTTCCTTGATGGGTCTCTTGATGGAGAAGAGTGAATGCAATTGGAGTAAAGACCCAACAGGAGAATGTATGATGGAGTAACAGAAGCTGAAGATCTATGAAATGGCAGCAGGCTGAGTGGAATAAAGTTAGAGGAAACAGTTAACTTTCTGTATAGGAAACAAAAAGGACAAACCAGATAGGCATAAGATGGATGAAAAATTTTACCAGTGACAAATATGACTGGAATAGGAATCAAACCAAAGGCCTGTTAAGGTAGTAAATAATTTGATATAAAATGGCACTTGAAAAACAATACAACGAGTATTTTCTGTTTCAAATAAATGGAATACTTGTAGACATAGCAGTTTATGTATAGGCTTACAGTCTGCTGCTGTCCAGGGACTTCCCTGTGAGCAGCTCTTGGCAGTTAGAGCTGCTCTACATAGTAACTTGCCACTCTCTTATTTTGCTTTGTCCCACACATTGCTCTCATCAGTTGACTGTGAGTAGGATTCTGTCCAATTTTGGCATAGTTCTGAAATTTAGTTCAACTGGTGTTTTTTATATAATTGAGGACTCTATGTAGTATTTTCCTATCAATCTGTAGTCTTAAGAACTATTTGTAAATGTAAATGAAGAAATAATATATGTGTTACAATAGATATGGACTTAGATAATGCAGATAAGCTAGCTCATCATTACTACTTTGTCAGTGATACTTACACCCACTGTCTTGTTTATTTACTAATGCTGGTGGGTACTTTTTTCTCCAAGAATGCCTTCAAGTTGCTAAATTTGTCAAAAGTAGGAACTGACATTTTCCTGCGCAAACAGAAAGTGAACACGAAGATGCTTTGTGAATAAAATAGAAGATTTTTTTTTACTTTGCCCGCCATTTATCTTAACTACCAGGTCAGCTACATTTGAGTTAAGTGCATTGAAGAGTGAATTCTAGATATGTTCTTACGGGATCAGTCTGATTGTATTTTTTCTTCTGCACCTAAAAACTGCTTCTGTAAATGAAAGAATTTGTTTTTATGCTTTTCTTTCAGTGATGCCTCTGTGACCTGTTAGAAGAGTAGCCTTTATTGAACATGCGAGTAGGATTTGTTTGACATCAAGGCACTTTATCCTTTCCTGGCCTTTAACTTCTTTCACTTGGCAAGAGGTGTAAAGGAGAATCAGTTGCTACCAGGTGTTAAGACTCACCTGTTGGTAGAGGATGAATGCGAGTACTTAGATCTTCCGATATTGTAAACTTTGATCAAGTGCCATTTGATTACTACAGAAATATTTCTAATCTAGGGAAGAAGAGATCCACTGATCTCAGTCTGTGTATTAGTCCTAGATGTTTAGGGCTTTAGTTGTAGTTTTGAAGTAGGCTCAAGTGGAGATACAGGCAAATCACTTGACTGGTTTGCCGTTTCTTTTCTCTTTGTAAAGTGAGGATTTTTGTTTGCTTCTTGGGCTGATTATAAGGAAGCAAATGTAAATTCTCATTGGTTATTGAAAACATCAACAAGAATTGTATTTTTTGCATGTTTGCTTGAGGTCTCTTGTGTTTTTTCTCCTGATCAGATACAAAGAAGGTGGTGAAGCTTTGTTATTATTGCTTCCCTCAGAAGAAAAAGGCATGGTGGAACAGCTTTCACAGAGGAAAGTACCGGTCAGTGAAATCAAGTAAGTGACTAATGGCTTGTCTGTTATTCAGCCTTCTTGCTATAGGAATAATGTGTGATGAGTCTATGACAGTCCTGATGGAGTAAAGTGCTTGATTGCCTGGATGTGGACAAACAAGGGAGAATTGGTTCGTGTTGTAGAAGGAAAAGACCTTGAGAGGTTACCTATTCCATCCCCTTTCTCAAAGGCAGGATCACTTGTACAAACCATTTTTTATCTTTGTTATCAGATGCTTGTCTAACTTGCCAATTCTTCACTATTTCCCAAAGTGATCTCACCTATACTCAACAGTTCCTACCATTAATGTTTTTTCTTCAAGTATCTGATAAGCCCTATAAATAATTGAAGTGAAATATTTCTTTTGTCCTGTGCCAAGAATATATGGAAAATGATGTATTCTCTTACTCGGCAATACTTTTAATGTAATTGGAAATTATCATGCTATCTCTTTCTTGTCTTTTCTTTTGCAGATTAAACATTACAGTTTCTTTAATCTGTCCTTGTATATTTTTTACACCTGTCTATCATTCTTGTTTCTCTTACCTGTCTTTAGTTCTAGACTATTTCTCCAGTTTGTCATGATATTTCTGAATCAGTGAGTTGAAGAACAGAAAATACAAAATGTGGCTAAATGGTCATTTTACATACTAGAGAGAGTATTCTGATGGAAACCTGTAGAGATCTATGCTATCTGTACAAAAGAGAACTGACTTTGAAGGAGTTGCAGAAGCATATAATGATACCATATAAAAATAAAAAAGCATTTACATTTCCAGTTTCTATTAAATGCAGAGTAATGGACATGTAGAAACTCCCAAAACCCTAACTGTCAAAATAATAATAAAAAAATACTAAAAAGAATTGGTGGTAATTTCTTAATTAGCAGCTATAGGTGGGAAGGAGTTCATTGTTCTTTCAGCCTGTCAGTCTAATGTTAAATCAAAAGAGGAAACAGAATGTGAAGGAAATATGGAAGAAGAATTGAAAGCAAGCCAGAAAATGTGGTATGAGCCTGACTCAGTTTTGAATATTTATATAGTTCAGGTTGCACCATGCCAAAAACCATAGAGTGGAGCTAGAAGAAATCACAGAAGGATGGCAAGGTAGAAAATTAAGTTTCTGTACAAGTGGGTATGAGCAAGGCTAGGACTATGTTACTTTAAAGAGCCGTGGTTTAATGTGAAGATGTGAATATCTAAGCAAAGAAGATAATTAACTGTATGCAGACAGTGTCTGTGGAACAATTGTTTTTGAGAAGAAATCAAAATAGGGTGAAACTTTTAAGTGGTGGTTATTACCTCATTCCTTAAACCTTCAGGTCTGCTCAAAAGTAACAAGTTGTCATTTCTGCAGGGAATAGAAACATGCATATAGCACTTCCCAGATTTAAGGCTTAGTTTTACTTTTTTAAAGTATTTTTGATGTATAGGAAATGCCATTTCAGAGGCACTTGTGAACTGTACTTGTGAACGTTGCTTCTATGTGGCAAACAGAGTACACAGCAGCCAGTGAAGTAAATACACCTTTTCTGGTCAAATGTCTATGAATTCTGTGTAGAGTATGTGTGAACTTCACATAAGACAACTTCCGCTAAAACAGCGAAAATGAGGACTAGAGTGGAGTCAAACAACTACCAAAAGTCTAATTGTGCTTAAAGCTTTCTTTTGACATTGCTGTTAAAAAAAAAAAAAAAAGCACCATACAACAACAACAAAAAGACCAAACAAAAAACCCCTCAACTGAATGAGGACAACATTATAAAGAAACTGAATTAAAGTCTGATATTTTCTTTTCCTTTAAGCATCATAGCACTTTAAAAGGATCTGTTGTATAGCCACCACAGCCTAAGCAAATTGTGTCTTTTTCCAAACTTCATCTTTTTCCTTTTTAAAATGATAGTTATTCAAATAATTTATCTTATTTTGATATTCCCTAAATAAATGTCTGATCCCATGCACATTATAAATATTTCACCTTTCTTTGACAGCTAGGCTTTCAAGTTCTTGAGTAATGCAGTTAATTGTTTGAACAGCTTATCATAGAAAATGGTAAAAAATCCTCTTTAGCTTATATTTATCCATATAAATACAAATCAGTATTTTTGTAGAAGGATAACAATACAGTTTTAATAAGGCAAATATTTCATTTTCCCAGCAATAAATGCATCTTCTATTTATAATACAGGTTAGATGTGTCTCTGGAGAGACATCCATGGCTGCATCTCTTACCACATTCTTGTTAATCTGATGTTACATCAATGGAAAACTCTGGGGGTTTTTTTTGTTTGTTTGTTTGTTTTTTAAACACCACCCCCAAAATTCATTCTTTTATAATGGCACTAGGGCATATGTATAATAAATACATTTAAGTAACTTTCTTAACTGGAATCATTATAAGCAAAGTCAGGGCTTTTGATTGAAACAGCTTGCCCTGAGAATCCAGTTTTTCAATTTGCAAAACATACGTTATTAGTATTTGTAATATCATAATGAAGGGGAATTAGTTTTCTTAGAATTGTCTACCTAATGTGGTTAAGGCTTAAATGTGGTTTAGTATTGTACTTGTAAGAGGCTAACTAAAATCCTTAAAAAAACTTTCTTGTAATTACTTGTGGTTTGCAAACCAGTTTCATCCTAAAAGTTTTTAACTACAAGTTTTCTTAGGTTGTTTCCTTCTAGCCAGTTTCCCAATTAATACAACCCTGGTATGTTTTGTCAGTTGATAAATTGTTGAAGTTGAATCAACCCATGCATGTTCCAGGTCTTCTGTTGAAGTCCTCTGGTGTTGTTTGCGCGTATTGACCTAATTGCAAATTGTCAGGAACTGAGAGTCTGGTAATGAGCATTGCTTGCTGCCAACAGAGTTTAACTCTTCAAACTTCTGAAATTCATTCTGAAAGCTTTTTTGTTTCTAAAATATCACTGTTAATTAAAGTGTTTTGCTGTTGTTGTTAACCTGTTATCTTGCATAGGGATTGCAAGAACCAGTTTTCTGTTACTTTCCTTGTTTTGTATTTTCTGACTTGTAAACAGCTCTTAACGTTTATTTTATTTAGAGCTTTTAAAACATTTCCATAATTTGAAAGGAGAGAGGGGAAGAACTTCTTTTCTTTTCCTGAATACCTGTTCAAAAAGTTAGGGTTTGGGCTGTTTTCTTAATTTTCAATTTTAAACCTAAGCTCCCTGTAGAGCCTGTTAGTATACCATTCCTTTCTAATCCGCACAAGCTGCCAATTTACAGGTAGTAGTTTTAGCAATACATCTCTTTTTCAGTGTTCAAACAGAAAAAGAAAATGCAAAGTATGCAATAATAAATACTGTATTTTGGAGCATTCAAATATGGCAGAAAGCTACTCTGAAAATACTAAATGTTATGTACATATTTATAAAGAACCTATAATTGCAAAGGTTTTAGATGCAAGCTGTAAACTGAAATTATTTTTCATAGTGCCTTGGGACTACTTCATGGCACCCAATTTTTTTGAGTAACAAGATAAGAGCACCTTCCTAAGGGGTTATCATAAAAAATTCTGTGTCCAGAAAATTTCAGGAAAGAAAATTCCAAGTATGTAGATACCTATGATGTAATATCGCTTCCTTTAACATTATGACAACAAAATGTGGTTCTTGAAGAAAACAACAACAACAAACCACCTTTTTTTTCTGTCAGTGGAGAATACTTGGATGTGTATTCCCCATTACAGTAATATTAATACCAGGGAATCTATTAAAACTTGCTGCCTCCCAATTACCATCATTGCTGTAGGACAATCCATTGGTGTCGCTAACCAGCGTGGTTATGCACCTGTATATGATCTGTTGGAGTGAGGCTGGCAACTCTGAGCAGCCTTCCTTAGGTCCCAGCTCTTCCTCTTCTTTCCAGCCTTCCAGGTTGTCCAGTGTAACCATAGGGAGCCACGTTCCAGGCTGAAATCACAGAGCAGAACCTGCTGCTGCTGGGAAGCTGGGTGGAGTATGGAAACTGTTTTACTACATCATGGCAGAATGGTCTTTTTGGTGGTTGTTGAGCTTTTTTGTTTCAGTTCCACTTTGGAGAGGATGGGGAAGAGAGAGTATCAAGTTAAAGCAGTGCATGTATCCTGATCTTAAAAACGGGGGAAATGAGAGGAAAGCAGAGTGTGTATAGACCAGTAAATTTGGAGAGTGCTGTCTGATCAGTACATAAGACCAAGTAAACGGAGTTCATATTTACATCATGGCACAGTCAAGTGTGTCTGTTTATGCAACTGCTAGGCAAAACAACAGTTTCAAAAAGTCACACTGCTACTTAAATGCAAGATTTGTGCTCACAGTAAGAAAAGAAAAATAGCCTAATAAAAATGACAGACAATGTCATAAAATGCCTTTCTAGTCTTTGCATTGTTGGTTCTAGCTCACTGGTTCTTAGCTGTATAGGCAAGCTTATAAATTATGATAATTCATTTTAAGTGTTTAGATTTTAGGTTTGTCTCTCCAAATAGTCACATGTATATAATTGTTGTAAAGAGTCTTATTTGTTCAGAAAGAAATAATATGGAAACTCATTAAAACCAAAATCCAATTTAACAATGACCAGCTTTCTTATGTTTGGAATCCCAGCATGAGATGAAGATGACAGTGGGTGGCTGTCATGATACAGCATTGGAGAGGAGAGAATCCAGTATTATGAATCTTTTTCTAATCTTCAATGTTGCAAATTTACTCATTCATTAACAAACACATAACCTCAAAATGTGCTCGGGGCACCATATTCTTGGTTGACATTGCTTAGATCTACACCACATTATCTTGCGATTCTTTTAACTGTAAAGTATCTTCTCTGTTTCTGTCTTTTTCAAACCCTTTTTCTTCAAATTTCAACCAAATGACTCAAACTAAAATGTATATGTAGTCAACAAAATGTCATTACATCTTGTCTAAGATTATTGTTCATTATGCTTGACACCCCAATGATGTATTGTCTGCTATAAATAATGAATCATATTCTTACAATAATCAAGTCATAGAAGATAATGAGTAATAGCGGGTCCAGGTGTGAATTGGAACTTGGTATGCATTTTCAGTTTGACAGTGACTACACTGAGTACTTGAGTCTGACCTACTCTCTGAATACATCTCCAAGGCCAGTTTTGCATTTACTTAAAGATTTCAAGTAGACCATGTTTCCATAGCTTATGAGAATGTGCAACTGCCAGATGCTTTGCTGACATCAAATATGATGTCTGCTGTTTCTTTCCTGTTCTTAAAGCCTTCTAGTCATGTTTTGTTTCTGACTAAGCTATGTTGGCCATTGTGTGTTTGCGTATTTTCTTTAGGTGCTTACAAGTTGTTTTTATGGTATCAAGAAAAAAGTTAAATAATTAACTTCTCTTTTTTTGCCCCCTTTGAAGATGAGCACTGTGTTTACTTGCCCCGTCTCATAGATTTTTATCTATCTCAGATGAGTTCTCAAGAACAGATACAACTATGACTCAAAGTACTTTGTCTTTCTCTCTAGTTGCTATGGAGCAAATTTCTTTTGACCCAGCTGATTTACCTAAATACCTGTTACCCTGTGATCTGTGATTCTGGTGTGAGCTTCGACTGTGCTGTAGCTGTTAGCTGTCTGCTTACAGCTGCTACTTTGAGTGAAGACACTGGCTAATTTAAGTGTCTTGAGGTCATCTCTTAATAGCTTTCCCATAACTTAGAGCAATCCAACACTTCTTTTGGCTGTCTTTCTTACTATTGGTGTTCATGTTAATTTTTTTTAAATTCTTTTTGCTAGTCATGCTACCCCTTCTTTACTTTTTGTATTTCATTTTGTGATTATAATTCTTACTTTATCCCAGTGTATTTGTGCTGGTTTTGTACTTGTCTTTGGTTCTACTGTAAGCTTTCTTCTTGAGTTTCAGGTCATCCAGCCAGCCTTTTTACTCTTCCTCCTGTCTTTCCTCTGCTGTGAGGTAGTATACTTTGTATTTTTACCTTTTAATACAATTTGGTATTAAGCAAGACACTACTTTTATTTTGCTATTCTACCGTTTTTCCTTTGCTAGGATCATAAATATTTTCATTGTCACTTTCTTAATCTTGTTTTATAGAATAAAATCTAGAAGAGCCTTCTCTCTCTTTACTTTTTCTGTCTTTGATGTCTTACGTGCACTCCATCCTGCATTGCAATTCAAAGACTTGTTGGTCATTTTGTCCCCCACTGCATATTTCGTGCCTTTTCTTTCTTATGTCTTTACACTTTCAGAGCAAATTACATGCTGGCTTGAAACTGGAACTCAGCTTTTTGATCTTTCACTAAAACTGTAGCTAAATAGCTCTTGTGTACACTACAGTTTTCCACTCTGTATCTGACAGAGGTAAGAAATTGAAATGGTGAGGGAATAAAGCTTGGTGTCTTTACAAATTAAAGTATTCTTTGGTAGTACCCTCCAACCCCTTGCTTAATTGCTGCTTTCATATTTAGTAAGAATAATAGCTGATAATAATGCCTTGTGTTACAAAAAATAACTATAGAATGTTTCTTGCCTAGTATTTTAATCAGAGTCATGTTTTTTAGACTGACTTAACTCTATGTGAAGAGGCATGATTGATTCTTTTTTCTTGACTTCCTTCAGCAACAGCTATGTTTTGTTGTACAGTATGGGATGACATGACATGCAGCAGCAAGAACCAGATTAACAAATCTGGTAGTTGTGCACCTCTTTTGACCTCTACTTGAGTGGTAACCTCCTACCATGTTTGATGTGTTGTGTGATATGCTTGGGTGTCACCAACAGATCAAAACCAGAAGTAGATAAGAAAAGATCTGGGCAAATAAACCTGGAATAGTGTAGCTATCACTGGAATAAGTAAAAATCCAGAGTCTGGGAGAGGACTGACATACCTTCTCATTAGGTTTAATGGCACTTTGTATAATAGTCACTGTTCTTTATTCACCTGATTGGTATCTTGAGGAGCTCTTAAATCTGTTTAAACTCAATGTCCTTTATTTTTGCTCATTTGGCCATAAGAAAGAAGTACCTAAATTTTAGTATTCCCAGGGCAATGGATCTTATTTAGGCGTTCAAAAATGCTGAGAATTTCCTTAGGAAGACTGCTATCTCAGTATAAAGTAGTACAATAATTAATTATACTACTTCTATATTTTTTTCTCAGCTTTTTTATAAATTCCAGTTGTTCTTTACTGTTGATTTTGGCTTTGCTTTGGAAGAAGGTTCACCATCTTGACTGAAAACTGTCTCTGGATAAAAAGTCTGAGCTCCCATTTGTCTTTTCTGTATTATTTGTTTGAGGAGTGAGTACTTCATTCTTAATACGGTTCCATTCTCAGCTGTTTCAGAGTGGTAATAAGTTTATGTGTATTAAAGCACTGCAGAAGACATGAAGATACTCCTGAGAGCTTAATAGGTGCTTATTTTTACATATGGTAATAATTAAAGCTCACTTTCTTCCTTTTTTTTTTTTTAAATTAGAATTAATCCTGAAAAAATTACAGACATCCAAAAGAGGATGCAGGCTTTCTTAGCTCAAGATCAGGAGTTAAAAGACAAAGCTCAAAGGGTAAGTCATCTGCTTCACTATAGTTCTCGAGGCATGCTAGTTGAATAGAACTGCTGTTGGAATAACTGACCTGCTCATATATACCCTAGCAGCAGTGTTGGAAACAGCTAAATTGTTCTGATTTTTAAGCTTTAAAACATGGCATCAGGAGAAACAATAATCATGTATTAGCAGTTGGTGTTAAGTATGCCTGTGTAGCTGGTATGAGTTGACATGGGCTCAACATGGGCTCATGATGCTGATGCCTGAAGAGCCACCTAACCTACTGTTCTTGTGCCAAGGTTAAGGCATAGGTGAGGACATTTATTTTAGTCTTGGGTATGAAAGTAAGTTTTGATTTAGTAGTCACTGCTTCTCAGCTGTTTAAGGGTTTCTACTGTTTTGTTTGAGTCTTTCCCAGCTGTTTGAGACCTGAACCTGGGGGCAGGAACCCTATACACCAGTACAGGCTGGGAACAAATGGCTGGAAAGCAACTTTGCAGAAAAGGACCTGGGGCAACAGGTTGTGCTAGTGGACAACAGGCTGAATATGAGCCAACAGTGTGCCTTTGCAGCAAAGCCAGCCACGTTCTGGGCAGCATTGCACAGAGCGTTGCTGGCGGGTCAAGGAAGGTGATCCTTCCCTTCCCTTGCCCTCTGCTCAGCCCTGGTGAGGCACATCTGGAGTGCAAAGTTTGATTCTGGGCTTCCAGTACAAGACAGACATGGATATACTGGAGTCAAGACCAATGAAGAACCACAAAGATGGTTGAGCACTTGGAGTATCTCCTGTATTAGGAGAGAACTATAAATTAGACGGAGCCAGAGTCTTCTGAGTGGTGCCCAGTGACAGGATGGGAGGTGATGGGCAAAAATTTTATATATGAAAACCTCCATTTAAACCCAAGAAAAAACTTTCATTGTGAGTGTGGTTGAACACTACAGCAGGTAGCACAGAGAGGCTGTGCAGTCTCTGTTGCTGAATATTAAAAACTGGGTGTGTTCCTGAGCAGGCTGCTCTAGCTGACCTTGCCTGAGCAGGGCTTTGGACTAGATGATCTCCAGAGGTACCTTTCAACTTCAACTATTCTGTCATTCTGTAAAGCATAAAGCTTTTAAATTAGTGCAAATACATCCGCTTTTTATCGTGTATTCTTGGTAGCACGATGAAGAATAGGAAATGGGTACCCTTTTCAGTTCAGTACCCCTTTTGATTGAAGGGGTTAGGTAAAAGCAATAAAGGCAATGTTCAAGGGACTACTATTTTTGGCGTTTAGGTATCCCACGATTTTGTAGTGCACAAAGTATTACTTGTAGCACGTCAGCATAACCTTCATCCTAAGGTTGCACAGGCCAGGTGTACTGGTGACATACTATGAACATACAACAGTTTCTATCCGACATCACAGAGAAGCTGGCTGGGGAAGGACAAGAGTAGGAGGAAGCCAGCATCATGTTACTTGGAATGAAAATACTAACAAACCTCTGTGTTTCTGGCTTTTGCTTCTTAAGATCTCTTAAATGGCGGAGAAGATAATTCTGAATTAGGCAAAAGAAAATAACGATTAAGGTCAGAATAGCACAAGAATAAAATCAAACATGGGCCATCTGTCAGTGTTACAGATAAAAATTTAAATTAATTAAAAAAACTAATTGCCATTTAATTACCCTTTCAAGCCGGTTTTGTTGCAATTTTTCATCTATGGGTAGCAGTGCAGTATCTTCTTGCAGCAAACTGTATATACATTCAGTTTTTTGAAATCTTGAACTATGGACAAGTGGTTTATCATAGAAGTGTCCCTCCTTAATAAGATTTAAGTATGAGTGTTCAGGCATACTATGCAAATATGCCCCAGTAGTCTTACATATCAATGTGAATAAAACAATAAAAAAGAATGCAAATGAAATCCTGAACTTGGACCCTTATCTGGAATGCTGGATTTCTCAAAGGCATGGACATTGTGCTGTCTAGCCTGTCTGTTGCAAGCTGCCAAATTCTTGACATTTGTAAGAAATAAATTCCCTACCTGAATGGATCAGATAGCAGTGAAACAGCACAGCTATGCACAGAAGTTCAGGTAGGATGTAGTTTACTGCGTTGAGGGCATGAGGTCTAAGTGATTGTGTCCTCTAAGCTTGTTGATTTACTTCAAGATGCTTTTAGTGTGTTAAAAAAAAAAAAAAAGGAAAAAAGAAAATTCTTGATTACTAATTGCTTCAGCAAACTTCATGGTTCATTTGATAGGACATGGTTCCTCTGCTGTGGCTTGGAAAGAGAGTGAATCAGACTGGGGCTCCTTTGAAGCCTTTGCAGTTCTTCTCATGGACTGATGCTTCCTTCTGGCATTTCTTGTAATTTTAATATTTAATACGTCAATTCATCTAGTTCTAGAAACCAGTTTAAAAAAAAGAATGTGCTTTTCTTGCTACTTTGGATGTTACTGTGTAGGGGGTGCTGGGACACTGAAGTGATGTCTGTCCATTAAATTCTTCATTGCATTCAGAGGGACATGCAGGGTGTTAGAGCCTGAGATTCCAGTCATGCCATTACTCTGAATTCTGTCAGAACAGCACATAAATTGAATTGTGTGTGTTTTAATATTTAAAACAATTATCCAAGAAATACATCAATAAATCAAAATTTAAATGCAGCAAATTAGTAGAGTATAGTACTTATTGCCTTGTGTTTCTAATACTTGTACAATAATCTCGGGTGGCTTTGGGGGCCTTTAGCTGCTATTGTAATAGAGCTGTAATGTTTCTGATGCCCAGCCATAACATTTTCCATAATGGTATAAGTTAATTCATATAATATTTTTGTAATGTTAAGTTATTAAAAAAACCCGCCCTTGAAAATGATATCAAAACAGCAAAAGTAGCAGTGGACAAAAGCACCTGATGAAAGAGCAGGGAAAAAGTTCAGACTGACTGAACTTGTTCTCCCTCAGCTGTCCAGTGTGTGCATGCAGAGTGACCAAGTCTTAGCAGAACTGAATAAAATCTAAGAGAGGTGACGGTATTTTAGAAGGAGGTTGAAGTGAAGGTACTGAAATCAAATGACAATCAAGGAAGTAATTTGCTCTTTCTGTACATAATTTTTCTTCTTGTAAAGTAGAACAACTCTTCTATGCTGTATCTAACTTCTCTAGTTTGGGTGTAAGCTCTTGGAGCAGGGAATATCTTTTGCTGGAAGTGTTCACAATGTCCAAAATAATAGAGAATGTGATCAGCCGAAGACTTTAATCATCATTATATTACTATTGAATGATTTTTGAAGCCTCTTACCTTATTTAGATGCCCATTTCTTTGAACACAGAGCAATATCATCCTGCGTACAGTCCATGAGGAACTTAAAAAATTTTAAGTGTAAGTGGGCTGAACCGTGTTGACAGCTGATAGGTATGAGTTAGAACATCTGGCATTTATTTGTTTGTTCATTCTTAGTTATTGCAGGGCTTGATACATGTGCACAAGGTATGTTCTTTCTGCCCCATATCTATCATTTATTAATTTTTAGACCATGATTACCAAAGATATACTAGTAAAGTATGTGGATGGCTTTATAGCTTATCCAACAGGCAGAATAAGATTTCAGTGGAATGTACGGACTCATGTAGATCTTCAGATCTGCAGCTCTCAGATTCACAGAAAGGATACTTCTTGTTTAAGCTGCTTTTTTCCATCTGTCAGCACAGAGAAAAAAAGAGGCTCTGTCATTTATTTTTGTCACTGCTTGCTAGACAGCAGTGGATTAATGAGCTCTGTCAAATTTGAAGCCTTTTCCTAAAGGTTCTAGTTATCTTCGTGAGATGATTAATAATTTAATGTGAGCAAACAAGTGTTTTATACCACACCTCATTCTTGGTAATAGTTGAATGGATTGTGCTAGCACCTTCCACTGCTAAAATTAATTGAAAGACATAATCTGGACAGGAAACTTTACCCCAAAACTTAGCATTTGAAAAATAAGCAAATGAAAATTTACTTCCATAATGAAGTGTTGGGCAGCTTAAAAAGTATATCTCTTAGGTCTACATGTCTTACAATTAATGTTTTTTATTTCAGTTTGCCAAGGGGAAAAGTATGACTTTATAACATTGCTTAATTTACCGTCTCATCTTTCTCTTCACCTTTGGAAATGTTTTTTCTCTTATAAGCATTTAAAGAATCGCCATAAGAGATCGATGCTCCTAACTATTGGGGCTTTTCCTCTTCTATCTCAGGTTAACAAGAAATCTTTTTTTTTTTTTTTTTAATTCCACATGAATTATTAGTACAATATTGCATTATAACATACATTGTATATAACATACATTACAATACACAAATATTAATACAACTGTTTTCTCAGGTACCTGTACCAGAACAGGGGTGTGATTATAGTATGGTTGAATATAACCCTATAAGCCTAATTTGCTATTGTTACTAGTGTTTGCTGGTTTAAGCCTCGTGGTAGGAGTTTTGGAATGTGTTAGAAATTAGGTTACAAACAACAGAAATCCAAGGATCTTTTCTGATACTTAAAATATTCCTGTATTTACGTGGCTGGTGATAGGCAGAAAGAGACTATGTAAAAGAAACATGAGAAGAATAAGAATCTTTCCTTTTGGGAAGGGTGGAGGGAAAATGCAGCACAAGATTAAGTTATTCTCTTATGCAGTGCTTCCAGTTTTCTTGGTGAAGGTCTGGGATTAATTGAAACTTCAGTCTTAGACTGGTCTTAGTGGATGTTGTATAGTGAATTTATGTTGGTCAGCTGAGTTGCATTCATTGACTGCATGTATGTGAGGAGCTGATGGCAAATGCAAGGTACTATGAATTATTTTAGGCCACAGTGAAATGCAGCTACATTGAGTTGAATCACTTTCTGTTAGTGGCTAAGATTAAGTCAGGACACCTCAGATGGATTGCAAGGCAGTCTGTTCTTGCTTCTACATAATTCAGATATCAGAGTAGCATAACAACATTCAGAAAAGCTGGGAGAAGAAAAAAAAATTGAATCAGTGATGTTTCCTTCTGACGAATTTGCCATATTTTCTTTCTAGGGAAAATAACATGACATACCGTTTGGAAATTCAGCCAATTAATGTGCATTTAATGAAATATTTGAATATTTGAAGTTGTATCGCTTCTGTATAAATTTTGGCTGATGGGTATTGTGTAAAAGAATTTAAGTCTGAAATCAATGTTAGACCACTTAATAGTGAAATTCTATTTTGTGTTTAGATCAACGGTATAATGTTAGTTTCATATGTTGGTAATTGAGTGGTTTCTTTTTTTGTTAAATACTTCTATTTTTCTTTCAGTGTTTTGTATCCTACTTGCGTTCAGTTTACTTGATGAAGAATAAGGAAGTATTTGATGTTTTCAAATTGCCTCTAGCAGAATATGCCCTGTAAGTATGATGAACTTGGAAAGTGAAAATTGTGTAGTGAGAAGTTTTGGATTCTATGATAGCTTTAAATAGCTGTTTCGACTATGTTAACACACAGAATTGGACAGTCTTGTATTTACAGTTTCATATTTATGCTGTACTTTTGCATGTTTTCAAAGACATTTTAAATAAAAAAAATGTGTAAACCCAACATATCTCTACAGAGAGAAAAACCTCTTACAACAAAAGGTACATTTGCTATATACGATAGAAGACAAAACTTGTGTAGTAAAAGGATAGAGAACAGTAGGGTTTTTTTGTTTGTTTGTTTGGTTTTTTTTCAGATTTACCCTTCAGCCTCATAGCTAAATGCCAACCTGTAAAGTATATTATTTAAAAAGAGATTTGAGTATGTAAAGATGATATATTACAGTCTCATTTTGAGTGTGATTGGGACATTGCTCCTTGGACATAAATTATTTCCAGAAGATTCAGTGTGCTTGGTAAAGATGAAGCATCTGCACTGGACTGAATAGCATCTATTTTACTATGTCTATTTTTGTACATATATGTGTACCATTCCACATTTTTATGGGAGGGAAATTAATTTTGACAGGTTGACTTTACAGATGACAACTATCTGAGATTGTTTTAAGATGTGAAGTTTTTGAATAATCTCGTGGGACATAGGGTAGTCAGAAGGGAGCAGGAAAGTGCTCAAAGATGCATAGTAAATTAATTTTGTCTCTGGAATTTCATACAGAGAAGACTTAAGTCTTCAAACTTGTCAGCACATGGCATAATGAACTAAAATGTGACAAATTACTAGACTGTAGAACACCTGGTCTTCCTGTGCTGTGCTGCAATTAACATGATTATGTTTTTTAAGGTACATAAGCCTATTATAAAAGATGCTTTCTTACTTTATGGACTGAGAAATAAAAGGAGAACTAAAAGGAGAAATTTAAAAGGAGAACTAGCAAAAACTTGAAAAATTTCACTACATGCATTGCCTGCCCCTTTACCTTTGTGATTTGTCATCATCTTTAAAACCTTATTTTAAGTCTTACTATGCTGAATATAAAGGGTAGTGGCAGAAGATTGGGACTGAGAGGGTTGACCACATAAACTTAACCAGTGTGTTAAGAACCCAACTGACAGATGGTGGTAATGCTGAATTTTTGGAATCCCAGTGCCTCTTTCTGGATTTCAGTATGGTGTGCCATCTGATATTGATGGACAGAGTAGTCTACAGTTTTCTTCTCAGGCCTCTGTGCCAGGATTTGGTCCTTATCAAAGTCAATGCTAATCTCATCTTTGCAAAGTTACTAATAAGTCAGTCCTGTATTAAAATGGAAGAAACCAGACAGTTTGAAAAGAGTAGGAGAGGTTTAGTCAAGACTGTGAAATATATGGAAGCGTAATCAAAAAGTCAGAAGATAATAAATCTGGAGATAACGTGGAGATTCTGCTCTAAATGAAGAGTTTGTTGGCACTCTTCTTCCCCAGTCTCCAGACTGCTAGTCTACCTAAATACACCCTGCAGTGCCTTGGCTTTCAATTCAGTGCACATCCACTGATACAGTGGATCAGTCAGCTTAATTTATCTGAAAGGCCTCAAAGTCTGGTATGTTTGAATTCTGCATTCAGAAGCAACCATGGTTTACGTTCTGTGCACAAAATCATGGCAGAGAATCCTTTCTTCCCTTTAGCTTCTGTGTGTATTCTCTGAAAAGTATTTCAGCCTTTCTGTGGAGATTTACTGCTAGCTTGATAGATGTTACTCCACTAAAAATCCTGCAGAGAAAACAGCCTGCTTAATGCCCCTGTCAGGTTTGCATTTCAGTCTGTCAGGCTGTTGCCCACTTGCTCCATTGCTCTTTTGCCTGGCATGTCTGTGCACTGATGTTCTCTTAAGCTCTGTTGATTGAGTCTGCAGAAATGCAGTAGTCTTTTTGATTTTTATGTATTATATAAAATGATTTATATGTTACATAAATTTATTATGTCTAGAAAACTATATATATATATATAAAAAAATGAGTGTGCATGTCAACACGCATATACACATGTGTATTCTAGAGATTGATCACCTTTAAGCTATGGTACATTAGTATTTGTTCCAGTACCCTCTCATTATGAATTGTTATCAAGAATGATATGCTGGAGGAAGACTTGCACAGACCTTGTGTTAACATAGGCAGCCTTTAAGTTTGGTGAAGGAGAACCTCGATGCTTGCATAAAATAGAAATTTGTGTTTTCATTGCAGAGGACAGCTTTGAAAACGTAACAAAACATAAACAAACAACAGGGTGGAAAGGAATAATTAGTTAGTCTCGCCTCGTGGATAGGAGACAAGGTAATGAGGAGGCAGGCGTTCGAAATACTTTACGTCTCAGGCACTTCATTTTGTTAAATGCTAACATTTATGTATCAGTCTCTAGGGGCACATCTTAACAGGCAAGTGTCCTGGATGATCAGGTTAGTCACAGCTCTAAGGGGCTGCCAAGAAAGGTAATTTCCTCTGTGAATTTTGTCATGTCTTCCAGGAGGAATGCAGCATATTCTTCTCTTTTTGTCCCTGTATTGGTACATAGAGAATAAATAAAGCAGGTTAAAGCCAGGTTATTTGGGAAATGTCTGATACGCACAACTTAGTACCCAGCTAACTTTGCAAGTATTGCTTATGGATCAGTGTTAGAAAGCAGTAGGTAGCTGCAGATGCTGTCAGGTCTGAACTGGGTGATACCAGGATACATGCATGATCCATCTGTCCACATCTGTCTGCCATCTCACTGACCAGGGAAAGCACCCATGGCACTCTCACCCCAGTCCCCCAGGCTGTGGATGTAGGCCTGACCCTTACTGCATGGTTAGGGCAAATGGTTTTGTTGTTACCTTGCTCTGGCTGCCGTGAACAAGTGCAGGTCCCGCAGGCAGCACCCGTCACATGCTTTGCATATCTCATCATCCCTTTGCTGGTTCTTGGCCCTCCTTCTCACTGCTCTTGGACTTCCTTTTCCACACCCCAGTCTCCTTCCAACTAAAAAGCCTGCCGCTAGTTACTTTTTTCTGGTTGTTTCATACACCTGTAACCAGACTTAGTATTTCTCATCCTGTTACCTAGTTAATCTCAGCCTCATGGTATTACTTATGGACCTCAATATTCCCTCCACTGATCTGCAGAGTTTGGGCATTTCTCATGCAACTCCCCCTCAACCACCTGGAGATCCAGTCATCCCTTTCTGAGCTTTCTGTAACTACTTCTGTAAGCTTCTGAGCTTTCTGATCCTGCTATACAGATCTCTGAACAAGCTGCAGTCTCCTCTCGATGTCTGGGGTCATAATTCTCTTAGTCATCATCCTCATTTCTTCTAGGATCTTGAACTACCTTTTCCCATTTTGCAGCCAAGCCTGATGTTGACCTTCACTCACCGTAGAAGTAAATGTACTTGCCCATGCACGAGTAGCAGTTCCAGTAGAGTGCCTCTCGGAGTTGGCTAATCCAGCTAACTTGGTGAAACGGTCTTTAATGTACGCAAGAAATCTCTGTTGCTTGTGCTTTGCTGTGTTGCCCTTTGAGCAGGTGTCAGGGTGGCTCAGGTACCAAGAGCACCAGGGTCTGCAACTGCAATATGGAGGCTTCTTTTACTTTTGTAAAGAAGGCTACATCTTGGTCTTTGAAATGATTGTATTCCAACAATGACATCTTCTTTGTTGGCCTTTGATCCTGACCCATAAACTCTTGATTAGCTTGGCCCTCCTTATTATTAGTGGAGTACCATGCATTTGAGCCTTTTAATGTAGAGGGCTAAAGCTGCCTAGTAAAATAAATAACACAGCAAAAGCGATTTCTCTGTTCGTTTTGGTTATTAATCAGTCCATCTGGAAAGCCTGTTAATTCAGATTTGTGTCACTTCAGTTGATTTGATTTCTCTAGTTTTCAAATGGTTGCTCATCCTGCCTTCTGAAAACATTTTAAATGTTAAATGTAGATGTAGCATATATTGCCAGGCAAGTAATACACATTTCTTCTCTTGAAATAGCTTCTGGGAGTATTTAACCTTTTTCCAGCTATTTTAAATCTTTGTCTGAACTTGTTCTACAGTAAAAGAAATCACTGTGCTGTGTTTCTGTGTGTTCAAATCATTCTGAATAAGTTGACTAATGAAATATGTCTTACATTTAGTAAATGTAGTAACAGTATTAGAATGAAGCACTAACAAGTGTAAAATTCTTCAGCATCTTCTGCAGAAGTGACCTCAGATTCTTTACAAATGGCTCATATTTCAAAAAGGACTGGAAATCTTCTAGGTGCGGATTAGGGACTCTCGTTGGCACTTGGAAGACTGTATGGTCTTAAATTTCCTGTTTAGTTTATTTTGTGCAAGGACAGATTTTGCTCTGAGTGTCTAAGCTTCTGTCTTTTTAATGAGTTGAGAGGTGTCCAGCTTTTCACCCAATCCAAATAGAGGCATAGTGAAGTTGCTATGTTAATGTAACAAGATCTTTGTATAAGCATAGTTAACAAACCTCAGAAAAGGTAGTATTTTGTCTGATAACACCATTCATATGAATTAATTTTAAAAAATGTTTACTAATATTTGATTTTTCCATATTCAATAGCAAACAAAAGTGGTATTCTTCTTAAAGCCATCCAGTGTTCTTTGAGTTTTACTCTTTTAACTTATTCCCTGAAAATCTTTGTCAGCTTCCTTTGAACTGAAGGAGGTACCTGAGCATGCAGGTGTTGTTCAGTTACTTCTATGCATTCCCTGATCATTGTTAGGGAATGATGATGTCTGGCCAGCTGAGTTTCTGTTGATGAATAGAACTGCCAGCTGTACCTTCATGTGTAATAGCAAAATAGTCCATTGGTTTCAGTATTACTTTTAGAAGCTGATTTAAAATGTGTTTATATAAGAGCTTGCTCCGGAGAAGCCATTGCATTTCACATCAAAATATGAAACAGGATTTTTAATTTTATTTTATTTTATTTTTTTTGTTATGTCAGCTGAATTTGTCTTGCCATTTAAAGGCTACCATAGTCTGAGGACTACATTATGCTGTTAGCATGTTTTTAGTGTTCTGTGTCAGAATTTATGAAACCTCACTAAATAACTTAACTGCTTTTTGTCTGTCTTTATGAGAAAACCTTGCACACTTCTCATTCTAGAAGAGTGCATGAAATGCTAGCACTAAAATCAAAGCACAGCTGTAACTTCAGTTGGAGTAGGATTGTGGTCTGAGTGGCTGTTGTGGTTTAAGCCCAGCTGGCAACAAAGCACCAATGAGGCCACTTGCTCACTCATCCCCCATGGTGGGATGGGGATGAGAAAATATAACTAAAAGCTTGTGGATTGAAGCAAGGACAGGGAGGGATCACTCACCACTTATGGTCACGGGCAAAAGACAGACTCAATTTGGGGGAAAAAATATAAAATTAATTTGTTATAAGTCAAATCAAAACAGGATAATAAGAAAATAAATCTTAAAAACACCTTTTCCCCAACCCTCCCTCCTTCCCAGGCTCAACTGGACAGGGAGTGGGGGTTGGGGTCAGTTTATCACACGTTGTCTCTGCCGCTCCTTCCTCCTCAGGGGAGGACTCCGCACTCGTCCCCTGCTCCACTGTGGGGTCCCTCCCACAGGACACAGTCCTTCATGACCTTCTCTGATGTGAGTTCTTCCCATGGGCTGCAGTCCTTCAGGCACAGCCTGCTCCAGCACAGGCTTTCCCATGGAGTCCTGGCCATCTTGGGGGGCTTCCCCCTGCTCCGGTGTGGGCTCTTCTCTCCCGGGGCTACAAGGAGGCATCTGCTCCCCCACTGCCCTCTATGGGCTGAGGGAGGACAGCCTGCTGTCTGCCCACAGTCTGCAAGGGCGTCCCCTCCTTCCCTGCTCCTCCTCTCCTCCTTCATCACTCACTTCGGTACCTGCAGAGGGGTTCCTCTCACATTCCAATCCCCTACTCACTGCAGGTTCCTCTTCTTAGCTCTGCTTACCGCCGGTCGCTGATGGGCTTAGCCTTGACCAGAGGCAGGTCTGGCTTTGGAGCCAGGGAAGCTTCTGGCAGTACATTGTGTCTGTCTGTGTGAGAAAGAGAAGCGAATGCAGATTGAGTAGTTGTCATACAGTACTACTACTTGCAGTACTTTGTCGACAGTTGACAGCAGTACTTTATGTAGAATAATGTGAAATCAGGAAAAGCAAAAAAGTGTTTCTTTTACGAAGGATTTTTTTGCTACTTGATCGGCTTACTGAAGAGATTGCACATTCATTGATGTCGCAGCAATCTATTGTGTTTTTCTGTGCCTGGTGTTAAGGGCCAATTCCAGGTTCGAATCTCCTCCAGCTGCTGTGGTGAAGCATTAGATCTGCTTTGTTTGGTTATTTTCGTTTCAGTTAGTCAACAGGCCAAACTGTAACACATAGTTTCATTGCAGAGGTAATTAGTGTTAGCTGTCAACACTGAAACAAGTTTAAGATTGCTGGTTGCTCCAATATCAGTTCCCAAATGTGTTGTGTTATCCTCTCAGCAGTGCACTGTTAGTAAATGTGCAAAATACACTTGATAAAATCTTCCTTTGATCTTTTTTCATAAAATTATATTTGCTTTGTTTTTGCTGTTACTTGCTTGTAGAAGAACGGTACTGGGTTATCAGAAAAATACTTAAGCAAAATTAACTTTATATTAAAATCTAAGAGTTTGTTTATTGAAAAACTTGTTCCTCATCCTAACAATGGGGGCTGTTTTTTGGGTGCATGTCCACTTCTCAGTGTTTTAACCTATGGCCAGTACTGAAACTGCCCTGTTTAACCACAGCTGTGGTTGCGTTTGGTTTTTTGCTTGTTTGTTATTTAAGCAGGGTGCCTCTCCTTTTTAGTACTCTGTCCCCTTGGCTACCATTAACAGTTCAAGGCTCTCCAGGGTCTACAGTCCACTCCTGCTGTTCTGCAGTACCATTTGGATGCTTCATGGAATGTTTATAATGACATTTCCACCAGGGAGTATAGATTTGATTTTTCTCTTGTGGCATAACTTAGGTCTTTTTATTCAGAGCTGTGTGGTGAAGAGAAGACACAATACTGTCTACCTGAAACGAGCAGCACTGAGAGGAGAGGTGGTGTATAACTGTGCATAATCTGAATCGAAAGAGACTGGTCTTTTATGTGTGTCTGTGCATGTGTGTATATGTAGCCATTTTAGTTGGTTAAATACTTTACTCCTTTGTTAAGTGTACGTACAAGCAGTGAGTATCACAAACACTATCAGTAATGTATTAATGTGTTTTTTTAAATGTTGCTGTGGTCTCCGTGTGTTCCTTGCACAATACTAGTGACCCCCCCATTTTTTATTCACCTAATGAGAAGGCTCATGAACTCTGAAATACCTAAATACTGCTTTTTTGAATTTTGATTTGACAGAGTCAGGTGTAGTAATAGTGGGCAATTAGGAAGTTTGTTGAAGTCAAACGATCTGTTGGAGATAGAGTATTTGTTCCCATGCAATGCTGTCCAGCATTGTTGTTATACACTGTTTTTGCTTTTTTGGCTAATTTTTGTCCCTTCATGTATAAGAGTATTAGTATAACTTTGAATTGTCAGGAATAACTGGGTAAAATAATAGTATTGTTGGCACTGCTAGTTACATATGCCATGAAGGTAAAGCCTTGCTGTAGAGTGATGGAGGCAGGTGAGATTTCCTTTAAGGGAGAAATGTCTCTCTGTTAGCTTTTTTTGCAATTAGTCATTTATCCATGCAGTGTGTGTTCTTCTAATTTCTCCATCACCATGAGGTGGTGGGGATAATGTTCTGGGTGCACTTGTAGCAGTGAAGGACACTGACAGGTATCAGTGTTATCTGCCCTTGACATGATATCCATGTAGCTTCAATACCAAATTACTTCGGTGTTTCTTCCACCATATTTTACTGTGAATCATAGATAATTTGCTCGTCTACAGCTTTTCAGATTCTTTGCTTGCTTTCTTTCCTGGGAGGATTTGTTCTTGAGAGTTCTCAGTTCTCATCTTCTTCCTTGTCGTGGTTTAACCCCCAGCCAGCAACTAAACACCACGCAGCTGCTCACTCACTCCCCCCCCCACCCCCCCCAGTGGGATGGGGGAGAAGATCAGGAAAGAAGTAAAACTCATGGGTTGAGATAAGAATGGTTTAATAGAACAGAAAAGAAGGAAGTAATAACGATTATAATAACACTAATAAAATGACAACAGTAATAGTAAAAGGATTGGAATGTACAAATGGTTCACAGAGTAATTGCTCACCACCCG
>JANZLQ010000027.1:9296361-9307643 GCA_026212715.1 Elanus axillaris | reverse complement strand
CTGAACTCAAAACACAGCACTGTACCAGCTACTAGGAAGACACTTAACTCTATCCCAGCTGAAACCAGGACACTTCCCTTCCCAAAGTTCACTTGTGTTTTTCAAGCTGGACTGTCCTGTTGTAGGCCAAATGCAGTTTTGTAAATATGTTGGTCAAAATGTGTCAATATGAATTACCATAATTAAAATTGAATCACTTGAGCCATTGATGAGGGCTTCCAATTTAATCAGATTTTGTGGGTCTACCTTTCAGATTAATCTATTTGTTTAATTCCATGCTTTAGATCACTTGGTCTTGCAATGGCACCTCGTGTAAGGTTTCTTCAAAAAGTTCAGAAGCAGCTGTGTGCGAATGAGGCACCTGATGGGAGAGATCACTTGAAGCAGACAGAGCAAAATAAAAATACCCTCTCGATAAATGAGGAAGGAGTGGAGACATGCGGAACTGATTTCAGCGGAAAGTCATCTGTTAACAAAACAAAGGAAAAGGAGAGAAGGGAGGAAACTGAGGAATGTTCTGCTTCCAGTGAAGATGCTGAGGAGGATGGTGAGTCTGAGGATGAATTGAAAGAGGTATCTGAGGAGGAGGAGGAAGAAAAAAAAGTTATTGTACCAGGCAGGGTACCAAACTCAGACTCCATGCAGTTCTTTGAAGATGATGATGACGATGATGATGATACTAAAGATCTTGACTTGCTGACAGTGAAACGACGGAATGTTTTTGGTGTGGAAGCTAAAGATAATCCAGCACCGGTAAGTGCACTTTACGGTAAGACTCATGAATCTTAATGATTTTATATTGGACATACTCCAATTAAGGAGGAGGAGAAAAGAGAATATTCTGTGTTGTCCCTATGTATCAGAGGTCAGGGTTGCTCCCAAAAGATAAGTGGTGTGACTTACGCTTTTATCATTTTATGTTATTAGCATAAAGTAATTTTATTTGCATAACAAATATCCATGTAGTTGCTGTAATTTATGAATAATGTGATTTGAATACCTGGGAAATTTTGACAGTTTTAATTCTTATCACTTACTAATTTGCTTGTACCTCTCTAAATAGCTGCCACTTTAAGTCATAATTTTGATGCTGTACTGCAGTTTATGACACGGGGAACAAAACTGCAATCAATACATGATGAGCCACTTCCTGATACAAATTGTAACAAATGATCTTTACAATAATGTAACCTTCAAAACATGATTTTTACTTTCAACAGGAGCTTTGCTATTAAGAATTGAGGCAGTATCAGAGAGAGAGGGAGAGACTGCACACAGTTCTTGTAAAGCATGGTTATAAAGGCTTATTAAAAGTATTCATGTTGAACTTTCATTTCCTTGGCGAGTAGCTTTATAATCCAGGATTTCTCTGTGCTTGGTGTTCTGAGAAAGGTTGCTTTCATTTAGTCTTTAAATACAGTGCTATAGTAAGGGTGTGTGTTTGGGGTTTTTAAAATTATTTCTATGAAGCAGATTTGGTACGTGCATATTGTGAATTTTTTGTCTATCCTTTGCTATCTAGCAACGATATCTCTGTAGTGAAGAGATCTAAGTGAAATAGCCATCTGGTTCAGCAAGATGCTTTTGTGAACTTATATGCATGCAAGGAGAGCCTCACGTTAAGCAAAGTATTTATTTTTTTCAACTGGTATTTTAAATCGTTCTTTTTCTTGTGCTGTTATTTAAAAGCACAAGGTACTTGTCAGCACAGGGCACTTGTCATGAACTTATGCTAATCAGCCCACTAGCTGCATTTATGAGCAGCATCTTTGCTTTAGTATTTAGTGAAGTGTATAAACTAGTTTTATCAGCTAACTTTGTTGAAGATGAGCAGTTGCACAGTAACCTAACCACTGCCTGCACTCTCTCCTCTACTATGAGGAGGCTGCTGCAGGTTGCCATCTTGTCTGAGAACTATGGGAAGAGGATAGTCTTGGAATTACCTTTCTGTCCCTGTTATTCTAAGCCTAAGCTGTCCTGTGCTGGCACAGCCACTGCCTGGCAGTAGCTTTTATTTATTAATAAATTCCAGTTTCATGTAGAAAAGAAATTGCTGTTTTAAAAACAAATTGGAGTGAAAGGTTTCTGCCTTAGTTAAAGAATGATATTCTTACAGCTTTCATATTGCTCCCACAATTTTCTATGCTGAAATACAGAGACAATTTCATGTTGCTTTTGCATGTTGAAAAGTGAACTGGGAAGCTTTGTTCAGGAAATGGTAAAAGGAGAAACTTTGATGTGAAAGAATGAACAACAGAAATTTTATGAGAAGTACCAGTGACTTACTAAGTAATTTGGAACATCACTGGGTAACCTCTTAACAGTTTTTCCAGCATTAAACATTTATAGGTTAGTTTAGGCTCAGGCAAGTTAGAAATTATCTTCTGTGATTCGGTGTTGATAAACGTGGCAGGAAGGGTTAGTGGTTTGTGGTTGGTGTGCAAGTGTGGAAGACCGTGTATCACCTGAAACCTCTTGTACATGGGGGCATAGTAATGAAATATTTAGTTATTCTTCTAAGCAGCCATGAACAAAAAAATCAGAAGTTTCAAGATCTGTATCTTTAAGAACTTAAATATAATTTAAATAATATCATAAAGAAATGCCTGTGTTAGTGCAATATCTAATTTTTACAAAGTAGAAATGCAAAGCATACTATAACTGTGGGAACTAGTATTGATCAATGCATATGGTAGTGTGGTGTTTTATAACCTTATGTCAGTGTGAAAGTTGTTGATAAATTGTGGAATGCTTTAAATGTAAGGATTCTATTTTTTAGTAGGAATAAGAGAATAAAGGTTCTGTCCCTAACCATATATTGTCTTTTATTGTTTTGGTGTACAAATACACATAATAGAAAGTATACAGAAAGATTCAGACACTGTGCATAATTTATTTTGTGTGTATACCTCAGCACCACATTTTGTGGATGTTAAAATGAAATTGGTAACTTGCAACTCTTTTGATATTTTTTCCCATTTGTTTATTTAATGGATAAAAGTTTTGAGGTGATTATTACTGCATTAAGGTAGATCAGTTCATATCTAAAAGTTAGAAAGAAGTGGTTTCTCTGGGATGTGAGAAGCACTGAGCAGCACGAGTACAGTTTTCCTGTTGCTGTGTGTTGGAGTGTCCTTGTAGGGAGGACTTGGGAACTAGATTGAATCCAGTGTACTGGATCGTTGCTACATTTCTAGGATGTGGCAGTGCATTAATTAATACCAAAGTTATGTACCAAATTAGTAGCAAATGCTGCAGACCTTGAATATAGAGTGTATAGTCAGCTAGATCAGTTGGGATTTTTTTTTTAAAATCTGTTTTGTGTGCTAAAAAAGATAGGAGTCCTGTGGAAACGTTAGTGTGTGATCATCTAATTGGAGATTATGAGTATGCCCACAAGGGTTGAATTCAGTTTGCATTTATGCTTTGAACGTGTGATTGATTTTGCAATTTCACTATTCCTACCTTATGCTTCTTGTTGACAGCAAAACAGTCCTGCTGTGATTGTTGAACTTCAGGATGTTTTTGTAAATGGAAACATTACATTCAGTTTCAATTTTTGAATAGCTGCTGTTAGAGACACCACTGCTTCCTCGTCCTTGTGTCTTCCCCAGCCTCTCCAGTGGAAGAAGGAGCAAGAGGAGGAGTTAGCCTGGCTCCGAGTACCCTGTATGGTGAAGCAGTGCCCTGATCTTGATTGCAGGTGGGGTGGGCTCATCCATCTTTGTAACAAGAGAAAGGAACTAGGCAAAAGGAGCACGGATTATTTAAACTGATGATGGAGTAGAAGGGGATTTGTGTGACTTTCTTCAAACACTTTGTTTTTGTTGAATGTCCATGGAAACCAACCGAACTGTGAAAGATATGTCTCAGTGTGAAGTGAGACACATCTAATACTAGCTCTTCTAATAGCATGACTTGCAGCTCGATTCCAGTCTTTCCCTTTCTTAGTGTGGCCCTTGGCCATGTGCATACTCTGTCTTCATTGTTTTGTGACAACAGATAAAAGGAAAATCTGTTCTCTGCACTGCTGTATAAAAGATGAAACCTTGGATAAGGTGAAAGACCTTGGCAGATACTACAATTTGGTTATGAGCTTCTGAGCTCATTTTTTTTTTTTAAGAGGTATTCACTAGCTGCCCTATTTACGAATCTGACTTAAATATGTCAGGAATTTTAGCTGGTGATATAACTCATGGGATTTACTTAGAAGTACAGTGTTCTTATGCATAAAAAGAAGGTCAGCTATATGCATAGGGCCATTAGTAGATATGCAGTATTTAGCTGTTGTGTTAACATTATGGAAATTATTCATTTAAAGTACATTTACCAATATTAGCAGTATTGATGTTGCAAAGACTGTAAGTACTCCCTAGTTACAAACTGTTTTTTATGGTAATCTTATTAAATTGGTTGTTGCATTTGGAAATCTGAAGGCTGTACTATTTAAACTTCAAGAATTACTTATTTTGAGAGCTAAGGTTAAGCCTATAGTTGCTTTTTCTTGGTTTTGTTTATCTTTTAATTCTAGTCATCTTGTCAGACATATCACATACTGTCAGACTTGTCTTCTGCTTTGAATATTCTGTTCTAGGGTAGAGAATATTAAACTACTGAGTTCTTCAGAGTGCTGTGACTCCATCCCTGCTCCCCCATCTCTTGTTTTATGGATGCCTGAAACTTTTTAAGTGGGGTATTTACTGGCTGCTTGGAACATTGCAGTAAGCGTAAGTGTACAGAGGGCTGCCTTAAATAGTACTTGCAGATTCCTTGGAGTTAGTCTGGAGTCTCGAAGAGCCTACTGTTTGAATACGTGGCTATGGAGGGAAATTATTTTATATGTCATTATTCTGTCTCAGCTAGCTGGCTTGCCTTGTAATCCAATATTACAATGAAATTTTCTTACACTTCTCAAACACATAAACACTGTAAGCTAACATATTATGACCTGGATATATACATGTTTATAAAAGCAGGAAAGACCAGACAAGGGTAAATCTCCCTAACTAGAAATGACAGGTGAGTCTACATCAAGAAGCAGAGAGTGATAGCTAGTTGTAATGTGGACTTTGCACAAAAAATGGATCAAGAAAACATCATTTAATTTGCACCAAAGTGAGGACATAGTCCTCCAGAATTTTATTCTGTGATGTTGAGAAGAAAGCCTGTTGCCCTCCACAGAAATAGAACTTAATTTTCAGAGATGTGATTCATCTTGATTGCTTCTCTTACATTGGCTTTTCCTTCTGAATGGAGTTGTTCTTGTTCTGTTCCATGTTATGAGAGAGATTTTCACCAATCTTGTGTTTATATACTGCTTTTTCTGTGTGAAGCGTCTTCTTATTCCTTTTAGCAGCTCTTACTAGCTCTTCTTGTGCTTTCATATTAATACATTTTAAATGGTTGACTTTGTCCCCTTGATAGTTTTCAGGGCATGGCAAGACAGAAAATACCCAAAGGAGGGAGGAAGCAAGGGAGCAAGCTGGCTGACTGGTAGCGGCGTTGTTTCCCTTAGGGATAGCCTTCTATATTCCTGCTGTAGTAGGGTGTTGTGTCCAAGAGAAGAAAGCTACTTCCAAGAGAAGAAAGCTACCCCAACTATAAAAACTATAACTATAATAAGAGCATTATTCCTTGGAGACATGTTGCAAAGCTAGCATTCTGGCAGAGAAAATAAAAAAAAGTTATTTATTTTTAAGTTAAATAAAAGTCAATACTGTGATGCATTATATACCATAAATTCTCCTTCCTGCAGAATGCAAGTGCCTTAGGTTCTCGGCATAGTAACAGTGTGCTTATGTATTTCTAGTTGAATTACAGCAAGTAGTGATTTATATGAAGTACAAAATATTTGCATACAAGTAGGCCTATGTTTGGATATTAGCCAAAGTGCTTCAAGAATCCAGTGTTATGAAAAAAATCTTTCATTAGCCATGAATGGAAATGAAACCTGCTGATGGTACCTCAAGCCTCTTTATGCACAGCAGCTAACACAGAATACATTCTGCAAAGTGGATGGAAAATTTTAAAGAAATCACATTTTCTTTCCATGCAACTTCAGTAACTTCAGTACAGCCAAAACTTGTTTTTTAAGAATGCCTATGGTGTCCAGTTATATATTCTGTGTAATTTTAAAAAGTCTTGTCATTCAGGAGTGCTTCTGTAAGCTACACGAAGGACAGAGCAAAACCATTTGTGTTCTTGTACAGCTTTTGCTCTTCAGATTTGGAGGATGTTCATTCCCCAGGCTTTATTATTTTTAAGTAGAACATTCAGGACTTGCTTGTTAGATTAAACTATGTAACAGAGGCTTTTCAGGCAGTCCTTTGTAAAAACCCATAATCCATGTTAAACTTTAGATCCATAGATAATTTACTGTTTTAATCTTTCTTCATTGCTCTTTCAGGTTAGTTGCTTTAGCACCCTCCTGTCTGCTCCACATCCATCTTCAAATTTGTCTCTAATGGTTTCTATTTAATTTAATTTTTTAGCAACTAAGAACTTCTGTAGTTTATGGAAAATTCACTGTAAATATTTAGGTTTCCTACACCAGATATTTGTGCCAATTCCTGTGATATTCAGGAAAATTAAAAAATTATAGGATTAGAAGTCCCTCTGAGTTACTGGTAAGCTATATATTTCAAAGAAATGGCTGCTATGTATCTCTTAAAGTATGTGTGCAGCATAAAATTGTCATCCTAAATGTTTTTAATCATGTTTAAAATCTGGATAGAAAGTACCATTTAGGAATTTTATTTGAATATCCGCCATTATCACAGATCTTAGCTTTCTGTATCATAAGCAATGGAATACATAATTCTGATGTGCTGGGCTTTGCTTTTGCAGAAAATTTTACATTGCAAAGTGCTTTTGAACCACAGTGAACTGTGGCATTTTCAATGCCCACAGTTGATTTTGTGGGCCTTTGTTGCTTTTGTAAACAAAAAACGCGTAGAAAGATGCCAGATGTGTAGGGGACTTGCTTTGAACGTTTTTGTTACAGCTGTTTGAGAAGTACCTTCTTTGAGCCAGGAAAGTCTTCCCCAGGCCTGAGGGGAGTTGTTCACAAGTCAGTGGTTTTTCCAGCTGGCTGCAATGTGTTGCTTGTCTTCTAGAACAAGGGGTGTTCACAAGTTAGTAGCCACTGTATCTCACTCCTGAACTAAGCAGTGCCACCTTTTTATTTTAGTTACTGAAGCTGTGGGTTAAAAAAATCCTCAATTTCTTATGCTGTCTGAAGCAGCCTCACAAGTTGTCTTCACTCTGCTGAACATGCTGAAGTATTGCATTGAACCAGAGAAAGCTATTTTGCAAAGTGTTTCTGTGGCTAACCTCACTGAAGTACTTTGAAACTCGTGTTTAACAATGTAAGTTTTGAACCTGTTCTTCAGTGAAGATCTTTCTGGGAGATTGATGGGTCGTGCAGTGCAGAGTGCTGTGAGCAGGCTAGAGTATTGCTTACATGCTCAGGTGTCAGCATCTGGTGTGAATTCAGGTTGCAATGAGGCGTGCTTTGTCTCCTGATTGAATAGACCCAAAACGACTTAGAGAGATGTGTGGTTTTGTATCTCAAGAAATATTAGGGTACTGTACGATTTAAACTGATCCACTAAAATATCATCCATTAAATACTTCTAGTAGGTTACTCAAGCCTGCAGTAATACCCTCAGTTTTAATTGTGCTTAATCACTCATTTATAACTTTGTTTAATATATTGCAGCCGTTTCATAGCTAAGGGTGATTGAGCCAAATACTGTGCATTAAAACTGCCTAGTTGCAGTTGATATTCTCTGAATCCTTAGGATTTGTAAATTCTAAAATGCCACAGTTTTCTTTAAGATCATTAGTGCCAGAGTGCTTGCTGAGTGATGGCATTGGAAGTATTTATGACATAGTTTTTGGATAAGTGATTTTCTAGAAGTTGAGTGCTAAAATTGTGAAATGCTACTAGAAATTATATAGCACTAATTTTTAAAGGAAATGCTGCTTCCTGAAATAGTAATAAAGCAGACCAAGTAACAAATAGCCAGAGTCTCCCGAGTACGGTCAGCATAGTGTGTAGTTCAACTTATGAAAATTATTGTATATATTAATATCTTCTCTGATACAGACATCTGCTACTGTAAGCACTGCTTAACAAACTACCCATGCACATTTTAAACAATATTTTTGGGCAGATTTCTGAATTTGTATCTGAGCTGTGTAATCTTTAGCTGGAATCGTTTGATAATTATGGAAAAAAACCTGTGGTTTTGGTGATGATTCATGAGCTGTTAGCCAGAATGAGTCCCTGAGTAAGTCATTACAGTATCACTGCCATGCAGATTGTAATTTAATGAGTATTTTAATAAGGCAAAATGTGTGTAGTACACTGTTACCAAATAGTAACCTGCTAACTGACCAGGAGCTAGGCCAGTGATCACAGAAAATCTGCTTGGTCACGTGGAGCTGATGCTCCTTGTTTCCGTGAGACTTTGGTTTGTTCCAGCTGTGAAGACTAGCAGAGTTGGCAGGAACATCTGGGAAGGGAGTCTCTTACATTCTGCAGGGTGGGCTCTCTGCTCACCATCCTGGATAAAGAAACAGCTACTGTCCCTGGGGATAAAAATGTCTTAAAGGAGCTTTGTTTTGAATGAGTGAAAGGAAATGAAAACAGTTAAGGCTACAGCTGCTAGCTTTATTTCAGTCAAGAAAAAAAAGAAAGAAGTATAAATCTCTTTGGGCCAGCCTGGTGGGGAAGTCTTAGAGGTCTTCCCATCCTTCATTACCTATACTATGCTGTTCCTGTGGTAGCTCTCTGCTTATTTCAACGCAGGGCTGTTCCTCTCCTTTGCCAGAGCTGTGTATGTTCCTCCTGTGGGAAATCTTGATCTAGCTGATGCTCACTGGGTCAAGATGGACTGCTCTTTATGGCCCTGTATGTTCTGTATAGACCCCTGTGAAGTAATAGGCTTGAGTTTGAGAAGAGTAAGATGTCTGGCAAACATGCCTGAAGAAAATGTTGTGTGTTAGTAAATCCCTCAGAAAAGCACACAGATAGGAAGAAGCGTTGGTGTCCTTGAGTGGGGAAACCCATGGGAAAACAAAATGACAAAGGTAACTTTTTGAGGAGCTAAAAGGTAGTATAATTTTTCTCAAATCTGTCCCCTACATGACCAAGACCACAAAGCATTATTTAAAACTGTGTTTCATGGTATTTTTGGGGGGTAATATTGACTGTGCTTCTTGCAGAGAGATTGTGCAGATAGGCAGCTGAAGAAGAAAAGCCAACCTCACTAGTATTGTGATTTTAAAATTAGTTTAATCTGCTAGCAGTGTGGAAGAGGAGGAGTGTGTCTGAGGTACTTCTGCCATGCCAATCTTGCTATAAGCATGCTGGGAAGGGAATACAACCCTAAATCTATTTGAAATAATAGCTAGTACTGCCACTGTTCATTTTAAACTGGAGTTGCTGAAAGTGCCTTCCTTGTTTCCATAATCTCTGCATTGAGCAAAATTAATATTAGTTGATGTTTTGTTTATATTGACCCTTTCTTATGTCTGAGTTGGAGTGCTAGAGTCCTCAAAACACCAATTCTGTGGTGGCAACTTTTCGCCAGGTTGATAACTGAAGGGACTGGGTCTTGCAGAGCATAAAATGAGGGTAAATATTTCTGTCTCCATAGGTCTCTTGCTGCCTTGGTGGAAAAATAATGCATGTATCTCATAATTTGGGGGAGATAACTATTTTTTGCTGTCATCTCTCTTTCCCTGGATGTATAGGGCTAGTCTGAGTTTTGTTGGTTTGTACTTCTGGGTGATCTTGCATTTGATTTCTCTATATGTCATTAATGCAAGGCAGGGCATCCTTCTGGTGATGTCACAAATTCCAATGCCACTCACACACTTTTCTTTTTTTTTTTAAACTTAGGGCAATAGAAGAATAAGGTGATAATACTAAAATGCATATTAATAGCTGCATTAAGCTTTTCCATGTGAGGCTTGTTTACATTAAGATACACTGAAATCCAAAAGTACCTCAGCTGTAGCTGTTTACAGACTTGTAATGCAGTAGGCACAGGTTCTGCGGGATTCTGTTATATTCCAGCCACAGGAAGTCACTGATTTGGGCTTTCAGAAATGGGTAATTCCTCAGTTTGCTTATTTATTTTGGGAGCTGCATGCTGACCTAGAATTACATCATGTCTGCTAATGTGTAAATCTCTGAACCGCTGCTGTCATTTCCTGCGATGTCTAGTTGATGTGAGATTGAGCATGGGAAGAGGGTAACTTCTGAGGAGTTCTGTGAAAGTTTACACATCCTGGCTCATGGATAAGTACTGTATTTGCAAGACAGGTCTTCTCTGTGTCCTGTTTCTTGAGCTTTTCACTTCAGGTTGAAATTTGAGACTCGCTTGAATTGGAAGTATATTTGCAGAATGAAGTTAAAATTCTGAGTCTTTGTTTTCATGGTGGTGCTGTTTTCATTGCCATTTGTGGAGCAATGGTAGGGTCTCAAATAAAATATTAGGTGTTTTTTTTTTTTAACAGCTGTGCATTATAGTAATTTTGTTACTTTCTCTAGCTTTTGTACCAATAGCTTCCCCAACAATGTTGTCTAAAAAGTATAAATATGTTCTTGTTTATCTATTCATTTTTGTGGTGGTCACAAAAAACTGAAGGTTTTTTAAAAGTAAGTATACCATCTGGAATATACTCATATATATGCTACACGTCAGAACGACATGGTAACAAGAAAGTAACGGCCAGTAGTAGAAATCAAGAGATGCTAGCAATGAGAGACTGCGGTAGGTCAGTGAGTGCTGATGCAAAGTATATTTTGATTAGTGGACTGAAAAGAAACATTCATCTTGTTTCCAGCTTTAGGATGCAAATTTTGAGTGGGAGTTTCTAGTACGTACAGCTCTTAGACCACGTTAAAAACAGCGTTGGAAGAAGGAGGCGCACTGTAAAAGAAAGCTTTGTAACTGGCTGTGACAGAAGCTATTGGGACTGATGTCAAGAGAGGATTGAAGGGAGAAAGGAGGATACGGTGAGAGACCAGACCTGAAAGGCTGTAGTTTTGTATGGGCATGACAAATGCATGAGGCATCTTTCCAACCTCCTCCTTGGGGAGCCCCTAGGATACTGTAAGCTGATTCCTGTCTCTCTTAACACCCTGTTTCATGAAAATTTATACCACCTCTTTTGTACTGATTTTTGATGATGTGTTAGTGTGGTGCTCACTACCACAGTTTTAAATATTGACTACTCAACTAGTATGTGATACTCTGCCCGCCCCC
>JANZLQ010000027.1:9281390-9296261 GCA_026212715.1 Elanus axillaris | reverse complement strand
TGTGGTGCTCACTACCACATTTTTAAATATTCACTACTCCACTAGTATGTGATACTCGGCCCGCCCCCCCCCCCAGGTCTTTAGTGCTACAGTAAGTAGCTGCATTTTATAGATTTAAAGGGAAGTGGTCATCTGGTCTGACTTCCCTGGATATTGTAACCCTGTTATTTTACTCTGTCACTCCTGTATTGAATGTAAAAAAATAATTTTGCCTAACTGCATCTTTCAAAAGGCATCCTGTCTGGATCTGTAGATATGAAGAGATTTGAAATCTACCACTACTAGTAACTTTTTCCAGTGGTTTGACTCATTCATTCATGTGTTGCATTGAAGAGGTGTGTATGGGATTGAAGAATAAAGACAACAGAGGACATAATAAGAAGACAGCAGCTGAGAATAAAGATATTCCAGCAAATATTTCTTTGGCCTGCAAGAGAGATTTTATTTTAGCACACAGAAGAATGTGAGAAGAAAATGTGATATTGTTATGGAGGAGGTGAATGATATGATACCATATAAATTGAGATGCAATGTGCAAATGCAAATTAAGGCAGCATTTAGCTTAGAGACACTTTGTTATTGAATGTTATCAAATGTTGCAATTTAGAAGGCATCCCTAGTTGCTTAGGTATGGAAAAGATGGTGTGGGAGGTGAAGGTTGAATATTTTGACTGACTGAACTTGAGTCAAATTTCTGCTCCTTGCTGGTTCAAGTATTATAATTAGCTTAACAAGGCAAGCCTTAAAAGAAAGAGGAAAGTTTTATGTACCACGTCTGCAAGTAGTTTTTCTTTCTTTGGTTTCAAGATCAGCATTTACTCTAAGCCAAGGAAATGTTATGTTTTCATTAGCCAGTTTTGTTCTTGTGGCTCTACTTTGACAATCCCTTTTTAATGTGGGAAATCTAAAGCATAAATTACTTTGACTTCTCTCCATTTTCAGGAAGTATTTTATTCTTTTTAGTACAGCTGAATTTTTCAGTGGGTCATTGAAGCTAATCGATCTTGACATTTCTCTGTTACTGCTAATCTTCTGTGCTTGGAAAAATAACATCTTCATATTTTATTTTACCTTTGGACACTTAAAGCACTTATGAGCAATAATAGTCTAAAACATTTCACGATGTAATGTAGAACAGCTGCTAATGATTAAAACCAAGATAGCTATAATGGAATATTTACTGCGTAAATTGAGAAGAAACTAACAAGTAAATAGTGGTATGAGAAATGTTAAATTCTTCTAGTGGAAAAACATGGGAGAATTGAAATGTAATTTTTGGTTGAGTCTTTCTATCAAGTGTGAGCATCTCATTGAAACACAAGTGTTGGCATGTTTTCAATTTTTTCTTTAGTTACTGGAATAAGAGTTAAAAGGAATTTCAAATGATGCTGTTGTTACATACTTTCACCTTAATGTAGCCTAAGTGCTGTGGTCTCTGAAATGGGAGAGCTGGCCTGGCGTCCACAGTGTGCTAGTGTTGGGGTAGGTGGGAACTGATGTAGCTGAAAGTTGATCTCGTCCTTTTTCTATGGGTCTTCACCTATATGAATTTCTTGCCTGTGTGACTGTACAGGCATCTCTGATTTCCTTCGCCTAGCAGCATATTCTCTTGTATTGGAACTTCTTGACCATAATTTAGTTCATTTAGTTCAACAAGGACAAGTGTAAGGTCTTGCAGCTTGGAAAACATCATCTGGGAGTGCAGCACAGGCTGGGATCTACCTGGCGGGTGAACCACTCTGTGGAAAGGGACCTGGGGACCCTGGTGGACAACAAGCTCAATATGAGAGAGCAGTGTGTTGCTGCGGCAAAGAAAGCCAACAGGATGCTGGGTTGCATCAAAAAGGGCATCACCAGCAGAGATGAAGAAGTCATTACCCACTCTACTCAGCGCTTGTCAGGCCACACCTGGAGTACTGTGTTCAGTTTTGGTCCCTGCTATGCAAAAAAAGCTGTGGGCAGGCTGGAGAGGGTCCAGAGAAGGGCCACAAAGGTGATCAAAGGACGGGGAAGCCTGCCACATGGAGAAAGGCTGAGACAACTGCATTTTGTTCCGGCTTGAGAAAATAAGGCTTAGGGGAGACCTTAGCACCATGTTCCAGTATTTAAAGGGTGGCTACAGAGAAGATAGAGACTCCCTCTTTACAAGGAGTCATCAGGAATAATGGCTGCAAGTTACACCTGGGGAGATTCCGACTGGATACAGGAGGAAAATGTTTCACAGTGAGAACAGTCACCACTGGAATAATCTCCCCAGGGAAGTTGTGGATTCCCCACCATTGAACACTTCTAAGATTCAGCTGGTCGTCTTGTCTAGGCAGTGCTTTGGCCAAGAAAGGGCAGACCAGATGATCCTCAAGGTCGCTTCCAACCTGGTATTCTCTGATTCTATAATAATATCTACAGAGCCAGGCAATTCCTTAGATATTTTATTGAAAAAAGATGTAAACTGGAGTAGATCTTATTTTACGTTATGATTTTTGTGACTGTCTGAACGTTAGGAGGGAATCTAGAAAAGGGCGTGTTCTCTGCTGGTGTGGCATGTTGGCTACCGAGTTGATACAGCAACTGATGTATCAGTTAGATAAGAGGTATCTCTAAGAAAATACTATTCCCTTGTGGTGAAGGAGAAAGGACTCTTCAGGGTGCTTGAGTTTTGCTGGGGTGAGGCAGGTGACAGACTGGAAGTCAGTTTTCTCCTGTTGCTCGTCTTTGCCTGGATGGGGTTGTGGCTGTGTCCCTGTGGGAGGAGGACAGGAACGGGACAGGCCGTGGGGAGCCGTGCTGTTACGGCTGCAGGCTGATGCCACTGTGAGAGGCTCCCATGGGCAGGGCTGGGGCTTCCTCGAACAAGTCACAGCTGCTTCCACAGGGCCCAAGGTGGAAGTGCTGAAACTGGCACTTGGCCTCTGCCACAAGTGGTGTTGAGCTACCCTGACAGTAGACATCCCTGCTGCCTTGTGTCTCACCTCTGTCTGCTGCTTTTAGTTTTTTTCAGGAACAGAATGCTGCAGCATTCCCCCTCTCCTGAAGGAGTGACTTTGCTGCGTGGTTCCTGGTGGGTTATGTGGTAACCCTGAAGTAACTCACCCAGTTAGATAAAGGGCAAGAATTAATGGCAAGGAGTTAGTGTTTAAACTGGAGGTAGTTATACTGTTGCTTCTAGCTCTCAAGTCTGCATGTACGGAGGAAGCTAGGTCAAATCCACAAAGATTAGCAAAAGCAATTTTTATGCATGTATAACTGTGTCTAAAGCTTTTACAGCTGAAGAAATATTAGCTCTTCTTCTCAGTTACTAATCTGAGAAATGCAGTGCTTCTAAAAGACACAGTCCCAATTAAATTAGTTCTCATTTTTGCAGCAGGAAGGCCCAAATCTACATTAAAGTATTTTTATCAAAAACAGATTAAATATAAATTCAGATGGAAGTTTTTAGAGGTCTGTATTCAGCAGGTTAAAGTTTATATTAAATATTAAAATTTTTAAATCTGCATTATTGATCAAAGTGTTCTTTTCCTTGTACATATTTCAGATAGTCTTCAGTGATACTTCTGTAGGGTTTCAGAGGACTTGGGTTGTGTTGGGATGTAACCTGGAGCTCAGTACCTGGACAGAAGGACCATAGGAAACTCTGCATGAAAAAGTGTGTCTCAGGTTGACTTTCAAGAAATGGAGTGTGTGCATGCCCAAAGAAAGGAGAGGAGAGTAATGTTCCAGTTTGGGGTGGTAAGGGGGAAGGAAATTGTAAGCTAGGCTAATAATGTTGCTACAAAATCAGTGAAATATGAGTATTTCATTTCCAAATGGCACATCTACTAAATTTATTTCAAGAGTAAACCCGAACTTTCTTATTCTTAATTCTCTTTGGCGCTTTTCATCAATTGCTTTAGAATTTCATCCTCCCTGAAATGTGTTGGGCATTTGTGATTCACAGAAAAAGTGCCTTATGTTGCTGGAAGCCATGAACATATTTGCAAAGAGGTGCGAAGCTCTCAAAGCTCGAAAGTATCTTTACAGAGGTCAGTGACCAGGGTTTACCTTGGGAATGTTTAATGAGGTGGCTCAGCATAATAAAAAAACAGTTGTTTAGATATCGGTGACATGAAGTTTTTCGCAAGTATAGTTGTGTGTTTGAGCGTAGTGACATTAACATAGGGTGACTCAATTTCTTCAGTCATGAGAGATTATATAGCAGTTAAGGAAATTTAAAGTGGTGGGAGAAAGCCAGGTTATTATTTTAAAATGTGAACCTGTAACCAGTTTGTTTTCCTGTATTTTGTTTATTTACTCTGAGCAAATGCTATGAGCTCATTTTCCATGCTATGTAAAAATATTCTTTCTTTGTTACACATAGGTTGCTTAAAATTCATGGGGCAATTCTCTGTGCATTAATGTCTGGTGTTTGTGAACTGGGCGTCCGTAGCCCCTATTGCTTGCGTTTGCAAAACGGTGGGAAGCTGTTGAAGGTCCAAGCTTATGTCTCATGATAACTTGTAATGTGAGCATTAGCAGTGCATGCAGGCTTTTAAAAATTACCCTTTCCTTTTTTATTTATTCTTTTTGTACATCTTAACAAGGAAAGGCTCTAGCTTTTATCTTTGGAGCACTCTTAAGGCAGGACTTCCTATCCTGCCTAGATTGATGAATTATAACTGAGTTTCACTGTCTTGAGACAGGCTTTTGCCATGTTCTTACCTTTAGCTGAGGGGCTGAAATCTATCAACTAGAGCAGTTTGGGGCTATCTATCATCTGCCTTTTCAAACTGTCCTTCCTGAGATCCTGCTGGACTGTATAGCTACTACACTTCCCATGTTCACAGCCTGAAAGGACTTGGTACAAAATAGAAATTCAATGTTTGTGCTGTGAGACCTGGGGCATCTGAATGTCAAACTCTATCTGATGAAATTGCATTCTTCTCCTACTTTAATAGAATTGCAGGGATAATATAGTTTAAATTTATAGTTGTTGTAAGGATAAGGTCAGCAAGTAGATCAGACATGAATTGGAATTGACCCTGTTTTCTTTTCACTTGAGTTAATTTACCGACTTACTAGGCTACCAGCCGCTCAGGATTCAGTGCATGACTAAGTTGTGTGACAGGTTGGGGTTGTTGTAAACTTTTTTTTTAAAAAAAAGGATATATAACTTATACATAAAATATTTAACCCTTATGTTTCATATATACAAAGTGTATATGTATATAATGTATAAAGATAAAATGTATATATAGAATCTTAATTTATATATATTTAATATATATGAAATTTGTGTGTGTGTGTGTATGTATCTGAGAAAGATCCTGCCCAAATACTTCTGCCTCCAGCATCTTTCTTAAGAAACCTTATTCTTGAATCCTTAAACTCAGCACATTTTATGTAGGGTTAATTTTGCTAATGCAAGTGGCAAGAGTCTGATGATTTACATTTTAATTTTTGTGGTATGTCTTGCAGTCTCAGCTAGGAGTACCAGCTCTTACAGGAATTTTTCCATGTTTTGTTTTGTGATCGTCTGGAAGATGTCCTGTTTTAGAAGGCAATTAGCAAAGGCTGCAGAGAAGCCTTTATATATAGGTATATACATAGGTATATACACCCCAACACCACCCCATATATAGGTATACCTCTCTCTAGGGCAATTTTGGTATTGAAGATATTTCATATGATGGTTATACGATAAACTGATTTTTGTACAGGAGCTGCACCACACTTCGTGTTCCCTTCTCTCTTAACTCCTTTATGTTGTGTTTCTTTTGTTAGTGCTGACTCTATCACAGATGGAGGAGTTAGCTGACTTGGGAGAGAGAATTTGTCACCAATCAGTTTTCTTTGTGCAGAAAGATAAATCTGCTGACTTTTACAGCCTTGTATTTAGTCTGAAATCTTGCTCGTCAGATTTTCAGGAAAGTGAATGAGTTGATACCATCTTCAGCTCATTTTTGTATGTAATGAAGGCTGGATGTGAAGATTTCCTATTCATCCCAGGGAACAGTGGTAGGAGTTCCTGAGCCAGTTTTCAGGAATGTGATGTAAGCAGTCCTGTTTACCTTCAGGTGGAGACTGAGGTGCTGGAGGGTAAGGTTTACCTTATGTCTATGTATGGTAATGAGTAGCCAGACTTGAGGAAAACCAAGTCATCCCTTTTGGGTTATTCAACCTACATGACTTCCTCCAGTGTATGTGGTTAGCAGCTTGAACTTTGGCAGATGCCCCCTGTGCACCAGGAGTGGCAGAAATCACCTGACGATTGCATAGCGTTAGCTCTACTTACAGGGAGGGAAGGGATTTGTGGTTTTTGGTTTTGTTTTGTTCTAGGCAAATTTCAGAGAAGGTATTGCTCAACCAAAAGGCATATACAATAATAATATAAGTAAAAGTATATGAGGAATAGTAGATTTTAGGAGAGAAGGCAGAAACACTCTGACATATAAACAGAAATGGGAGTTTACCGGTGGCAGTTAGAATTTTTTAGTTCTGTGACATGAGTTAATTTAAAATGTATGAATTGTTAATACTTTGCCTTATTATTGTATTCCTTACTTTGCGTTGGATATGCTAATGGCAGTTAAGCCAGCGAAACCTACTTCTATTTTAACAGAAAGCTGCTGCACTTGTCACACATTATTTTGTGAACGTTTGTCACTTTTAATATTGGCTTGGCAACCCCTCGAAATTGTTAATGAGTAAATGAATTCTGAGATCTGAATGGGCTGTGCTTGTATCGGAAAGCTTTGGTGACTAGCTGCATACACAACAGGCAACACTTCTAATTAATGGGTCTAGACTAATTAGGCTATTCTAATATATGGCTTCATGATGAAAGCACTTAAAACTTTAGTTGAAGGAATCTTAAACCAAAAAAACAACCAAGAGCAACATAAAAACCAAGCCCCAAAACCTACCCAGGAACTCCCTCTTGAGATGCAGATTGAGAAGTATTGCTAATCCCAGGTGTGTAGTCAGAGTAATGTGCCAGCTGTCCCAGACCTGGATTTGAGAGCTGACTGCTGTAGGCAGAGTGATGAGTGGTAGGCAACAGGAGAGACCATTTTTCATACTGTCTGGGCGGGGAAAAAAAAAGCACATAAAATAATATTTTTTTTTAATGGTTGCTCAGCACAGCATGAGAAAACACTGAGGCAGCAGCAGCATCCCTTACTCTCCACGCAGGTATTGCCAATCTGAGTGCAGCAAAGTGCTGCACTGAATAAATGTGGTTTTTTTTCAGCAGATGAACTATTCAGTTCTTGAAGCTATGAAAGAAGATACTTTTCTTTTTCAGTGTTTTGAAGGCATTGAGATACATGGGTTAAAGTGGATGCAGTTTTCTGGTTAGACTCAGAAGGTGAGGAAAGGTGACTGCTTACTTCAGAAGGAGACAAAGTTTGCTCTAGGAAGTGTTACAGACCTTTCTGCATGGCCTGGGGCAGGTCACCCCATCTTTCTGGCCCTTTTGCAAAGCATTTAACGTGTGCTTAAGCTTAAATGGTCATTCCTGTAAGTGCATTCACAGATTTACAGGTGCACATGTCTAAATAATTTGTCTTTACTTGCCTGTGAAAAGAAGAAAGTATATTTTTGAGAGGATAAATCATAGCTATTTCAGAGTGCTCAGATGATTACAATGATGGAAGCCACTTAAGTTCTAGCATAAACCCCCCATGTTTTTACCAGGTGGGACTTCTGTGCTGGCTGCATTGCATTCTGTGACCAGTGGTGGCAACTGCCACATGCTTCAGGGCTCGGTGGCTTCAATGGACATGGTAAAAACTACTATTTCCAGCTGTGGGGAAGATTTCAGCATACTGAAATTTTTTTACTGTGTTTAACGAAAAACCACCACCACTAAAACCCAGCATCTGATGATACTCTTAAATTGGAGACTTCCTTCCTCTACACTTCTCTGACATGAAGGAAGTCTCTCAAAATTTGATTTCTCCAAGAAAAATGTTTTGCTAAAAAAATACCTGTTTGATTCCACAAGGATTCCAGAGCATTCATTTTTATCTCTGTTAGAAGTAAGTATGGAGAGAAAGATTGAGCAAATGGCTTTTACAGTTTTTTTTTTGTTTGTTTGTTTGGGGTTTTTTTCTGTTAGGAGATAATATTATGTCTAGATACCCTTTAGGTCTGTAAAGTGTAATGCATTTTTGATAACACCAAATTCTTGATATCCGTTACTACCTGTGCATGAGTTTCACAATCTAATTACTTATTATATGAAAAAGAATTTCCTGCCTTCTAGTTCAGCTGTGACTTTTTAATTTCATATAATATCTTGTTCTTTTATTATGAAACAGAGTGCATCTCTGCACTTGCTATATGCTTTGTTAAATATTTAATATTTTTTTAAGGGCAAGGATTCTTAATGTTTTTATTTTCTCTGCATATAAAAGTTATTTTAAATGTTCTTCACCCTTCCAGTCTCTCTTTTGTGAACTTCCTGTAATTGTTTCTCAATAGAGACAAAAGAGATTCATCAAGAAATCAAAATAAAGTTGTTACAAAGTAGTAGCTTTAAAAGATTAATTTATGGGAAGTTTGTAGCTTGGTGAGAGAATTATATTACTTCTTTCAACAGTGTAATCATTTGTTCTGGTAGTATTTATGCTCCTTCCATTTTGATAAAGAAGTAATTGAAGGTTGTACTTCATAAACTGTAAAGTTATTGGCCTTAGCAATGTTCTCATGCTGAAACTATATTGTCAGAGGTGACCAAGCAAAGAAACAAGAGTGGGGAAAAAACCTCATGCTTGACTTGCAGAATAGGGTTATGGTTAGAAATGAAGTACTAGAGGTCTGGAAGGAAATACATAAAATGGATAGTAGTACAGAAGACCAGTGGCATCCTGGCTTGTACCAGAAATGGTGTGGCCAGCGGGAGCAGGAGGTGACTGTCCCCCTGTGCTCAGCACTGGTGAGGCTGCACCTCGAGTGCTGGGTTCAGTTTTGGGCCCCTCACTACAGGAAAGACATTGAGGTGCTGGAGCGTGTCCAGAGAAGGGCAACGGAGCTGGCGAGGGGCCTGGAGCACAAGTCTTCTGAGGAGCGGCTGAGGGAACTGGGGCTGTTTAGTCTGGAGACAAGATGGCTCAAGGGAGAGGGTCTCTTTTATTCAAGTAACAAGTGATAGGACAAGAGGAAAATGGCCTCAAGTTGTGCCAGGGGAGGTTTAGATTGGATATTAAGAAAAATTTCTTCACCGAAAGGGTTGTCAAGCATTGCAACAGGCTGCCCAGGGAAGTGGTTGAGTCACCATCTCTGGAGGTATTTAAAAGACCTGTAGATGTGGTGCTTGGGGACATGGTTTAGTGGTGGACTTGGCAGTGTTAGGTTTATGGTTGGACTGGATGATCTTAAAGGTCTTTTCCAACCTAAATGGTTCTATGTTTATACACATTGAAGTCTTGATGAGTAATGCTACTTCTCCTGTGCAGGAAGAATGTTCTCCAGCATCACAAATGAGTGGATATTCTTACAAGGTATATTCTGCTGAGTTTGCATTAAAATATTCTGGACATCCTTCAGTTGATAATTCTGCATATATCCATCTGTGTTCGGAACACAAAAGGTAAAATTGTATATTTTAGTAAATAAAAGCCTAGAATAAAATGTATGAGAGAGATCTATTAGAAACCTAGACAAACTTTTCACAGCAGCTGGAGATAGGAGATAAATTGGCACAGAAAAGATTCAGGGCTTAAAATCTGTACTATTTTAGTGAAGAAACCTAGATGTATTTCTGTATCATAGTGGAAGGACTACAGTGTGAATTTGCCCTTGGGGAAAACAGGCATGCAAGAGCCTTTCTTTTAAGAAACTGCTCTAAGTTTATTTTAGTTAACAATTCATTGTTGACTGGTTGTTCAGCTGTCCTAAAACAACCTTAAGATATAATTTTCAGCTTTGCATCTTAATTTAGGGGAATAAGTAGTAGAATTTGAAAGGGATTTATTTGATTTAGAAAGCCATGAAGCAAGACCGTGGTTTTTATTAGAACAAAAGTACTAATATTAAAGCTCCATTGCATCATTGACTGTTCACATGACAAAATTTATTTGCAGTAAATGCCCTAGAAATAATTGTGAAATTTTTTTGTACAAGTCAGTCACAAGCAAGGGAGAATGAAGAAGTTATTTTTGTTTGGGTTTTTTTTGATGCAGAACAGAAGCATCTTTCTTATTTAGCTCCATAGTTATGTGCTAGCTAGAGATATAGCTTTCCTCCAACCCTGAATGTTCAGCATTTATTCCCGACATCATTTTGAGCTTTTTAAAAGGAAGGATTTTTTTATGGCAAACATCTGAATTTGGAATCAGTATTCTTTGTTAGCTGGAGGTATTTTTTTTTTTTTGTATTTTTACGTGGTACCTGCTTACACATCATCTGTATTTCTGTGGGACATTAATTTTGAGTGGTTGCTTGGCAGACAAGGTAGAGGAGGTACAACACTCAGCAAAAACATTCCTATTATACTGTGTGAGTGCGTGCAATATTTTCTTTTGAACTGAGGAAACAGTACAAAAATCAGGTGATGTAACCAGGCTGTGATAACTACAGTTGTGCAACCAAGCTATGGTCACACACAGAAAGTTCATGTGTCTCTTACGCATCTGCCTCCTTGAGATACCAGGAGTGTGGAGAGGAGGCTGTTCTCATCCTTCACTTAATTCACAGAAAAGTCTCATTTCACGGCTGTGGATTAAAATGATAAAGAGTAGAGTCATAGCTGGAGCTTCGGTATCTTTGTGTTCTGAGAGAGCAAGCAGGGAACTGGAAAGGGGAGTTACTAGGCTTTAGTCTTGCTCTGTGAACTTCTGCAAAAGGTAGTTAATACATCATCTTGAAATGCTGCTTTAAGACAAACATTTTGCGTTTCTCTCACCCCTTCTGAAAGCAAACAGGTCTAGTGCCAAAAAGCCAGCGTAACTCTGTAGTTAATGGATAAAGGCTCGGACTTGTCCCTAAAAGAGTTCTAGTGCATGGTAAAGGTGACTTGGTAGACTACTGCTTGTAACTTTTCCTAGCAAAGTCATTATTGAACATAATCTTTGACATGAAACCCTGAATAACTTCACAGCTGTGAGAAAAGTTACCTGATACTCTCAGAGTGAGGAGCTGGGGTTTGAAATATAAACAGATGATTTACTTTGACAGTAGCTATATGTATGCAAATCTTTGGAATCCTTCCCTTCCCTATATAAAAGCAAAATCTGCTAACTTCATAGGAATAGCTTTTTTATGGAAAGTTTTATGAAAATGTTGCATTCTGTTGTTAAGCATGAATCAGCTCTATGACACAGGCTGCAGTACTGCAGCTTATTTGGCAAATGAAAATAATACCTTGACTTTTGCAACTGGAATATTCATAAATCAGGAAACGAATATGATCTTACATATATACTTAAATGCTGAGGCTGAGAGACTGCTGCATGTGCATTCAGTTTTGCTAGCATTTCCAGTACTCAAGCAAGGTATACTCATATGTAGGTAGTTTGAAATTTGAAATCTCCTCTCTCCCTAAACAGTGTCAAACCCCTCAAAACCACAGCTCAGGACTGTTGACTTTCTCAGAAAGTGTTTATTCTTGTTGCATGAACTTGCATCTTTAACCTTGTTCAGCTCATCTGACTGCATGCCCCATGCTTTCAAAATAGAGTTGGTTAAGTTAGTTTTAAACTTTCCTGTTTCACATGTATAGTAATGTGTAAAATACGTTTGTGTAACCAAATGTGTGATGATTCTCATCTCAGAAATGCTTCTCGATGACTGTGGCGGCAGCCAGCTTGCAGTAGCTATTGTTGCATTTCCTTGCATTCACCTGAGTGTAAAGATGTACTTCAAATAACTCAAAAGTTTGAAAGCACTCTGCTTGTGCAGTTCTTTATCAAATAATTGAATTTTTAATGTTGTAGTTTACTAAGACTCCGTGAGCGTACTTGTCTTGGTGATATGACCCAAGAGATGCTTTTATTATTTCTTGAATGACAATCTTAAGTGCTGCGCTCAACCACCCTAATGAGTGTGCTGAACACGTGATTGGGGAAAGGAGCTGTTACTGACAACATGTTCCCTTTAGATTTGGCTAGGGCAGTAAATAAAAGGTACATAATTTGCATAAGCCTGTTAAGTGGTATTCTCAAGGGGAATAGCAATAATTTCCAATGCTGTTTTGAGTGCTGACAGCTGATCCATTTACAAATTAGATATTGAAAAAGGTTCCAGTGAAAGGATAAGGTGGATTGGCTTGTGGCTGTTAGACAGCAGCGTCAGGAAAAGGCCAAAAGCGTAAGTTCTCCTGTGAGCAGTGAGCACCTGGTCTCATAGATTGTCTGGAGTGAGTGGAAAATGAAGCTATACCAGTACTGTCATTTTAGGATTAAGGTGATTTCAAAAATTTAAATACAGGTGTAAAGAGATGACTGAGTGCAGTGTAAATTCCATGTGGATATCTGTTTTAACCTGACAGTAATACAGATGTTTGTTTTCTCCATAGACTATGCCAAAATGAATCACAATGAAATTGACATATGTTATTTGCACTTTGTTTAAATCTGTTTCACAGCAAACATTCATTTAAACCACTCAAACTTGTGTGGAGAAAAGAGCTTTTGTTCTTTATGGTGTTTCTTGGAGGGGCAGATTGAAAATGTACATCATCCCTGTTAAATAGAAAGCTTCTGTATGCTGCCTCTTTAAAAAGGGACTTGTAGAGTAACTTGACTTTTTAGTTTTGCCTTTTCATAGACTTTTACACTTTCCTTTAAGTCTTTATATCACTGTTTCCAGTTTCTCATTTAGGTGTCCCCTACAGGAGGCCTCCCATTGTGTTACCTTACCATTCGAGAGGGTGACACAATGGTAAGGTTGGCCAAAGTTTGTGTGTGACCTATGTCTCCCCAAAATAAAACTCATTTGTTGATAAGCACAGTTATGAAGTAAGTATATCAAAATCCTTCCTCTTTGTTCATAGATGGAAGATTAGTCTAACCTAGATTGTTGGGATGCCAATATGTGCTCAAAATAGAACTTTGTCTAGGACATCTCAGAAGCGAATTTTTTTTTTTTCCTTTTAACACAAATATATAAAAGGGTTTTCAGTACAAGTAGTTTTTAGAAATGTTGACTGGTATAGAAAAAATGAGTGCTAGAGACAAAAAGAGAAAAGATTTGGTCTGTTTTAAACCCCTTCATTATTCTAAAAAAATATTTGTCATAGCTTAAAAAGCAGATTTTAATTTGCAGAATAGGAAAAATGTTATTCAAAGTCAACATGAGATTGTGTTCCTAGGGTTTGAAATTATGATTTTATTAATACTGTGTAATTAAAATGACAGATGGAAAATTAAGACTTGGCATTTGGGAATAGTTTTATTGATATATTCCATGATATATTTGCGTGCTTATCCAGCCTGCAAGTGTGCATAACTTATTAGACTTTTGGTCATTTGTTGAAACTTAAATTAATGAAAGCCTTTTGAAAAGATACTACAGAATAGTTAGTAGTGGATATTGACTTTGTGATAATGATTCAACCTACAATTATCTCTGGTCTCTACACACATTGTGAAATATTTGCATGGGTGTCAAGAAATGCTTTAACAAATACAATTTATATTTGAGTGCTTTCTGATTTGAAAATATAGTGCCTTTATGCCCAGAATTAACATGTCAGATTATGGTTGCAGTAGTTTTCAGTTCTGTGCCAGGAGAATAGGCAGTTTTGATTAACTGTTGCAGTGCAGTCAACAGGATTGTAGTTTGTCAAGAGAGACTGCCTTGGTTTTAGTGTGGCAAAGCTCGCAGCGTGAGGAGCTTTCAACTGCTGGTTTGCCTGTGTAGCTAAGGTTTGCCTGCTGTTGTTCTGTGCATTAAATGACAGGATCTTTAGGATAAAGGCTGTCATTCTTTTAGGCACTTGCTTGATCTATACTGAAATTCTCTGAGCTGCACAGTATCAAGCTAAAAATATTTTAAAAAATAAGTATTTTGAGAACAATCAGTCACCCAAAAAACCTTCCCAGGGATGTGGTGGAGCCCCCACTGCTGAAATTTTTCAAGACGTGGCTGGACAGAGAGCTAGATAATCTCTTCTAGGCTCCCTTTCCCATGAAAGGATGGACCAGATGATCTTTAAAGGTCCCTCTGTGATTCTATTTTAATGTGGTTGTGTGACAGATTGGTAATATACCTGGTGAACAGGTATGTAAACTGAGGAGTATCAGGGGCGCCCCAAAGTACTGTCAGGGCTCCCAAGCATCAGGTGTTCAGTGTGGGGACCTGAATTTGCAGCACAGCCAGCACTGCTGGATGCCTGATACAGTCAGCAATCAACTCCTGAACATGCTTTTCAGGTATGGCACTTCACGGTGGAGTAATACGCTTCAATAAGCAAAAACCTTATGGTTATACTTTGCAAAAATTCCAGAGCTGATGGTTGAACAGCTTTGTACATTAACGTGGCATGAACATGGCAGGCAGCACAGTCAACCTTATATTGTCCTAAGCTGAGCCACCACTGTCCCCAGTCATTAGGGGTCTGATAAGCCTGACATCAGGGCTTGCCCTAGAGTTGCTTAATCCTTCATTTCCTCAGTAGCAGTGAGGAAGGCAAAAAGCGAGTATTACTGCTGATTTCAGAAGAGTTCTGGCATGGGTTCTAGGATTACTGTGTTACTGTCTTCACTTTGTGACCAGTTTCAAGTGGAAGTTGGCACTGGTACAGACAACTGTGCATTCTGGTTTAGATGTAGGTGCAAATGCTGGAGTTGACATTGTAGATTTAGAAGTTAGGGGCCAGAGTTTTGCTTCTCCAGGTAGTAATTTTTCCTGTATGGCTTGATACTGTGCAGACTTAAGGAGACTGGGACAGGG
>JANZLQ010000027.1:9270917-9281284 GCA_026212715.1 Elanus axillaris | reverse complement strand
GGGGAGAGGGAGAGTTTATTTAAAAAAAAAAAAAAAAGAAACCCCCAAAACCAAATCAGAAAGGTCTTGGAGGAAACTTCAGAATGACTGGACTGTCCCTAACATAGAGTAGAAAATTTTGTATTCTTTTAGTGATTTTCATTATGAAAACACCAACAGAACTTATTTCTGCACTTTGAAAGGTGTTAAGGAATGATAGGAATAGTTAAATTTCAAAGTTGTTCTGAAGCTGGTTAAGTAAGGTAACTGTTACCACTTTTTAAAAAGAGAGTCGTCACCCCTGTATTTACTTTAATCTTCTTGAATATATTGCTTTAAATTATATGGGTGCAAATGAGTTTAAGAAAAAGAAGGGATTTTCTTTGGATTTCCTGAGTTTGTATGGATTTCAGCACCAAGGTGGAATGATTTGCTTGTTCTGTACAGCACATACACTTCCTAGTGTTACACATGGCTCTGTAGAAGGGTGGTTGGGGAAACCTGAAGTACTCACGATCAAATCTGTGAATTTAATTTTATTGACTCATTTAGTTGAAGTAATGTTTTATCATTAAAATACGGGACTGGAGACATTTTGCATGCTACTCATGGTGAATCTTCCTTTGTTGGTCTTAAACTGTGTAATTTACTCTGCCTCACTTTCCTTTATTCCATGTAACGGTTAGAATAAAATACTAGACCAGATCAGTGTTGAGTTCCCATTCAGTGGTGTGCCGATTCAGCAGAATATGCAGACTTCAACTTACCATTGACTCCCCTGTCCCTCTGTTGAAACAGCAAACTAAGAACCAAGTCAAGAGCCGTATACCGTGCTTAACTTTGAAGGCAATTTTTGCTTTATAAGTGCTGCTGTACTTGTTCTGAGGATTTTTTCAAGTGGTGCTTTAGTGTTTTAGAGGGATGCTTAGAGCTACTACATAGAAGAATCACACAGTTTTGATCGTATTTTCAGAGCACCTGGTGCAATCTCTGTTCCTTTAAATGATGCCTTTATTTTCATAGAATTTAAATGATAGAGCCAGATTGGGTCCTCAGGGAAATCCCCTGACCCCCAAGATCATTGCAGCTAAGAACTGCTGTGTTAAAATGCTATTCTGGTTTTTAAACCTTCTCCCCTCCCCAGTAATCAAACTTAGAGATACAGATGAGACAGCTTATTTAAATTGCCTTTAGCTGTATATGTTTAAGAAGTAGCGGAATAACCTTTCGTGTAAATTAAAGCAAATACTAGTTTGCATCTCCTGTGCCAGTGTCATTGTAAGCAAGTTGCTGCCTGAGTAGCATAATACATATTTGCTTTGGGGCCCTTTCCACTTATAAATATTGATTATTTAGCTGATATTAAATGAAATGGTTGGAAATCTAACTTTACAAAACTAAACTGAAACTAGTTATGATGCTTTCTTAATTTGATGAAAATGTGATGACAGTGAAATTTGTTTTGAATAGGAGTTACTGATATTTAAGAAGCTTTTAAACTTAAAAGAAAAACTGTGGACCTTCTTGTATACATTCTTAGTTTTCCCTCTTCAGCCTGGAGCTTTTAATGTGTTCAAAAGAAAAATAGGTTCTTCATCTTGCTGTTTATTTTTGTCAAGAGGAGATGATTTGTACTAGTACAGACATATACGTTATAAAAGCTAAGGGATCTTTTCATCAGCCAAGACCTGATGCATAGCTCTGGTGTTTTACTCAGATTGCACATTGGCTGAATACTTTGTGTTTTGCTTTTTTAGAAACAACAGTAGAAAACCTGCCATTCTTATTCTGAATCCTTACACTGATCATTTGGTGATCGTTCTTGCAGCTTAAAAAGGGGAGTGGACATTGGCTTCAGTATTAAGGCGTCAAAGTTGCCCACATCTTGCAAGTGGAGTGAGACTGACCTGGCTGATTTCTACCTCATATTTCTCTGCAGCTAAACTTTGCATTCCTTCTACAGAGGTGCACTGGGTGCTTTGTAGGTCACCCCATCACTGTGTGGAAGCCAAGTCCCTTGGGATGGTGGGGGACAGGGGAGAGAGTGAGTGTACTGTGAGCCCACAGCTCTGTGGGAGCCGGTGGGAAGCCAGCTCAGCCCTTACCAAGTGCTCTGGCCTCTAGTATGTCCCTTGTGCAAGAAGCATCAGTTGTTGCATGATTTTGATGGCCTCATTCACCGGGAAAGAGTCTGCCGAGAGGTCTGAACTAGTGCCTTCTGTCTTAAATAGTGCCAAGCATTTTCACTGATAGGGACAGATCTTTCAATCTCTGCAAGGTTATAAATTTCTGTCGTGCATTTTATAACCTTTAACAGAAGTATATTTAATGTATAGGATAGTGAGTCATTGATTGTACAAGTAGATTCTAGAGGCCAGTACTTACCTGGATGTTCCCCATTACAGGATGCTTATGTGTAATCAGATTAAGCTTTAAAATATTTAATTTGAATTATTTTTTCTGACTGACTATGAGACATGTTTTATATAGACAAAATATAAATGGAAGAGTAGGAGTCTGACAAAGGTGCACTGCACCCATAGAAAACACACCAGGAGTTTTAATAACCTGAAATGCTCTTCTTTCTTTGTATTAGGAAGAATCCTTTAAGCATCCAATTCCTAGAACATTTTGGAGCATTCATGCTCATTCTTTACCTGTTCCAGGAATGCTTTATTTTCTTGGGAATTATTTACCATGTCAGAAGCCTGCTTGATTGAGATCTAATAAGGGCATGTTGTAACATGGTTTGCTTAATTCTAGATCTATCATTATCAGCCTTTCTGGCAGGGCACCCCAGTAACATAGATGTATCTGATTCATGTGTGAATGAATTCCATGTCTAGTGTATTGCCTTTGTTTCTCCAAAATCCTCTGATCCTACTTTATTTAGCATCCACTATAAGTTCAGCAGGCCTAATTCTTGTACACAGGGTGAATTTTGTGATGAGGCAAGTGATTATGGATTAGTTTAATGGGAATTAATGTTGCAGTTGGAGGAAGAATCTTTGTCAGCAGGTTGCAAGGCTTTTTTTTGGTAAGCACGTGAATTTAGCTAGCAAATACTGCGTAATGCTGTCAGTGGTCTCTAGCCCTTAAATGGTTGTTTCTACTAAAATATAGATCAGTATGGTAACACTTTCTCCCATATGTGACAGCACATAGGCAGGCTGTGTTCTGTAAAAGAGTATATACCAAGCTGGCACTGTAAGGGGAGAACTGGGTGTGTATGAACTGGCAAGACATTTAAAATCTGTGAAATCAGTTGGCTTCTGTTCTTTCTTCTTGATAGAGTGGAAGTACAGAATTACCTGTATCTGGGGCTGCAGAGGCAAGTAGAATAATGTAGTAAGAGTGAATCTGCAGAGCAAACCCCATGTCTACACTACACACATAGGGTTTTACTTTGGAGTTGATCTCATCTATTCCTGTGGACCAACTGCCCGTAAGCAGTCAGACCATGTAAAGTGCGCTCCTGGGGTGCACCTCCAAGTCTTATTCCATCCAAAAGGAACTAATTTAATGTGCTCTGAGACTGCTCTAGTATGCCTACCAAAAACATGGTAGGTAGGAATAATCAGGAGAATGATTTCAAAAGCGTCCTTTCAGGCAAACTGAAACATCACTGGAGATGCACTCTAATGCTGATGGTATATTTTGTGGCTTAGTTTAAATGATGCCTTTTTTAGAACATGTTTTTTTTTGTTGAGTAACTTTTCTCTCTACTTATTACTGTTTATCAGTGACATTTATTCAGCGTAAAATACCTGTGATGTACCATACCAATTTACTTTCATTCTTAGCATAGCATAAATTAGATGAGTATGTGTATACACATATGCACAAATGTGCATGCACAGACTTCTGCTGAACAGTTTATGTGTCAATAGGTGTTACAGTCTGTTTCCCCCGATCCAGTAGTCCTGGTAGCGACTAAGGCAGGCATTCAGGATGGAGAGATGTCCTGGTATTAATGATTAACAGCATACACTTGGTAATGTCTTTCTTGCACTGAAACCAACTGTGACCATTACCCTCTTCTGCTTGGTGTTGTAACTACATTCGTCAGGACCAGGTTGTATTCCTTTCCCTGCATATGGAGGGAACTGTGCCTAGGCTGGAATTGGGGTGGGGGACCTTTTCATGACTTACTACTCTCCCTAGTCCTTGCCTTATGAGATTACTTCAAACAGTGGGACATAGTGACTTTTAAATGTACTCGTCAGTGTTTTTTCACTGCATGTTTATGCAGTTCATGATGCAGTTCTCATTTTTTATATTGAGATGTTACTGTAATGTGACTTCTCATTTAAAGGAGACAAGGTTTTATAATTGTTTGCTCTAATTTGCTTATGAAAGCATCAAATGTAAAAAATTGAATACCCAAAGCTCCTATTAGGTACTCGGTTGAAATCCTGTGCTACCACTGGGGACATAAAAAATGGTAAGCTCTTAAAACAAAAGTCTGGGATCATGAACAAAAAATGATTTCACAGCATGCCCAGCCTGAATCAGTGCATCCAAAAGTGGGGCTTACAGTGTACAGTTAACCTTGAACAGTCTGCACTGGTGTATTTCGTGGAATTTAAGCCTACACACCAATATGAAATGTTGCTACTTCTCCAGGTGAGTATGTGGCTTTCCAAGCGTGGAGCTGACACTGCCTGGTAGTATCAGCCAAATGGGGATTGTCTGCAAGGTTGGCCAGTAATTGGATTCTGGGACCTAAGCAGTTGTTTTTCAGTATTTTACTTGAGGGTTTGTTGAGATCAGATAAAACTATCAAGTTGGGTCAAGTGTTTGGCCTTTTACTCAGGACTATTTGTCAGTGCTGGTGATAGAGACAGAACAGGGCAAGTTTCTGCAGGTAGTGCTTCCAGACTGCACAGTAATTGCAGTATTAAGAAATTAGAACTCTTTAAGATCTTCTCTAACAGTAAAATCTGCCACAGCTTTTACAGGGAGGATAAGCAGGTGATGTCACTTCTCTAATCCTTCTTGAAGTATAGGTACATCACTGGAGGGAAGGGAGAAATTAAATCTCTGGTTCTGGACAGCAACACAAAATTTTAAATGTTATTAGCTACTTGATGCAGTTTATAAAATAGCATAGTTTGAATTTAATAGTTCTACAGATGAAATTTACTGTACAAAAAAGTATATTTCTAGAATACAGCTAGAAGGCAAGAAGATTCTAGTACCAGATCTATGTTGAAACAATATTGAGTTTGACAAGTCTTCATATCCTTATCTCTCTTCCTGAATGTAACTATTATTTCTACTCTGCAAGGTCATGCCGAATCTTGTATGCCACCGGGATATTTGTCACTATACAGTCCTTCAAAACTTTCTCCTTCATCTCAGTTTTTCTTTTAACTCCTCCCTTGTATTTAGTTCAAGTTCATGGATTCGCAGCATTTTCTTTATGAACTGTTGAAATCTAAAAGTTTTATCATGTTGGAAACTTTTTTTAGGAACACAGTCTTGGAATGCACTCTTGGATTTCAGGATTCAGGTTCCTATGACTGCATATATAAGCACCATAATAGCTTTTCTATTTTTTCCTTCCCCCCTCCCCCCCTTTTTTTTTTTCTTCTCCCAGTTCCGTCTTGAGACAGGCTTAGATGTTTTGCCTGAATTATTGTTTGGGAAGCCATACTACTACTTTTCTAAGGATTAAAAATGACTTCTGGTTTACAGCTTAATTTTTTTTTTTTGACATAATTATTTATGTCTTCCTCTTCCTGTGCAGGCTTTATTTTTATATCTAAATAATTAATTTTTGTATTTACTCTCAATATTTTAGGGGCATATAATTTGATTCTATGTTGTCTGAAGGAGAGTTTCTTAGAGGCTTTGTTGTATTACACAACCTCATCCCTGCAGTCTGTTTAACATGTAAGATTTGCTTGTGGTTGCTCTGTACTGAAGCTACTCCATACCTCTGATTATCTGTGTTGCTTTGTTTTGTATCTCTTGCAAAGGGTCTGTATCTCTGAGGCAAGATAATCAGAACAGATGTAGCTATTGGAATGCAGAGTGTATCACGAATATATGTTTAGTTTTCTGTTTCGTTCTTGATTTATTTGCCTTTTTGATTGCACTTAAGTGGTTAGCTCATGTTTGAAAAATCATGCACAGTGATTTTGAGATCTTTAAGTGGGTTATACAGCTAATGTAGAACTCATAAGTACATGGATAGGGCTCTATAGCCATTTTTCTGCGTGATTTTGTGTTTTCTGTAATTCAGTACATCATTTTGTTACCAAGTTGCTCAGTAGCACTGTGATCCTTCTCATTAAGTTTGTTGTCTACAGATTTTTCTACCATAGTTACTCATTCTTGCTTCAAAATTTCTTGGGAACGTGTGGAGCTGTATATATCCTAGCTGAAATCCACAGCCTTCCTACATTGTGAAAAATTTCCTAACTCTTTTCTATAAAGTAACTCTTTATCAACATATAAGGGGGTCTGCCCTCTCATCCTGCAGTATTTCATTCTGTACATTCTTTCCTGGTCTTTCTAGGCTGTGGCTGCCTCCCTGCTCTTTTTCCTCAGAAAATATCATAATGTAGTCTTTGTGCAAAAGTAATTAATTAGAATTTTGAAAGTAGTGACGCCAAGATGGATTATTTCTGTTGCCAGAGTGATAAATGTGGGTTGTGGGCAGCTGGGCAGCGAGCAAGCAGGATGCAGACGCCGACTCCCCTTAGCTGCAGGAGAGGTGCTCAGCTGTGCCAGCAGCAGCTGAGCACGTGTGAGCCTCTTGGTAGGAGCTCGCTGAGCCAGGCTGGAGGCAGATAGTCCGGATAGTCTGGAGCAGGAGGCGGATGACTGGTAGTGCTGAGTGGGAGGCAGATAGTCCTGAGAGCAGCTGAGGGCCTGGAGATGGCTGGTGACCAGCCAGGCAGATTCAACTTCTTTAGGTGTGTTTGCAGTTCCCTTGCTCTCATCGCCTTTTATAATTTTCCACTTTTTTGTTCTTTTCTACTACAGACAAGCTGATAGGACTTAGTTTTATGTCAGCAGTTCCATCCTCCCTCCAACAGTTCATGTTTCCTTACTTTTCCATAGATGATTTTTGGCTTTTTCTTTTCTCCCTTCTGTTATGCTTAGGGGGTCTCATCACTCAGTATCGGCTGCTGCTGTTATTTTGGGAGGTTCATTCACTGGCCACTTATGCTATCAGTTGCTTGTGCTGCCTACAGGTCTTGTAGGCTGCGCTGAAGGGACGCGTGACCTCCTCTGCAGTCCTGCTCTTAAGCTTGCAGTAACACCTTCATGCTATCTTCAGTGCAGCTAGATGACTTCTTGCTGAATTACACCAGTTCTCCACTTAAGTAGTAATTTTCCATGTGGCATTGTATCAAAAGCTTTATTGGAGAACAGGTTTTTCTGCATATCTGTTCTTAAAACCATTTCTTTGGTAACTGAAGAATATGGGTTTAGCTTGGCATCTTTGGTCAACCCCTGCTGAATCTTGTCCTATTTTATATTTTTATGTCTTCTATTACTGTTTCTACCAAATGTTGTTCCAGATCCTTTCATCCCACTGAGTCACCTGGTGATAGTTGCTCTATTTTCCTTAGGCTCCATTTGTTACTACGCTGTATTGTTCTGAAAGCGTGTTCAGATAATCTGTAATCCTCTGCCTTACTGGGTCTTTATGTGCAGTCCTAGGAATCAGTTTGACTTCAGTCCTATTAGCTGACTTGTATCATTTCTTTTTCTCACATGGATCCCTATTTCTGCTCCTTGTAGGGTTCCCTGTAAATTGTCTTTAAATGGTTATGTATTCAGGAAACTCTATAATCCTACAGGTTTGGTTTTGCCTAGATACATACGCTTAATTTCACACTTGTTGGCAAATCCTCTTTCCTAATGAAGCTGATCAGTCCACCAGCTGGTCTCTAGTTGCTTACCTTCTCAGCTTGCCCTTTTGGGGCTTAAATTTTTCATGCTCAGTGTATCCAAGAGCTTGTGACACTGATATTCTGCATCTGGGAAGCATAGGTCCGGAGGCACCAGTCCGTTGGAGGGAATGAAATGCCATCTTCAGGGACCTCAAGTCAAATTTGACTCTGAGCAGTATTTGCAGATCCCCCAAAACCAGCTTTCCTGAAGTATAAACTGATAGTTTTTAATTCTGTTGTTACTTGTTTCTTACTTCTTTACTGTGTTATAGCAGGAATATGCACTGCTTTTCCTGTCAGCTTTCTGTAGTGCGTGGGGGAAAGGAAAGGAGATTTCTTAATGTCCATTTCATATCGGACATTATTGATCATTAATGGCCAAGGATGGCAATAAAAAAAAACCCAAAAGCTGAGACAAGTACATTCAGTAGGAAAGTTATGATCTGTTAGTTCTCACAGTAAATAAATAAATTTTATTTCACATAGCCACAGAATAATGCAATATACTTCATCCCAAACTCTGTAGGAATCGTGGGCTGCTTTTTTTTATTACATATTTATTGAAAGTTTATTCAAGATTATATCCCTGATTTCTGTCCTTAAATTTTATTTTGCTCTCCTGAAAATACTTTTTTTTAGTATTTAATAATGGCAAACTGTATTGTTAAAAATTATGCTAAATAATCCCCTTTTATTGTTTTTACCTTAGTGTTTCTTCTTTTGTTCATTTTTTTTTTATTACTCCTGAATGACTATGACAGTTATATCAAAATGATCCAAAATTGGAAGCTTTTCTTAGACTATCCAAATAAAACCACATAAAAGTGATCTCTGTTGTTGCTGTAAACAAGCAAGCTTTTGTGTCATTGGCTGTACGCACAGAGACAAATGTTCAAATCTGCTTTTAACAGATCGTGAATATTTGTGTTACCAATTAATGTAGAAATGTTTAACTTTCTGTTAATCTCCACTGGTGTGTCAGCTTACACTCAGTGTATTCCTGTCCCAACTGATGTGCCTTTTATTTTTTGTGTGCTTCTGAAGAGCTCAGTTGTTAGCCTAGCATTTCTTTTATAACCTTCCTGTATATAAAACTGGAAAGTCTTTCAGTAAAAATTGCTTTACAGTTTAGCCTTGCACTACTGTGGTGCTTTTAAAAAAAGTTTTTTGTTTGTTTGTTTGTTTTTTCTTCTTATGATGTTTGCTGCCTATGGAAGTTGATTTGGTCTCTAATGAGCTAATGCTGTGATTCAAAACACAACTCTACTGCTCTGTGGTGCTGCATCTTAACTTTGTTCCCTTTCTGATTGGACCTAATTGTTAAATATTTTTTATTTCCTTTTTGTTTTTCATCTTTTGCTTCATATTTTTTCCCAGTTTCACTGGGATAACTCTTTAAAAAAAAAAAAGCATGCATGAGAAAAAACAATAGCAGTATAAATAGTATATGTAGAAGTAGTAAACAAGCAAATGCATGAAATGTTTTGGGGTAAATTGATCTTTAAAGAATGAAAAGGAATTTAAGAAGATGCCTGTTTGGATTAATGCCTTTTGTTTGGTGGTTTGTTTTTTTTTTTTTCCCTTCTCAGATGGCTTTTATTCTCAGAGCTTGCTATTTGTCTTCTTGCTTTTTATTTACTGCATTATGTAACCTCTGTTTGCTAAAATTTGCATTTCTGCCTTCATGAATACATTATTTTTAGAAACATTTTGGGTTGATGTAAAGCTTTATTGAAATTTCTGTTTGTTTAGGAAATACATCTCTGGAGGCTTCAGAAGAAACAATACCCTACAGTGTTTAAGCTTTGCTATTTCTGAAGTATTTATTGCTTTAAGAGGAATATATAGAGAAGGATATTAAATTTCCAATCAGAATAAAAATTGCTTTACAGATATAACTTGAAAGAAATCTAAGGTATTAGAGTAAACAGCCCCCCTATCAGTACCTTCATTAAGTGATGCACAGGCAAACACAGTAATGGATTTTTAAGCATAAAGCTTGCCTCGGTTACAGGTTAACAGTTTGCATTTGAAAAAAGTGACTGGTATAAAGGCTTAACACATACAGTTTCCTTTTAAACTGCTTATTAAAACAATTGATCAAATACTTTCTATCAGATTTATTGCTTGCTTTCATCTTCTCTTAGCCATGTATTTCCCTAATGTAGAGTGAAATATTAGCACAGTGGTTTGGTAATGGCTCAGCAATGAGGCAGCATCTGATCTGGGCATAAAGGTTTGCAATTGGTGTTGTGTTTTCTTATATAGTACAACATTGTCCTGGTTTTGGCTGGGATAGAGTTAAGTGTCTTCCTAACAGCTGGTATAGTGCTGTGTTTTGGGTTCAGTATGAGAAGAATGTTGGTAACACTAAGTAACATTTATATTAAGTCAAGGATTTTTCAGCTTCTGATGCCCAGCCAGCGAGAAGGCTGGAGGGGCACAAGGAATTGGCACGGGACACAGCCAGGGCAG
>JANZLQ010000027.1:9248706-9269918 GCA_026212715.1 Elanus axillaris | reverse complement strand
ATTCTTCTCATACTGAACTCAAAACACAGCACTGTACCAGCTACTAGGAAGACACTATCCCAGCTGAAACCAGGACACCGTCGATACTTTGGGCCCAGTCCAGTAGAACCTAGTGAAGCATTTCAGCTCCAAAATGCAGCTAAGTTGCTGGTTTCTGAGTTTTGGTCTGTGAACCAACACTAGTTCTTGAGATTTATGGAATGAGGCAAGCTGAACTCTAAGTAGCATTGGAGGAAGCAGAGAGGCAAGATAATAAAAAAAAGAGAGTGTCTATCTTAATTCTGTAGATTAGCAGTTCCTATTCTACAGTGTAATGTAAAAATCTTGTATTTAAAGGCAAGGAAACAGTAAAATCTATTTCCTTTACTAACTAACTAAAAAAAAAAAAATTAACACACAATTTGTAGATGTTAATAATGTACATCTTAAATAATCCACGCACAGTCCTGACTAAATACAATTTATATTTTGTTTATAATGGATGTTAAAATCTCTAAGTAAAGGCTTGGGACTTCATTGCCTTGGCACTTAACATATTGTATATATGCTGTCGCAGAGTTGCCATTTTAAGGCGAGAAAACAGGTGGACACAAAAGACAGATGGGAAGACACAAGGTAATGGACACAATTATGAGTGTTGTAATAAGCTGTAGTTGCAGTGTACCATCTGCCCAGCTACGGAGATAAATTTTGTAATATTGTTTTTTTTATTGCAATGCATAATTTTCTCATTCTGCCTTAAGGATGTGGCAGTGCTTGTGTGTATGTAATTATATGCCTGAGCAGTATTGGTTGGTAAAGTTTATTACCGAAGCAGAGAGTTGTTCATCAGCTCTCAGCTGTGTTCAACACCCAGATTTGTGGGTGCCTGGGACCTGCTTACTGGAATTACAGTTGGTAAGGGGATATCAGTGAATGTTGATCTTCATAATAATCCAATAATACTTGTTCCAGTCTTGCAATGAAGTATTTTCTTCTATTGCTGCATTACTGATTTGACTAGATTTGAATGAGTTTTTAAGAATTTTTATGCTGACTACTCAGCTAAGATTAGTCATCTCTCATATAGTGTAAAATTACTAAGGCCACAAATGAGAGCATTTCTGTCTATATATGGCATTCCCAAGTTTTGCCTGAATTGGTGTATTGGCATGAATTTTTAAAAACCTATTCAATGTCTTGTTTCTCTTGCCCAAATCATCCTTTAAGCCTTGGTAGGCTAACTCAGCTCAATGTACCTAAGTAGTATGTTTGATTTCTGTGGCTCACCTGCCCTAACACCCCCCCACCCCCCACCTCCCCGAGAGTCCAGGAAAGTTAAACAGTGGAACTGTTAAACACTGTTTCCTCAAAACCCTCTTTCCATCAGATTGGAAAACTGCTGACCAGTTTGTTACTAGGTTTAGGGTGCAGTGACTAATGCAACTGGGTATGTAGCAGGATGCTGAAAATACATTTTAAAGAGAAAGATGGGTGGAGAAACTATAGTTAACTAACTGTTAACATGTGTTTTGGGAAGGCTGGTGAAGCTTATTTTGGATGGGGAAAATGTGAAGAAAGATTGTAGGTGTTTCAATAGGAAACATTGTTTGATAGAGCTGTTATCTTACCTTGCGATTTCCTTGGCTTTTTTGGCCATTGTAGTAGTAGGATGCACATCTGAGAGGCTTTAACAGGGCTTAGTGAAAGGAAAGTTTTATCATGTCTGGAACATTTTCAGGACTTCTGGCAGTGTCCTGTCCTGGGTAATCTGGTGGTTGCAGGGCAGGGCCCATATAATGTACAGAATTTGTAACATTAGATATATAAATATATCTGAACTCTGACAGCATATCTGTGTCATCTGCAGCCTTTAGGTAGAGATAAGGTAGATAATAAATACTGGTATTGTTTTTTTGAAGCTTAGTTTAGCTTCTGTCTTCTAAACTTTTTTAAGTAGAATGTCTTAGGAGTATTTTATGTGGGGAACTTTAACCTGAAACAAAATTTCTTAACGACAGTTGAATGGAAGTCTGCTTATGAGGCCAAGCTTAATATAGTGTGGGGTGAGTCTGAAAGGTGATTCTGGAAAGAGTGAAAATAGCAAGGAATCAAGATATTTGTGTGAAAAGACTGATAGTGGTAAGTTGTGCCGTTTGAGTTAAAACTGGTGTTGTGATCCAGTACCACACCGCTTTTTCGCGGTGGGGATAACATTAGCAGAGGGCATGTAAAGAGTATGAAGATTTCTAGGAAAGAGATTATTTAGCAAGGAGCTGGTGCATTTGGGGGGGGTCCAAGTGAAGTTTGCTAGAGCACATCTTGAAGGGTGGGTAGGGATGACCATAAGGATAATCACAAATTTCTCCTGGGTAGGCCAGTCATCCAAGGTTACTGCTGTAGTGGAGAAGGGAGGTAATGCTTCTCCAGGAGTTGATTCAAAGCCCCTAATATTTACCTCCTGCTCAAAATAACCCCTTTTATGTGCAGAGGTAGCCAAGAGAGAATGGTTTTCCTTTGCTTCCTTGTGTGCTTCTTTGCACTTCCTGTCTGCTTTGTCCTCGCTTTGTTTGAGTCTCTTGTATTCTGCGCTTCAAGTAAGAAGTCTGTACTAAGTCTGTAAAATACAGTCCTGCTTTCTGCAGAATGACTGCTACTTGCTCCATGGAATATTTGGAAGGAAAAAAGTAATCTATATAATTTATTTACCCTGTACACAGTTGATATTTATACTGCATTACAAATTGTGCCTATATCTTCTAAGTAAAAATGGGTCCTTTATGGCTGAAAAATAACTTATCAAACAGTGACTGTCTGCTGGCTTATTTAGAGTGAACAGGTTAATGCAATAATGAAGCAGTTTGCTCCATACTTGTTAATACTCTGCTACAGAAAAATCTTTATCCAAAATGGTTGGTGAATCATTGTTCCTTTAGATGTGGAAGTGACATAATTGCATTTTCTTTACAGGATCTGATCTGAAATCTCATGGTAATGCTTTGGAGTAAATGACTTTATAATAATCCAGATGGCAGAACTGGTAGCTGTCATGTAGGTACCTGCTGGTCAGTAAACTGCACACCACTATGGTTTTGTCTTGGGTTACATCAGTAAGAATTGCTTATGGCTAGAGGTGCAGTGTGCCCTGAAACTAGAACATAGTAATGCTGAAAACTGTTTTGTGTTCGGTATTTAAAATTGTAAGTAGGTGGGTTTTTTCCCCCCAGTTCACTTTTGAAAGAAAAATGTCATTCTTAAATTCATTTTATTTCCCTCTACTTTTTGTCTCTCTAGAAATGTAGTAATTTTCCAGATAAGGTTTTCAGAAGTTTCGAAAGGGAACTTGTGTCTGATTCCCTTTAAAACTAAGTTCATTTCTTGAACTACCCAGGCAATTGAGAAGCATGCTAACTGTCCAGAGTTTTGACATAGTTACGATGGTTTTGAAAATCCTCTACCACAAACAAATTCATGTGGCTCCTTTGAAAATCCAATTGTTGTAATTTTGCAAGTGAAAGACTTAATAACCCCAAAACTCATAAAAAGAAAATATGGAGTCTGTCTGAACTACAGTCCTTGCAAATGAGCAATCCATGAAACTATGAAGAAGTAAAACCTGATTGAGCAAATGTTCATAGAAAAGGAATTTCCTTTCTGCTGTGGGAAGTGTGCTTGCATTTTCAATTTGAATATTCAAAGTCAAGACTTTTTTAATGGGAAATAGCTGCTGCCACATTCAGCAATTTTTTGTCCCCTGAAGGAGGAGCAATATTTTCCTCCCTGTTTTTTTAAAATTCAGTTTACTGGGTGAATTTTTTTTTAAAGTGAAAGTATGATTTTCTTCACATATATTTTATTTTAAGCAGTGAGAGTGGACTTACCAAAAGACAAATTTTATTAAAGCAGTGTACATAAGTGAGCAGATGGATTCTGAAGTTAATAATCTGTTTTACATAAGCTTGTATTAAACGTAGCTATAAAATATATTAAGAAGAAATATTTACTGGTGGGCTGCTCTGTGTAATATGTAGTTTTGATTACTGAATATTCCAGTTTTATTCTAGCTAAAATATCGATCTCTTTGCACTGATGGCCCATAGCTGCCTCATTATTTTTCCCGTAGCTGTACTAAATACTGAAACCTACTGATGTTCTAAACAGCAAAGTAGATAAATAAGATAATAAATTATGGCAGCTATCTTCTGGGAACTGCTAAATGGATAGAAAGTATATTATGGTTATGTCCTTGAAAGAAGCTTGCTTGTACAGTATAGTGTGAACTTTTTATCATGCTTCTTGTTATGTCCTGAATATTGACCACTGAATACCCATAGCTGCTTTTTCTATTTAAACACAAATCAGTCAAATTTCCTTACTTTATAAGGAAAGTTTCATCTTAGACAAAGTATAAGAGATAGTTGCACACTAGACTGAAAGGAAAGATCACCTTTTGTCCATAATGATTCTCAAACTCTGCTTGTCTGTTAGCCTAAACTTGGATTTTTTAAAATGTTTTTTCTCAGAGTAGTTGAAAATGATAGATAAAAAGAATCTTACCTACATTTCTGTAAATGGCTACAGGAATAAAATCTCTTGAATGCCTGATAAAAAGTGACTGCATTGTAAAAAGCTGTACTGTTCAAGCATGGAAGCACTGTAAAAAGTGCTCGTAAAAGCATTTCAGATTTTTTTTTTTCTCTACCAGAGTAGGATTAAGTCATAGTATCTTCTCCCTTTTGAGACAAATCAAAACAATATCTAAGCAGCTATACAGTGGGATAACCTCAGTTTCTGTAGATGCAGTAGGAAAAATTACTTACTTGAGTTTTATTCCTGTTATATGATCTTTCTCAATCTTGGAGAAACGTGTATGAAATGCTCTAAGCATTATTTCAGTGTACTTTGTGGTTTTAAATTGAGTGACTTGTGCAGAAGGTCAAATTGGCTGTTCTTACAGACTAGTCTGTTTGTAACAGCTGTATCTGACTGCATTATCACAGTTACAGAACTTGAGAAAATACTTTGGAGAAGAGGGCTTTAAATGACTATTTCAAGTGGTTCCATCTTGGATTACTGTTTTAAAAAGAAAAAAGATCACTAGCAATGCAGAGAACATGGATGTCTTCCCACTCAGCAGTGTTTCTTATGTAGGATCTTTTTAGGAAAGAATTTTTCGGATGGAAAATTTGAAGAGTATGTTTTTGTTTAATGTAGAATAAGATGTGTCAATGTGAATGCACATGTTCAAAATCAGTTTTCCACATTGGCAGTTAATCTGCCATTGTTCCTGATTTTCTTGATTTTCATAACTTTTTCTTTGTTGTTAAAACTCTCTCCAGCTTCTTTTATATTCTGGTGTTGTGCACTTTCTGGGTAAGTGGTATTTGGGATTCTTCCAGCTGTGATCGATGAGTGGCTCCTGGCACAATGTGAAAACACTTGCAATCAAAATGGGAAATACTTCTCGCCATCCCAGAAATCTTGACTTTCAGACAGATTATTCTTAACTGAACAAATGTCATCTTCCATACGCGACCATTCTCTGAAACTGCTTCAGAAACTTTTTTTTTGTAAGAGAGAATACTCATCTCTTAGCTAGCTACCTAGATTTTTTTAATTGTTATTATTATTATTTTAATGGAGACCTCCAGTGAGATGGCAGTAGGACCAACATGTTAGCCCATAGAGACTACCTGTAAAGAATAGATCTGTCAGCAAAACTTTTTTGTTGTTGTTCGTTTGTTTTTGTTAAGTAGTGGTAACAGATTCCTAGGCCTTAAACCTATTTTTTCTTCCTCTTCTTTCATTTGTTTCAAATGGCTATTTCAAACTCCTGATTTTTCACTACGCCAGTTTGCTTGAATTCATGTGTAAGTTGCTCCAGGTGAGCTAGGTGGTCTTTTCCATCTTGCTGGAGTGAGAATGAGCACGGGGCAGACCTGGGGCAGCCATGGTTGGATTGCAGTAGCCCAGCTGTGCTAACACAAGCTGCTGTGTCCCCACTGTATTACCAGCTCCAGGCTGTTTTCATTGGTGTGCCTGGTGGGTCCAGCTTAACTTCTTCACTTAAGGCAATTTACCAATTTGTGTGCGTTCCCAGGAGCTTAGCTCAGGCTCGAATGGGATAATTCTTTGGTGTTAGAGAAGTTCAGTAAAGTCCAGCCAGGAGATGTCTGTCAAGAAAGGATTTCTTAATTTAGGGAAGTTTCTCAGGAGACCACATTCTGTGAATTACAAGGATGGGAATTAAGCCTGAAAATGGACAACTTTCAGCTTTTTTGGCAGTACTTATAAAAACGCTTCAGGAATGAGAGTGTGTTATTTAGTTTGTATTGCTTAAATTGGTATGGTCCAGTATTAACCTATGTACCTGATGTGTCCTGCAACAGACTTCCCAAAAATTCACTGCACTTCCAGTGGGAAGACTGGAGACATCTCTTTGTATCTTCCATCACCAAACGTTGAACCTTTTCTTGCAAATGGTCTGGCACTTAGGGCTCAAATGGTAACACCACTCCTATCTCTTTGCTTGTGCCTTCATGTGACCTGGCTGGGGTGTTGGCCTTGGCATGATGATGGGGGAGAGATGTGGTGACTGATGGTCCCACGTCTTCCCCTTGGTGGATTCAGAGCATTCTTTGCTAAATCAGTGATACTTTTCCATCAACTCTAATTTGTGAAACTTCATAGTTAAATTTTAAGGATTTCAGTAAGCACAAGAGACATCCACGTCTGAGCTGTATATTTTTGTGAATAGCTAGCGAGAAACACATTTGCTTATATGTCATCCCTGAAGACTTACTGTTCTGTCTATGCAGAATGCAAAGTCCACATTTATTCAAAAGCAGTACAATTAAATTTAAAGGGAGGAGAAAAGTGTGTAATGTTGTATAAAACCAAGGTTAATTTATGATTAATAAATAGATTATGTTCATTCCTTAATGTCTGTAAAGTCCAGTGCATTCCTCTAGAAATAATTACTAGTTTGATTTCAGCTTGACTTTCTTTCAAGGATCTTTAAAATACAAGTATAATGGCTCAGATAGGATAACTAGGACATAAGTTTTCCCAGAGACAGTAGCAGAGTTTTAAATGCAGCTCAGGAGGACAGATTCGTTTGAGTGTTAGAATGCAATTAATTGCCTGCCATAGATTTTAAGACAGTTAGTATTTTGAATGACAGATGTTTGTTCCACTTTCAAAACAACTGTCATAAATGAATGTAGAAGTCCTTATAAGCTTGGAAGAATGCTATTGTCACAGATGTACTCTTAGTATTAAATATAATAAGGCATAGATTTGTTTAAAAAAAATCTGCTCTGCTAAAAGGTTTAACTATTTGTAGTTGCTGATATTTTAAATGAATATGTAAAAATAGTGTGAATTCAGTAGTATGAGGAGTATTGCATGCTGTACTTACTGAAGACTTAATCAAACTTTCTTTTTGTATAGATCATTTTAATAGGTGGAAATTAGAATAGATTTTTTACATTTTGATGGTGTTTTGTATGTTTTTGAAGAATATAGTGCCTGAAGACATGGAGCCAGATTATAGTCTAAGGATTTGTCTCCCACCTCAAATTGTTTAGAGATAAGGTGGGAAAGCATTACCTTTACTTAGTGGCTTATTAAGGTACAAGAAGTTCATAGTCACATTAAAGGATAGTTGATTCAGAACTAGCTTGATGTAAAAGATCATGTATGTGCATAATTTCATGGCATGGTCGATGAAGCAATTCTGTAAAAATATGTGGAACAAACCTCAGTGCAGACTTAAGAAAAAAAATGGTCTGTTTTATAAAGATCAGTGAAAGTCATCATCTTGCCTATGTGACATCTCTGTGACATGAAAGATAGAGAGTCCTTCTTAGTGTAAAAGTGGAACTGGTTTGAAGAGGGTGAGGAAAATTGGCCCTTTTTGGTTCTGTACTGAAAGCCAACATTACATCTAATTCGGGTTGTTCTTTTCTGTTCAGTGCTTTGAAAGTTAAGAAGTGCTTCTTGGAAATATTAAGCCCTAATGTTTCTGGAAGCAGAAGTTTGGTTAAGTAGTCAACTTCAGAAGTTATTGATAGTTAAATCAGTCATGTTTGGTCCTAAGGTTTATAAATTCTGTAGACACGTTGGATCTATGTCTGATGCCTGATAGCGTAGAGCAGGAATTTCCTTTTCGTATTCTCTGTGGTTTTTTAATTTATTTTAGTATCCATCAAAGTTTGCTTTTGACCATTTTTCTGAGTAGTTGGGCCAGGTACAGAATATGTTTGTGATAGCAAATGTGTTTTAATAAGGCAACTTTCAAGGAATGCTGAGAATTCAGACTTCAGAGTGAGGTACTTCAGAGTTAAAATTTGTGGAACATGCTTTACCAGTTTTTTAATTTCTACATTTCATTTAGTTGTTCAAAGTGAAAGGTTGTTTATTTGTTACAGTTTCTCCACTTAATGTTCTTAGTGCTGCCAATATCAAATTGTCATTTTGTGCAACAGTGGTATGTGAGGAATATAAGATACTGCACAAAAAAATAGCCATACTGAGTTCTAAAAGCAAAATTAATCATTGTCTTGCTGTAAAATCAGTGATTTCTTTCAATAATTCACAGAAATATTTCCTAAAAGCCTGCAATATAGGAGTTTGTTATAACATAAGGAAAATAAACACACTCTTGTGGAAAACAGAAGCATAATTTCTAATCCTTGTAGATTAAACTTTGCTTTGTTCTCTGATGTACTTTTTTAGTATTTCTCTTTTGTCTATTTATCACTGGTACACTTTCTTTTAAAAATTATTTGGGAACTATGGAGTGTTGTATATGCCTTTATGGAATACTAAAGATGTGATTTTATTGAGAAGCCATTTTGAAAAAATGATAGCAGAGCTACTGTATGAAGTAGAAATATTAAAATTAAACCACCATGGAGCATTTTTGTTGTTAACTTTGACTTTGAAGACAGCTGAAAAGACTGACCATATTCAAAGATTTTTAAACTAAATTTTAGCATACTTGCATTTACTAAAGTGACTGAAGATTTGTCATAGGTTCATCTATGGATTAAACTTTTTTTTTCATTTCTTTATTAATATTCTGTTGCAGCATTTGTTGTTGTTTTTAACTACAAATTGAGTCATGATACTTTCAGGGTCTATGCTCTGATTAGGTTGAGCCCAGTCCCTGGGGTATTGCAAAGAGATATATCAAACATATCTGGTTCTTTTCATAACATTATTTCAGCTATTTTTACAAAAAGGTAATTTGCCTTTATTATTCCTATTTGCAAGAGGGTTTTTTTGAGGTTACTCTCTATCCTGGTTTATTTTCCAACACATACTTTCATAGTGAGTTTATCCTTATTTATTCCTGTTTAAAGATTGTTCTTAAGCTTAAATGTTTTTTTTTCTCTGCCTCCTGTGTTTATCCCAGATATGTTTACAAGAAAGATGTCATATTCCCTCTGATGCTTCATTTAGCTCTTTTCATTTCCTCTCAAAAGATGGGCTTTTAATCCTAGTAAGTCTTTTCTTCACATGCTCCATCTGAATTCATCTTGACTTGGTCTGAGAACCTAGAGGTGCACACAGTGTACCATGCGGATTCACACCACTGCCTTCTGGAGTCGCATTAATCCTTGTCAGCTTTTACTGGCAATAACTTGCCCAAGAGGTCTTAGGATGTCTTATTTGTCTCTTCCATGGCTGCTTGAGCAGTGAGGTTTACAGTCATCCTGTGATGGAAAGTGCCCTATTCCTTTTCTTGTTCTCTCTTCAGTTTAAGCTCTCACTTTAAATTTTAAATTCTGAATAGCCCTTGCACTTTGTGCTATTGACTTCCATCTCATTTTAAGCCCTTATTTTTGAGGCTATCTCATTCTTTTAAGTAGCCTGTTGCTCATTGTTTTGAGCTAGCGAGAGCCTTGTGCCATTGCGACATTTCATCACTAACTCCTCTGGGCAGAGTGGGGACCATGGGACTGACTGGGGAGAATCTCTAGTACCTGGTAATTTGTCTTTCAGCACAGATCATTGTAATCACCATGTGTAACTCTTTTAATCCATGACTTTGTTTTTTTACTTCAGCTAATGGTTTAGTGTGGTACTATGTTACATGTTCCACTGAAATTTAAATAAATTAGTCCTGTTATATTGTCTTTGACTAAAGAGTCAAGAAAACATTTTTATTGCAAATGTGCCTTTGCCATTCCTGTGCAATAATAGATTTCTTATTCCAATTTCCATTCCATTTTTGTAATCTATCATTCCTCTGAAGCTTGCTTTTCTGCTGTGCATCCTGTTGAGGTCAGACTGAGGGCCTGTAATGGTCTAGAGTAGCCTGGGTCATATTTCCTTTCCCTTTGCTATTTTTTGTAAGTATTGGTATTTCCAATTCTACATCACCTGTCACCTCCAGTAAGAAAGAGTTATTAAAAAAAATAAAAATCTTCTACCAGTTTCGTGATTTCATGCGCTAATATTTTCAGAAACCAGTGATGGGGATTATCTGATCATTTAATGCCTGAACTGGGAAAAAATAACATAATTTAAAAAAAAAAATTAATTTTTTTTCCTTCCAAGTGGGTGGGCAGTTTTCATGTCCTAGTTCCTGAAAGCTAAGTTGCCTTTGCCCATATAGTACCTTAGCAGACTTACTAAGAGCTAAGTTAACATTGAGGTCATGGCAACTTTATGTTCAGTATCTACCTCACTCATACAGTTTAGCAGTCTCACTTTTTTGTTTGTTCTAATTTTAGTGTTGTTGCTGAGGAATTATTTATTGCTTCCTTTACAAAGTCCTGGCTTGTGACCATCTCTTTGTACCTTTGTCTTCTCACAGTCAGTATGTGTTCATGGCTGGTAATAGGAGTTTCCCTTTTCTTCTCTCTATCCTGTTCTCTATTTTGAGGTGATTATTCTTCTGTTTTGATCTGGACTAGAATTTCTAGTCCTCTTCTCTATAGATAAAGGTCTAAATCCTGCCTGAATGTTTTACCGTGAGGACCTCTGTGCTGAATTAATGCAGTTTTTACACCTGATTGCCTTGTTTTTAAAGGGAAAGAAAGAAAAGGATAACAAACTGAGCAGACTTCTTGAAATCTGCACATTTTTCCCATTGTGTAAAGTGGTAAAGATATTTCCACCTTTGCTGCTGCTTCAGAAGCAACAGAGAAAATCTTAGTCTACTTCAGCATATCAGCTTCCTACACTTCGTTCATTGTATCCTGGCAACTGAAAGTATTTTTAAATGAGTGTTTTGCTTTTTTCATCAGTCTTATCATTTTTACCAGTCTAAAAATTGTAAAGCTGAATACTTCTGACAAACCACCACAGAATTCTAGAGGAGTGAGAAGGACTGAGAAAATGGTAATATTTATTTTAAGTGAAACAACATTACCTTCATGAGTGCTTTCTTCTAGCAGCATCCCTTAAATCGTCAGGCATTCAAACTGAGTTGCATGAAAACTCTTGAAGGCATAAGCTCAGAGGAGAGGTGTTTGGGACCAGCTGACTGTGGCCATACAGTGCGCCCTTCACTTGTAAATTTGCTCTGAGCCCTCCCATTTGTTCTTGACAGATTCTTAACTCTCTCTCATGATTAAGCACTGGGAGTTAGGCAGAGTTCAGATGATCTGAATATATATTGCTGAAACAATTGACGACTTTTAATTGCTTCTGATGGAGAGAGATGTGTATGATTTTTAAATAATCTTTTAAAAAATAGGTTGAAAATACTGATTTGTTAAAAGCTGACTCCTGCAAAGAAAGGAGGTGTGGAGGCTTTCAGCTCAAAGGCAACATGTTTCAAAAGACATGGAAAGGCAGATTTAAACTGCAGTTTTGGAGCCCTAAGGCAAGTAGTTGCTAGTGTGCTGAGATTTAATACCTCTTTGTATAGATGGCTACGCTTACAGTTATCAAACTCTTTCATAAAACTTTAAGTGGGCATCCTTTTTGGCAGGGATTTTGCCCAGGGCATTTCCATAGTGGGACAAAAGCAAAACCCTAGGAGACTGTTTCAGTCCCATTGGCTGTGCTGTTTCAAATGGATGTTGGACCCTCCAGTATTTTTTCTCATCATGATTTACTGCATTTGGAGGGCAGCGTTGTTCTATGTACTTTGTGTACTTGCGGTGGCAGTGGCACCAGGCACATGTGCATGTTTTTCCTATACAGGAATCCAGAGAGTAGATGCACTTTTCCTCATTTTTTGTCAATGCTTGAGGTTCTTGTGTACCTTAAGATCTCAGAGTAAGTTTTGCTACTTTTCTGACCTGGATTCTCAACTGTATTTAAGGTGCATTTCTGTCTTGCAGCATGGCTGAGGCGCTGGCTAGCTGTTACTGAAAGGCCTGCCTATCCCTGCTTTGCCAGCTCTGCTCCTTTCCATGAGCATGCAGGAGTGCTTGTCTGACCCTGGGAGTGAAAATAGTGGAATATGATTTGCAGCTGTCTTAGTGTTAGCTTTCTGCCAGTTTTAAATCCTTGAAGCAGCTTTTCTCAGAGTTGGGAAAGGACCTGTGCTAGCAAAGGGCAGCAATGAGAGTGTTTGAAGGAGCGGCACGCAGGAACTACAAGACCACTTCTGGCAGCAATTTTAGTCTGTGTTGAATACATGGAGAAAGGAATCAAAATACTTAACCTTTTTTAAAGAAGAAAAATAGTAGACATGAATTTTTTTTTATAGTTCTTAATATTGTGGCTTCTCTGTCAGCCTTTTAGCTGTGAAGAAATTCTGTCTTGCCAGATTATCCTTGATCAACATGTATTTGGTTGGAAGAAAGTGACTACGTTCTTCTTGGGTCACTTGCCAGCAATGAGCAACTCTCTCAGTTGACCCCTCTTTTTTTTTCTCCTCTCCTGTGGTGTGTTTTCCTCATGTTTGCTGGGTCTGCCACGCCGAGCTGGTGGTTTGGTGTGTGGGATTGTGGGGGAGGCCCTGATGCGGTTCTGAGATGGGCTGTGCACTCCCTGTTTGTGAGCTAAATTCAAATAAGCCTCATCTTGAAGGTGAACCCTCACAGATTGCCAACTAGTGTTGCCTCTTCTTTCTCTTTTAAGTGGCCTGAGTAGTGCCGTGCCTGCGTGGAGGCCAGTTGAATGCTTTTACTTGTGTTGGCTCTTGTGCATCGAGAGAAGTGCATTTAGAGGCCTCTAAAGGGGGAGGAGTATGTGCCATCTATGTCAATCTAAAGATGAAATAAAACTCTTTAAAAAATAATGATGGTTATCAGTAATCCGCTGCTGAAAAACTTAACACTGCTCAAGTGAACCAAAATCAGTTTGGGGTATTTTTTAAAAAAATACACAATCTTTGCTATTTGCAGTCATAGCCTGTGAAGGATATCATTGTGGTGTGGAAATTAAATGGGCATAGTTTTTGGTTTTAACATATGCAAAAGGAGGAAGAGAGCGAACTGAGATAAATATATTTATCTTTGCAAAGTGACTTTTTTGTTAATTTCTGATGGCAGATCCGGAGTATGTAGTGAACAAATATTTTTAAGAAGCTTCAGCCTTGGCTGCTACTGTGTTTGTTCTTGGGGCCACATGTGGTGGCTTTTGAGGGAGAAGGGGAACGTCACACTGCTCATGGACGGTACAATGCATTCAACCTTAAAGAAAAACAGCATGAAAGTGTGGTCTTCTCGTCTCACCTCTTGACCTAAGATTCCTCTTCAGAGTATTTTTAAGCCATAAGTTTAATGATGTTATGGCATTTATTTAAGTCTTGGCTGCCTTAATGATTATGCAGGAAGTTTTTTGGGTTTGGTTTTGTTTTTAGAATAACTGTATCTTAAGTACTAGAAATTACATTTGTATTAAAAAAAAAAGGATCTTTATTCTTTAGCTAAAAAAGCCCCATGTTTTCAGTTCATTAAATGTCAGCTCAGTGTTGCCTTCTTGCTGTATCATTCAGTGATTACATTTCTCTCAATATTTCCATTTGACTGCCTTGCACTAAGATATTAAGCGCAGCCTGGGAGAGAAGGAGCAATTCTGGTTCTTCTGGAGACTGAAAAATTACAAGTTTGAGAATGTAGCATGTTCTCAGCACACTTGAGTGCTTAAGGGTTCTTCTCATCCAAAATAAGGCAGCCATCCCCTCCCCTTTCTACTTGTCTCCCCTCACCCCTATTTTGAGTGTGGGCCTTGTTTCATGTTGACTGTTAGTGGGGGATGAATAAGCAGCATCTTCCACCTGCTGGAAAGAGAGAAAAGATCTCAACATTGTCATAGTTGGAGGTCTGTAATAAAACAAAAGATGCAAAGCAGGTGCAGGTTTTCTTAGCTCCTCAACTCCACATGGATGTATTGTGATGTTTGGGCTAGGGTTGGTTTTGTTTGTTTGATGTTTTGTTTGTTTTGTTTTGGGGTTTTTTTGGAAGTGGCAGACAAAAGACGGGTATGTTTGAAGTATTTTGTAATTTGGTTCAATATCAAAGACATGTTCTTATTTCTAATCTGCCATGTTTTGTTGGAAATAGCATCTTCATGATGGCCTTTTGCTCACAAAAATGGAAGCTCTGGAATAGGGAGGATGAATAGCAGTCAACAAAATCATGGTTTTTACTTGTTAATTGACGTTGTATGAGGAACACTTGTTCATTTTAGTAAGATGTAATCCTCAGCAAGCAGCTCATGTACTTCTCTTGGCTGTAGAAGTGCTGGAGAGTTTGGTGGTTACTCTGCATCTCTGTTGGCTTTTACTAGAGGAAGATTGTGTTGTAATGATGCATTACCTCCTAATGACAGGGAGGTGTAGAATGAAAACTTTTGATGTTTTTATCTGGCACTGTAGTTACTCATTAATACTCACGTATTAATCATTATGGTATACTTCTTGCATAATTTCAGTCTGAGGCAGTCTTTGAGTTATTAGGATATCTTAGCTTGTATGTGTTTCTTTGAAATAATATTCTTCTACCAACCTTATCCCCAAGAATAAATGAAAGCTATGTTAATATGTTTCGGTTTGAAATACAGTCTTCTGGAATGTCTTAATTTAGTCAGGCATACTCAATTATAACTGAATTTACTTTTTGCCTAGAAATATGTAAAGTAGTTCACTATTCTCTGGTACACCTTTCTTTTAAATAAACTGCACGAGAAATCATGGTTTTGTGTTGCTAAAGGCCTAATGCTTTAGAAAGGGATGTTGTTGCTGCTAATGCTCACAGGTAATGGAGATTTTCTGGCTAAGGCAGTAGCTGTACTGAAAAGATCTGTGAACCAGTGCATTAAGTAGAGACATCTTTCAGAGTGAGATATTATCTAATTACTATAACTCACAGAATTCTTAAATAGTGGTTTAGTCCATATTAGATCTTATAATGATAAACTTGGTTATATTTTTTTTGCCTTATTTCTTATATAATATTCTTATACTTTAAGATTTGGAAAATGAGGTGCAGTGATTTTGCAGATTAATGACAAAAACTTCACTGATGTATACAGATACTAGAGTTGTGTGTACAATTACATAATTTATAGTACTCAAACCAAATGTTTGTTTTGTGGGCTGAGGGAGCTTGGCTCTTCACTAAAGTGTTCTTTAAAATCTTCCTGTTCTGTGGAGGAGTCGGAGAGATTTAAAAAAACAAAAGCAAGCAGAGGAAAAGATAGGCAGGAAAAAAGCATGAAAAATTGATTGTGCAGTGTTGCTTGTTAATTATTCTTTATGGTATCGTGGGATTTTTATATCAGGGTAAAGCATTAACTTTTTTTTCAATATAGAAAGTGAAAGCAATGAAAATTTTCTCAGGGATGGAAGGATACAGGTGCACATTATTTATTTATTTTCAGGATTGGGTTTAAATTTGTAGATGATAAATGCTGCTGTGAGGATACAGGAATTGTATTTCAGAAGACATTCCAGAGTAGGGATGGTACCCAGGCATTTCTAAACTACCTATAAAGAAACAAGAAGAAATAGTTAAAGCAGAAGTAAAGCTCTTAAAATGAATGAGGATAGTGATTTGTGTGGAATAAAAAATACTTTGTCTCATCTAAATTCATATTTGGAAGTGCAGAGCTACTGATGGAACCCCCAGTGTCCTGCAAGGATAGTTTGTGTTGAAAATGCTGGCATCTCTGCCATTGTTTAGATAGTTATGATTTTTAAGTTGTAATTCACAGAGTAAGTTCAGTAATTCAGTGTAAATTTTTCTGTATCAACGTCTTTTTTGTTAATATTTGCCTTTTTTTTTACTGACTTGCTAGGAAGAGAAACTTCATTCTCTATCTCTGTTTAACCTTTATCAAAACTCCTGATTTTAAGTCTTGATAGCAGCTGCTGAAATGAACAGTCGTGTGTCACATGGAATATGCATTAACTCATAGAAAAAGTCTAATAATTCAGTGGAAAATTGTTTTAGCTATTTTCAGTGTTTTAGAAGTATTCTACAAAAATGCTGCTATGTGGTGTCAGTTAGAAATAAGAGTAAGATTTATCACTGAAGGATGCATTTAATAAAAATTTCTGTTCTTAAGTTTGGTTCTTGTCTGTGGTTGGAGAGAAATGCTGGACATGGAGCCATTTACTAGCACCTCTTTTTCCTTTTTTTTGCTATCATATGAGTAAAAATGATCTCCTAAATAAATGGCTTTTTTTAAACACAAGGGATTGTAGCAAATACCTGTGTAAACATAGAACCAAGCTCATCATGTAAATATATTGCAGAACATTCCAGTTGTTTTAGCAAGTTGTAAGTTGTCAAGTTTTTTAATCCTCACTCTTGCATTTTGTGTTAAACACTGAGATTTTAATCTTAAATTTAGTTGGTTTTTTTTAACTTTCATGGCTTAATTTAATTTGTTTTATAGAAAATAATAGTATGTTGTTTACTAAGACATCCTCTCTAACCAAACTCTTGCAGCCAAACACAAAACTCTAATGAAATTTAGATTCAGATGTAATCTTCTGTCCTAATGGTAATCAGGAACAAAGGCAAGCATCGTTTAAGCTTGTGGTTGCCATAGTACAGTTCTCTTTGCTAGCGTTTCTTGTATCTGTTGCTGGTTTTTTTGATCTGAAGGGCAATTTAACTGGGAATGATAGTGTGGTGAACTGCTGGTCTTGTGGTCTTTGTCCATAATGTGGTTAGCAATATTGAATAGTGGTTATTAGAAGCTTTTCTTATTTTCTTTTTTTTTTTTTTACTCCTGTTGCTGTGATTTTTAAAGGATTTGTGTCTATGCTCTTCTGTATGCTAAGAGTGTGGTTTTTATTTGGAATACCAACCTGGATTTATCCTTATCTTCAAAACTGTAACTGTAAATGCCATGTTCAGTTCTCTGTATAGGTTGTTGTACCCTAAAAAATGGTCTCTTTCAATAGGTTTAGAAAGTAAATAATGCATAGGTGTAGCAATTAATTTAGCTGTCAAGAATTTCCCTGTTCAAACTGCAATATTGCATAAGGAATGACAAATGAATAATTTTGATATGATTTTTCAGTATCTTGGTTGAAATCTTGCATGATACTAGTTAAAAAAAATAAAATAACACAAACACCCACACCCCGAAGGAAAAAAAAAAAACCAAACCAAAAAGAACCCCATCAATCCACCCTTTTAATTTAAGCCATCACTTGAAAAATTCAAGATCATCTTATCTTGATACTTGACTGATGTGCTTTAAAAGTTCATGGTGGAGTAAATAGAACGTGTAAGGGGTGCTGGTTTTGTCTCTTGAGTACCAACCTGCCGATTTTCACATCTTCACAACTGTCATGGTAAAAGCTGTGCTCAGTGACGTATATAGATGCTATGCAAGTTGGTTGGGTAGTGTTTGTGAATTTAAGCTTCCTAAAAGGTTTGTTTTCCTAGGAAAGGCTGGAGGACTTGTGTTGTGGAAGTGGAGGGACAGTTTGGAGAACTTTGCACTGCTGCTTCTCAGTGGCTTCAGCTTGTTCTGGTAGTCACGACAGTGCAAAGTGGCCTGTGGCTCGTGAGCAGTCAGCTGGAATCAGGAAGGACTGAAATAGCTGTCATTGCAGAGAAGTGGCCTGGAAATTAAAATAGAGACCACCTAGCTACCACAAATCATGAAGGAAGGCAGCATCCTTACATCTCCTTGTGGTCATGCCACATCCTAGGATTTCTGCTTCTCTGATCCTTCCCTCAGTGGGAAGACAGATGGCTGGTTGAGTCCAATTGTGTTATGAAGAGGAAGCTTTTGGTGGTAAAGTTCTGTAGGTGCTTGAAGTAATATGGGCTGGACTCTGATGTCTGTTTATTTTGCTTCTTTCGATGTTTTCCTTCTTATGTTTTGTAATCATGTGTAAGGTGTGAAGTTTATATCTCACTGCTATGGTTAGGTGCTTGTCAGGAGGAGTGAAAATTTCTCTCTCCTCTAGCCTTATCTCCACTGTAGGTTATCAAAGCCTTGTAGTCTGTGTTTGGGAAGTTTATGGGGTTGAGAGGTAATGTTTTATGGTTAGGCTGCTTTAGACTAGTGGTTGGAGGATACTCAATCTTCTGAAAGTTTTGTAGCGCCTGCCAGATGAAAACCATGTCCGTATGCTCTCCATGGCATGAAGAGGAAGATGGCCCTTCTCTTTGTCTGAGATTTGGTACCTTCGGTCTGGCAAGCCTGTGTCTTACTCTGTGGGGAATGACTTCTGAGTCTGAACTTGATAGCTTGATGGCGGGATTGATGTGCTTGGTGATAATACAGATGTGATAATACTCGCTCCTGTTATGGGCAGTTTCTTGAAGAAATACAAAATAAGTGTGTGAAATTGAGTACCATGCTGATTTTTGTTTCTCAGAGGCGGTTGCTGTTGAATTCTGGGTAAAGTAATGTAATAATATTGGGAGAGACTGAAAAATATTTCCAGGTACAGCACCATTCTTCCTAGGAACTGTAAGGTATAAGCAAGGGGTAGAAAAAAAGGGTGAAAACCCCTTAGAAAAGCAGTAATGCTTGTTATAGCTGACATGACTGGAAAATTGATTATAACTTTTTTTTTCTATTGATATTTTACCCCGCCACAATAATGTAGTCCTGTCTTTAGACAGCTTCTGTAGTGAATATATTGTGCTTGCTTTCACAGGCTTGTTGAGTTTAAGTTAAAAACAAATTGTGGTTAGAAACAAACTTTTTTACATTTGATGATTTGTAACACTCCAAAGGTGAAAGCAAATGTGTTCCTCTTGGTTGTGGTGAGAGACTGTAAGTGCTTTGATCCTGAGTTACTGAGGATTACATACTTAGTCTAAACTATTGACTTTAAAAATTGTATTAATAAGAAAAATTAATTCCATATTAGAAGAGCGAAATTTACTGTCATTTGTGTTTCAGATGCCCTGTCTTTTCAGAGAAAAATTATAATTGAAAAATAGTAAATCTTATGTCTTAAACTTGTCAATATCTTCATTTAGGAAACCTTTGTCATAGGTTCAGCTAAGAGTATCAGATCTTTTAAGCCAGAAAACAAAAGCCTGTTCCTTCTTGAGGAAAACAGAACAGGACTTGCATATTATATGTATTGTTTCTGATTATATATCAAAATATCTGAATTTTCTGTGTGTCTAAGAGCTAGGTTTTATTCTAACTCATTAAGTAATCCAGCCAGCCACCTAGCATGTGCATATGCAAAAGGAAGAAGAAATATAGGCTTTTGATTAATAACAATGTAAAATCCCCCAACCCTGCAGCTGAGCCTACGTTTTATGAAATTTTTATAAAGTTGCGTGACTTTCTAACTTCTAATGCTTAACTGCTGTATACCATTTTAAAGATGTTGTTTATCTGATCGTGTTGGTCAGTGCTGCCACATCTTCGTAGAAGAAAAGACTTGAAGGCCTATTTTATTGGGCATAGTGCAAAATGTACATGCTGGTGAGCAGCAGGTAGCCTCTCCTCGTTGACAGGGAAGTGTACGTGCACTGGCTAGTGCTTTAACTTGCATTACTGACTTGAGTTCAACTGCAGAATCCTTTTGAAATATTTTTTGATATCTAGTAGCAACATGAAAACCTGTGCCTAGATCATGCAGGCCCACTTTGTTCAGATCGACGGCTTATTTGATGGTGTAATTTTGATTTAGAAATAGATTTACTGAGAATAGATACTAGTTGAGCAGGTTTTGATACACAGTGTTTTCTGAATGAGCCAGTTAGTGTGGGGAGCTGCTACGCCTTCTCAGCTCACTTCAGAATGCCCAGGCCCATGGCTTGCTCTGGTATTAGGGGCAAGGTCTGGCTGTCAGCAGAAACCCTCCATTCACTCATGCCTGCTGATGTGACGGTGCCTCTGCCTGCAAAGCCTCTGAGCCCAGACTTCAGCTGTTTGCTGAGCAGTTAGAGAGGAGTCATTGCTCCTGCCACAGTTGTATTCTTCACAGTGCTTGAGGTTAACTGGAGGAGATCTTTCAGCAGCCTCCAGCAGCTGGTGATGTCTGCTGGTCTGGTGAACTCATTGTGAAGAAAAGAGATGAAGCCATGGAGAATGTGGGTTAAATGCCAACCCGCTGCTGGTAAATTGTTGGACATCTTCTAGTACAAAAGATGAAAATGGGAAATGAGTAAGCAGAATGGCTTGAAATCACAGGGAACCAAAGGTTGGCACTGAAGATAAGGAAAGCCTGAGGTCTGCTATCCATTGCTGTTATGCTTCTTACAGTGGCTGAATCGGACTCCTGCTTGGTGGGAAATTGATGTTTCAATGTAGCCATTCAGATGTGGGGTCAAAGCACAGAGGGGTGGTGGCATTAGAAATTTGGGTGAGGGGTGAAGGGGGTAGCGTGGGTGGGGTAGGAGGGCATGAGCTGAGATAGATGTAAACAACCATCCCGCGTCAAGACTGCAGCCAGTTGGAGGAACTCCTGGCTTAGATATGTTCCAGATAGAGCAGCAGCCACTGTGGGGAGAGGCTCTTGAGATGTGGGGAGTGGATGCTCTGAAAGACACTACTGGAGACATATGGAGGGAGAGACTTAGGTGACAGAAGAGGGAGACTTCAGGATTTGTCATGGTGTAACCCCAGCTGGCAACTGAGCACCACACAGCTACTCACTCACTCCTCCCTAGTGGGATGGGGAAGAGAATCAGAAGAGTAAAAGTGAGAAAACTTGTGGGTTGAGATAAAGACAGTTTGGTGGGGAAAGCAAAAGCTGCACGCGCAAGCAAAGCAAAACGGGGAATTCATTCACTGCTTCCCATGGGCAGGCAGGTGTTCAGCCATCTCTAGGACAGCAGGGCTCCATCACATGTAACCAGTGACTTGGGAAGACAAAC
>JANZLQ010000027.1:9192133-9241660 GCA_026212715.1 Elanus axillaris | reverse complement strand
ATGTTTGACATCAGGCTTCAATGATTAAATACTTCATCAGCTGGTCTGTTAACACACCTTCATTGTTATAATACTGAAGAGAACAAACAACATTGATCAGATATTTACTTGCATTTAAAAAATACTTCAAATGTGGATATACTATGAAAAGAGAATGCCTCTTTTCAGAAGTGAGGCAGGCAAAATGAACAGAACTGGCCACATCATCAGTATTGTGGAGTTTTTTTGTAATTATGGAAGGTATCAAGATTCTTGTAACCTACCTTACTGCATGAGTGTGTTTTACATTACACCTAATTATTATCCTTTATGAAATGAAATAAAAGAAATTAATGCTAGTATGTCAAAAAGAAGGAAATATATTTAAAAAAACCACTTCTGATTGAGGTACTGTGAAATGTGTGGTTTTAGTTTTTAGAGCTGCTTTACTGCATTCAGTCATTGCATGCATGTTCAGATTTTTTGTGTTTTAAGAATCTGAGGTGAAAAATACTTCATATGGTAAATTCTCTGTACATGATGAAGTATTCAGTTTCCTGTTTGTCATTTAATTTTTGAAATGGTCTTACAAACAGTTTATTATCCTAACAGCCAAATTTAAAGGAGATGAAACTTAGAAGGAAAGAAGAGGCAGGAAGGTGATAGGTGTGAGTTCAGGATTTACTTTGGTAGAACCTCATTTGCGTCCCACTCATCTCACTAACCTTGTGGTTAAAGATGATCCTCCACCCTCACTTCAGAAGGCATTCAAGTTTGAGATATCAGTTCATTTTGCGTATTAATTAATACAGGCTATATAAGGTAAGGCTGCCACACAGATTGAATGTATTTCTGTTACTCTACCTTATTATTAAGTCATCCTTTATGTCCTGGATTCTTGACAGACAGCTGTTGCTGCTTAGGAAGTAGCTGTAATAGTAATAGTTGGGAGAATATGTCAAGTCCTGCTCTTGTGTCTCATCCAAGCAGAGACAAGCACTACCTCCTTTCTCTTGGGTCATGTTAAGCTGGTGTAGTGATCAGAAGATCCACTTTTCCAGTGATCCATGAAGAAGCTACATTGTTACAATGTGGGACAGATATTATTCAATCTTTTCTTAACAGAAAATGTTTAATTACTCATTTACAGTATAGAGAGAAGTTCTATGGGATAATTTAGAAATCATAGATAAGTATCATATATAAACATTATTTTAGCTATTTAAGCCATTGGTTTCTCACTAACAGTTTTTGGGAATTTATTGCGTTGTCAGTGGGGCAAGTCATCAGTCCTTCATTAATGAAAGAATGCTAGGGAAAAAAAATTTGAACTGCCTCAGAGTAGAAAGGAGTCATGTGGCCATTTTCATAGTGACTTTGCAATGGTATTTAAAAATTCTTCCACCTCATCAGATTACCCTTCCCAAAAGAGAACATAATCACTTAGCAGCAGATACTTAGTTGAGTTTGAATTTTTGGCTGGCATCTCAGTGATTGTGATGGAAGAACTACCCAACTCCAGGTATCGTTACTGTACTGCAGAAACCTGATCAGGTGTTGGATCATTGTCTGAATTTGCTATTAGAAGTTTGGTTGTGTCTGGTGGGCTAGCAGTATAAGTTATTTCTTAGCCTCATTTGGAAGGAGAGGATGAAACCTAAAAGATTGTCAGGTTCAGATATTCATACCAACAAAGGGTATGAAAGCAATAAAAAGACTAGGAGACTTTCTTATCTTATTTTCATGACTTCAGATTTTGCGTAAGTATGGATGTCTTAGTGCCCCTTCTTGTGTCACTGAAAGAGGAGCTTTTGGAAGTCACATAGTTTCATCCTATCTTATACACCCCCTCACTGGTATTTAGCAGTCCCTTTTATACAAAGTCTTAAATCCACAGCTTGTGACTGTCATTGTTGCTTTTAAAATCATCCATACTTCACTATCAGCCAAAATACATCATGGTATAGCGTGAACTTGGTTGTCTGACCTTTCCTTTCTGCAGTAACGCTGATTATTTCATTCCTATCTTTGTTTTAATTTCCTTCTGACAAGCAGACTGCTGTAGATCTTTGTCCACTTGACATCTTTTCTAACAGCAGATGTGACAACTCCGTTTCTTGGTTTTCCACCTTGCTTAATGAATTCTCCTACAACTCTCTTTTCCTAGCTTTTTGAAAAAGCTGTGGTTCAGTTTTTCCTCTCTGCTTTTTCTTCAGATTTGTTCAAAATCTTTGCTTAACTTTTTCATCAATTTAACTTCCTCCTGTTCCTTCACTTTCAGCAAGTTTCAGATGTTTGTATCTTGATTCATATTTCCTCCTCTTAATTCCTTTTCTTGCTAATGCAGCTGATACTTGGTGTACTTTGCTGGTTTGTATGTTTAGCAGTTTTTATTTTTTTCTTTACATCAGTTTTTGAAACATGCTAAATTGATTACAGTTATTATATAGGTAGATTAGAAGACCACTAGAGACAAATGCATTTTCATTCTGTATATACCAAATATAGCAGTCTGCTACATGGTTAGGTACATCGGTAATCAAAAAGTTCTCTGAAGCTGAATGTATGTTAATACCTGAAGTCTTTACATTGGCTTTAAAATGGTGACTTAGAAAAAGAAAATAATTTATGGAAGGCTATGAAAGCATATCTTGTTTCATCCAGTTTTTAACATGCACATGGGTGCAGATTTTGATTTAGATTGTGAGTGGATATAGAAAAAGGATAGTTTTTATAAAGCTTGTCAGTTTATAGGTTATCTTCCATTAAGAATCCCTCTCATGGTTTCTTCCATATAATCTTGAAGATTAAAGATCTTTGTGGGGTGTGTGTGTGTAAGAACTTCTTAAAATCAAAACTTGCACAAAATAGCTTTTTTTACATGAATATGGCCTGTAAGGTTAATATGAGCTTTCCTTGTGAAACCATTTCTGATGAAAAGCAGAACTATTCAGTAAGTATCCACAGGCCATTGCTTTTAAATTTGTGAATGTCATTTAAATGAGCACAGTTTTCAGTATGATCAGAAAAATGTTTTGGTGCATTCATGAGATGCTTGGATTAAATGAAATGTGTGTTGCAGTGCCTTCAGGCTTGTGGAAAGTTGCAAAGTATGTACACTATAATTAGGTTTCCTTCATGAGTCTCACATTTTGTTATCCTCTCCTTCCTCCGCAAATGGGGAAAAACTAAAAATGAGGTGGATATAAAAAAACAATCTGAGGTATAATTGTGATGTAATTAATGCTTATTGAAATTTTGGAAGCAAAGTAAATTTTAGCAGTTAAGCACAAGGGAAAGGGCAGTAACACTGATCAAGATGATGTGAAAAGAATTCTGCATTAATGGATATTTAATGACAGCCCAGTGAGAGCTATAGATATGAGTTCTTTTGAAATGTATAAAATGTTATAAACAACAATAGAGAGAAGTGAATAAAGTATTCAGAACATGTTTTTGCACTCCATTTTTCAAGTTTTCAACTGAAAATGCACTGTTAGGAGGAAAATAGTGGCAGAGAGGGATTCATCTCGCTTCTTAATAACCTATGTTTCTGTAATCCAAGCTCAGAAAAATGTCCATTGATGCTGAAGCAAAAATTAATAGGAGCCTTATTTCTTACCTCACCTTCCAGCAAGATATGCTGTGAACTTGGGATGATCAATGTGAGAAGATGGCTAGAGGTACTTTTTTTTTTTTTTTTTTTTTTTTAATTTTATTTTATTTGAGTGGTATTAGTAGCAAACAAGCTGAGGCTGTTGTCAGGGGCATGATACTGCAAGAAGCAGGAGTTGCATACCTCCCTGGAAGACATTAAACAGCAGTGGTTGTAGAGGTATGACAACAGTTAGACTTCAGGTCACAGGGGGGGGATCTTTCAGAAGATGCTGCACTGTAAGCATTGTACCACAACTCTGTATTTTAAATGTAATATATATTTTGTATTTTGAAACTCCTTGCAAAATCTTCTAGTGATACTGTTGTTGCTGGGAGGAAACTGGAGATATTTTGTGGCCCTTGTGCTACTGAAATGGTGCTGATTTGTACCACCTGAAGTTTGGAGTTATGTGGTCTCTTCATTTTGCTTATGCTGTTCTTAATTCAGCAGAAAATACAGAACTATTTTAGAAGCTGTATTGAAACAGAGTACCTCTGTTTGGTTTGTCTCCTGTTCCTCAAATGCATTTGTTAATGGGACAGTGGATAGTTTTAATGAGGAAGATACACTGTGATATTTCACCATTTGTATATTTGCTCTGTCAAATACAATTACTTAATTCACTATTTCTAAGTCTAAAAGAGGAAATTGTTCATACCAGAGTTTATGGAAAGACTTCTAAAAAATAACTTGCAGTTTCAGGAAGACTATACTTACCCCACTGAATTTACTCAATAACTTTCTGATTAAAATTCATTCTTGAAAACTGAAGATTGCAGACTGGTAAGGGAAGCCAAATCCCTTGGATTTCAACTCAGGAGGTTTCTTCTGCAGGTCTGTAAGATGGAGGCTGCTGCTGTTCCAGGTTACAGACGCAGGCCTAGCAAGGCTGCGCATGCATCGCACGGGTGCGCACGCTCAATGCAGATGTGGGTAGCCACAGAGGGAAGAGAGGCAGAAAAGATAAACGCAGGCAGCACTCACGTAAGCATGAGCAGCGCAGGCAGCACAAGCTTATTCCTTCTCGTTGGCTGATCAGGGTTGATGTTTGTGAGCAGAACTGTGAACACACATACACACACTCCCTTGATTCACACTCACATTCACCGATCCCTTAAACAATAGCATGGGCCCTAAATATGTACGGTATCCATACCCACGTACACCATAGGGCTCTTGCACAGTCACTGGCCTTGACCATGGGTTTTTCCAGATGTTGGTCTTTCTGCACAGTATCACAGTGCCTTTCAAATATTCTCTAGTAAGTTTTCTCTTTCCCATGAGACTGGTAAAACACAGATGACCTTGTTTCTCTTTTTCTTGCTAGTTACAAAGTTCTGTGTGAACATTCTCAAGATTGTGCTTGTGTGGTTCCTTTAGTGTTCATTTATCAGTGACTTCGAAGTTCAGGTCTCTTGTTGCTGTCTGCCTAACTGCTCATTAGGGTTAGTATATTTGGTGTTCAGCTTGTTACTTTTTCTCCTTCTTGTCTTTGTCTTGCTGTTAACATGATATCCTTACATACCACTTTATTACATTCAAGGTATCCCTAGGGAGACCATCCCAATAGATTTAAACATGGAGTTCAAAAAGAGTATTTTCTAATAATTTTTGTATCAGTATATGAGGGGGAGAGCAGGAGAGAGACTGTAACTTTATTAATTTTGTATTAATTCACATACAGTTCTTTAGAATCAGGAAAGGATGCTTCCTCTAAGGAAGAAAAATGGAGTTATAATACTAGGGATGATAAACAGCCTCAGTACTGAATTTAGAGGTGATGCTTAAAAAGCATGACGGTTTCTGGGGGCATTTATGGGAAGAAAAGTACTATACAGCTATACAGGGTATCTTGCATGCTTGGAGAGAGTATTGGAGAGCAATGGTCACCTCACGATGACTTAAAATCTGTATGAATTAAATTGATCCAATGAAAGATGCACCTGATATAGGAACTTGAAGAAGAGATGTAGGTTCACTTCTGGAGGAAGAATTCATTTGCTTTGTAGCCTGCAGTTGGCCAAAGGTTAGAATCAAACTGTGGGTTTATTCTTAAAAGCAGTAATGCTGGTAATTTCAACTAGTAGGAGAAGAATGGCGTGACCAAATCAGTTAAGATGTCAGCTGATAGTTATAGTGGATTATTTTTCCTTTGTGTGTCTCATGCCACGCTGCATTCATTGGGGTTTACTCCCAGCTGTAGTGCTGTGGCCTTGGTCTCTCACCTACCTCTGGTCCCAACCACAGGCGTCACCCGGGGCTGGCTGAGCCGTGGCCCAGATTGGAGAGGTCTTGGGGGAGAAGGTCCTGCGCCTTACCCCTTCTTTGGCAGCCCTGCTTGAACTGGAGCTCTAGGCTCTGTCTCGCTCTCAGTCCTGCTTTTGCAAATGATTTCTGTTGATGACAGTAGTTATGATTTGAACGTGTTTGGTTTATAGTTTTATAAAATAATGCTAAAATTACTTGTAGCATATTCTAATAGATCACTGAATACTGTGTATACCAGTGCAAGAAATAGAAAAGATCCCCCCGGGGATTTTCTTTATTTTATCAAATTTTTACTCATGATTAAAGAAAATTATATGCAATTAATAAAAATAAAAATAGATGCTATACAGCTCAAACCATTCAGTATGCTGGAACATAAATGCACCCATGAAAAATAGTATTTGTAGTTTGAAATCAATCAATACATTAATTCGGAAGAGAGATTGCATCATATTTCAAAGGAAATAATCTGAAGGGGAAAAAAATCTCAGTGCAGTATTATGCTCTTTATTAAGTAAAGCACTTTAATAGTGCTTCACTTTGAGGTGAAATTTGTCAGATTTCAGTGTAATTGTACAGTTGGTTTAATGTGGTGCTGGGTGAGGATGATAAAATTCTCTCATGTAAAGAGTGTGCCAGCGTAGGAGCTAAATATAAAGGGAAGAAGGTTGCTGCTGAGAGGACTGTTTAGCTGACCAGCAAAGAAGAAAAGTATTAGAGATGGAGAGATGTGTAAAATAAATCAAGAGAGTATTACTTTGTTGGAAAGCCTGTCTGAACCCTTTCATAGCTATTGTATGTGGGCAATGCTGCTGTTATGTTCCAAGTGCAGAGCTATTAAGATAAGGGGAATGGACACTGACAAGTGGGTTGACAGGCACCCCTTCCTTTTCAGTCTTAGCAGCAGCATCCGTACGGCCTTGCTGTGCTGCTGGCGGAGGCAAGGGCTTGCTCATTGTTTGCTTTTCTTCCACTTCAACAGCTGGATCGGCTACACTTAAAGCTTGAAGTGCCCTTGAATGTTTTCTAAGAGTTTTCCAGCAAAATCAGAGTTCTTGGCTTTGTCTTGTTAATGTGAAAAATAAGGAAAAGAAATAACTGCAAGTCAGTTGTTTGTGTACACCCTAATCAGATGAATGCCAGGAAAATGCAGCTGTGGGTGGAGGTTGAAGTAGTGCAGGCTTGACTTAACTTCAGCTAAGGCAGAGTTGCAGCTTGAGTGCTGTAAGGGAGCTTCCCTGCCAGGCTGCTTGTTCTGCTGGGGCATGTAATGGCACAACTGTCCAAAATCCTGACCTCTACCTGTCATGGCTCTTTGAGGCAACCTAGCAGCTTCTGACAGGACCTGCACCCTTCACTTGCTGAGGACTTGGGTACTGCTGTGTACCCGTATCTGCATGAGCAGGCACAGACAGTTGCAGGGTTTTCTGCCTTCTCAGGTGAGATGGTGTATGAGAATTGGGTGTTTCCTTAACAGGGCTGCATTAAGACAGCTCGAGTCTGTGACCTGCCTAGGCTATGAATTCCTACTCTTCCATGGTATCATCCCTTCAAAACCAAAAGCAGCGACAGAATTGGATGAAGTACATCTTCATCAGCCTTTTCCCTCTACTTTTCCCTAGAAAATACTAGCATGTTTTGCAGTGCAACTCCCACTGACTTTACCGTTAAGATTTTAGTTCACAACTTTAAAAGTTACTTCACTGTTAACTAACTTAATTCCTGATGTAATTCTGTTGAAACTGTATTTTGAGTTGAATTAGAATTTCAGTTGAATTAGTTACCTTTACCCCTCTCTCTGTGTGTGTTTGTGTATACAGGGTAGAATGGAAGGGTCTGTGAATTCATTTGAAAGAATCCCTTCGATTTCTGTAGGTTCAGAATCTTGCTTAGATGCCATTTGCACACAAAAAAGTTGGTTACTAGACTGCCTCTGCATTTTAATCACTGTGATTTAATATCTCTTTCTTATTCGAAGGCTGTTTGTCAGAAACAAACTGTATGTATACGTGTCCTACCTTGTGTCCCTTTCCTCTTCAGTCAATGAACATCCCAAATCAGTTTTGTGACAATATATATGTATGTTAAACATGCATATATTTAAACCAGATGGCCTACCTACCAACTTTTTAAAAACATTTCTATCCATCAGACATGTTCAGTGTGTTCAGACGTTAAATGAGAAGGGAATAACTTTCAGTTTTGCCCGCTGGTTTCCTGTGTTGGTTTCATTCTAACAATGTTCTTTTAAGGGTCAGATTCTGGTAGTTTGTGTTTTCTTCTTCTAAATGAGAAGGTCTTTTTTCCAACTGGCTCTAAGACCTTTTCCAGTGCTTTTTTAATGTTTAAGATTGTCACTGTGCTGTCTTTCAGATGCCTTTGATGCCCCACTTTTCCGATGTTGTCTTAGGTCATACTAGACCTATGTGTTGCAGTTTCCGTACTTATAAACATCAGCTCTAACATAGCTCTACAGATGAGGTTTACATTGTTATGTTTATATAGTTTGTTGCTTGAAGAGATTATTTAATAGATTTCTAAACCAAAATGTTAATAGATTAATAAAAAACCCCCAAACAAACACAAAGTAATCAAAAAGCTTTTGCTTTTTTCCCCGAAGGTATTAAGATTTGTTTATTTAATAGTGACCAATTTTGTACTTGATATCCTGTTTGGTTTTTTTAAATAATATTCAAAGAAATACTAATAAGTTGATTCAATTTTATCTTTCAGTTGGGAATGTTGGTTTGTTTTGGTGGTTGGAGCATTGCTTGCATATAGATGATCTGCTAATCTCTATAAAAGGGCAAATATTAAACTACATAGCAATATAAAATGTAGCAATGGCCAAAAAGTGACTGTTGAAGCAGAATTTTCTTATTCAGTGTGTATTTAGTCCTCCCCCATTCTGTTTATTTTTAAGTAATTCATAAATAGCTCTCAGTAATTCTAGTTTTTCTTCCATCCACCTGTGCAGAGCAAAACCACCATGGAAGAGGGCACAGTTTGATTCTGTGTTGGCTCATGTGTGTGCTGACTGTGTTGCTAGAAGTTAGTAATCTTACTTTATGGGCTGGTGCCATGTTTATTAGAGCTGGATTTTCAGATACCAAGTTGCTTACAAGCTGTGCAGTTAAAAATAATAAGAAAAACAATATTTTGCATGTAAGCAGCACAAACTTGGTATGAAATCTGATAGGAGACAAATGTGGGATACCACAGTGCTGTTTCAGAGCATATTTGTGCTTTAAAATCTGGGTGGAAAACAGCTCTTGAATATGATGATGCCACTATATGAGAGATGCTATCAACTTTTGAACAGCTGTTTGTGTATTTTCTGCAGCACAGCTGACTATCCTTAACTATGTCCCACTAAAATAACAAGAGATGGTAAAACACTGAGAAATGGTGTCAGGTACTAGTATCAACTAAGATGTAGTTGCAAACGACAGCCAGATTTTTCCAGGTGACAGAGTGATTTGTTCCAAACCTCAGCCACCTTTAAGGTCTGTTGTGTGGTAGACCATTACCTCAGTTTTTAAATAGAATAGGATGGTAGCTCCAATTTAGGGCATCAGTATGTAAAGGATCAATTATGAAAAACACAGTGTTAAAATCTTCGATCAGAACCTGTGGGAGTTCTTAAGCATTAAAATAAAATGACTTCAGATGACTCAGATGAACATGAAATTTTTACAGGAAATACATTTGCCTTAGTTGTATTGAATGATACTATTTCTTGCCTTTAGGTAAACAAATAGAAGAGATCAGTAAAATTTTGCACTGGTAAAACTGCAGTATATCACCAACTAAAGGAATTTATTTAATGTAAGTAAGCAGTTATGAGCTCTGTACGAATTCTTTGGAAAAAAAAAAAAAGGAGACTTTCATTGCACAAATGGTTTGCAAATTAAAAAGCTGAAAGAAAAATTACCATATGAAACAAAGCTGTTAATACATGGCAATAAACCCTATATATTTTGAATATTGCAGTTAAGCCTCTAGACGAAGTAAAATGAACTCTTAATTAACTGCAGAAAGAAAAGAGTCAACGGAAGAGGGCATTTCCTGCGGGCGGGGTCGGGGAAAAACTTCTAAATTTCAAAATTGCTGGATTTCTTTTTTTATAATGAAAAACTTGGGTTTTCACATATTCTTAACCTTACCGACTAGAGAGAACTGCCACGCTACTATTCATTATTTTTTTGCCTCAGCTTGAGAACATGGATTGTAAATGTTGGAATATTTCTTTTCAATAAGTGTTGGAGTCTTGAGGAGAAGTAAAAAGGGTATGAGGTTTTGGTTTAAAACCCAGCAGTGAAAGAAAAAGGAAATATGACTGTGAAACGAAGCCAGTGGCAGAGTTATAAACTTCAGACTTAAGAACAGCAAGCAGCTTTTCTGTATATTAGAAGGTGCTTTATCCCTGGCTTTGGCTCTGTGTTAGGCAGAGCTGGTTCTGTTGTCAGTTCTAGTGCAGGAAAGCTAGAAAGTTTCCATAACTGTAACTCTTCTTTGTTTAGTTGAAAGCCAAATGATTTAGCCATATTACATAACGATGACTAAAAACTTTCATCCCTGTCATTACTGAGGTTATTAACCATCCTTGTTAACTAGATGTGTAATTGGGGAGCAAAAAAAGATAATTTGCGGAAATTTTAAAAAGCTGATCAAGAAGATCTCTGATCTGTGTAATACCATTAATGAAGAACTAAATGAAAGGAATATAATGTTAAGCAGTGTGGTTTTGTGGAAAGTAGATGTGTAGTGAACTGTGTGTGTTTATGTATTTTTATCAGAGCAGAATCTGGCTTGTAAACTCATCTATGGAATACGCTGAAATTTCTGCAGTGCTTTTCACTTAAGTGTTTTGATTAATAAATAAACATGGCACAAATTAAATGGACCAAAACCTCAGTAACTGGAACATCCCAAACCAGTGGCTTCTGATTAAGTAGGTGCTTCTGGTGGGCCCAGGGGATTTGTTCCATGGGAAGTGTATTATTTCAAGATTTTTTTAGTGACATGGAAGAAAGCTGTCTTGCCAAGTTGGACTCAAACAAAGTTGTGTTTTAAGACAGGCAGAAATACAAATTTCTGGGAAGAAGAAGTTTAGAATAGAATTTTAGGACTGAGAGCTCTTCCCTTAGAGATACAGACCTTGAAAAAGATTTGGGTGATACGGTGGTGAACTATTCCAGTGGGATTTTTCTGACAGGATCAAAAGGGCTGATAGAATTATAGAATATACAAACAGAAGTAATGGGTAGAGTTGGGGAGATGGTGAGATCTCAGATATGTCTGTTCCTGAAACATTTAGGAAAGTAGACCTATATGCTGAGAGACATCTGGAGTCGATTTTCTTCACCTTGCAAAAGAGAAAGTTAAGAGGAATCGCGATAAGCATGTATCTACATAAGGACCTAAACTTTGATAATGGGGGTTCCTTCAAACTGGTCAAGAGACCAGTTAGACAGTTTGGATGTGCTCTAAAAGTAAAAGATCAGTAGCCTCAGACTAGTAACAGAAGTAACTAGTAACAGCAGCTAGTTTTGAAAGATTGTGGTGTACTGTCCTTCGGTGAAATGTTTTAAAATCTAGATAGAACGTTCTTATAAATCAGGATATGGCTACTGCCATAGATTGATTCAGCCCTACAACCTGTGTCATGCTAGTTGGGCGCATTGATCCCATCACCTCTCCTGTTTTGTAAGTCTCTGAACCTGTAGTTCTTGATCTGTCAAACTGCTCCTTAAATCTTGTCTAGATAATCTGCATTTAGCCACTATTCAAAACCTGCATACACAGTGTTGCTGACCAGAGGTGATAAATGAATGTTCTGGCTACTGCCTTTAAGGTGAGATTGCTTGGTTTTGATCTAAAGGGGCTGGAAGCACTTTCTTAGTAGTTAAGCTACAACAAATTATTACATTGATTTTTGGTTAAACTTCTTTCTCATCCTCAGTGTTGATAGCCTGGAAAGGACATGACTAGATCTTTCAGCTGTGAAGAAGGTGCTATATGGGTGCAAAGGAGAGCTATTCAATACAAATGCAAAAGAAGATATGGATGCTGGACTTCACTATTGTAGATAAAAGAGTATTTAATCAGATTGTGATGTTTTAGAGCTTTATCTAACAGCCTCGTGGTGCTGTGTTACGAAGTTATGCTGTAACAGAGTGTCAGCTAGTAACATATATAATGAAGTATTCATACCTTGAAATATAATTTTTTGTTTTCCTGCCCTAGTAAATTGAAATAAATGAAAAATCCATTTAATCTCTAAAGTATGTGCTGTTTTTACAAGTAATGATTTATAGCTTGATAGAACAGTGATAAAACCTGGCATTCTTACTGTGTTATATTTTAGATATTCCAAGAAAATCCAGACTTTTCTGTCACTTTTTCTCATGTGTGAAAACTAATGTTGGATAGCTTAGTAATTCCAGATAGTTACAGACTTACCCACAGATGAACAGAACCTATTCACATGAAATAAATCAGTATTGAACTGTTTGACTGGTTCAACTTTGCCTCATTTGATTACTTCTTACAGTTGCATTACAGTACATGTACAGTACAGTAGTACAGTACAGTACATTGTCCATGTGTGTTCTGCACATGCCCATATTTCCTACTAACAGTAGCACTGTGAGAATGGATGACGTTGTAGTTAAAATACTCATGTGAGTCTTCAAAGGTCTGTGTTTCTGGCTGAGCTGAAGCATTTCTTTGTAACCTAAGACAAGGGAGTTAATTTCTGGGTTTTATGCAGTCATATAAAAGGGTGTCTTTATTAGGTGGGGTTATTACCATGGCACAGTACAATACACAGTTGTCCTCCAGGTAACAGGAAATAAGGTCCTGACTGGGGAAAAGTATTTAAGGCTCAGCAGACTGTATGTGCTTACACATGTGCTTGAAGCTGCTTATAAATTCAAGCAGTGCCTTAGTAGGACTATTTTCCAGAATTGAAGCTTAAGTTAAAACCTGACGGCTGTTCCCGCATTAGCAAGCAAAATAGCCCAGTAAGAGCAGGACTGCAGAGTAAGATAGTTGGTGCTGTGAACCAGATTGCAAGCTGTGTGGTAGCGGTGGGGTTACCCTGTATTAGCTCCTATCTGATGCTTTGGACTGAATCGTGACATCCTACATCACAGCACTATGCCCGGTACAGAAGGGCATTGACAGAGCAGAGTGAGTTCAGCTGCATTCACTGAGATGGTGGCCCTGTGAGGAGAGGCTGGGGGAGCTGGGCTTGTTCAGCCTGGAGCAGAGATGGCTCTGGGGGGACCTGACAGCAGCCCCCAGTGCCTGCAGAGAAGTCACGGAGGAGACAGAGGTGGAGCTGGTCTCTTCACAGCAGTGCAGGGCAAGAGGGTGAGAGAAGATAACCGTAAGTTAAAATGAGAGATTCAGCATGGATGTAAGGGAAACTTTTTCCATGTGAGGACAGTCAGGCAGTAGCATAGGTTGCTTAGAGATGTTGTGCAGTCTCCAACCTTGGGATTTTGACCCAGCTGAGTGAGCCCCTGGGCAGCCTGGCCTGACCTCAGAGCTGACCATGGTGTGAGAAGGAGGTTGGACCAGAGATCCCTGGTGTTCCTCCCAGTCGGAACGATCCCGTGACCCTATGAATGCTCAGTGTTGGTTGGAGTGTATTCGCTGTGCTTGTGAAGACTGTCGTGCTGTGTGAAACACAGCAGAAGTGGGCCTGATTAGGACATTGGCTTCTGAAATGCGCTCCTAACTCCAAATCTGTGCCAATGTAGATGCACACCATGCAAAATCTGCTTTTGTTTTTCATTGACAAGGAACCAAATTCTCCCCCCCCCCAATAGTCTTGATGGCATCTCCTGTTGATTGCTGCTGTCTTGTTTTTCTTTTGTACTCCTGATTTCAGGCTCTGCACCTATTAACGTCAGAATCTTTTTGTGTCTTTTTTGTGTCTTTACTGTTCTTTAGGGACTTATGTATATCATGCTGTCTGACGTACTCCTAAGGCATTATGTCAGTCTCCCACGTTCAGAGCTGTCTTTTCAGTGCTCTGTTGTAAATCCCTTGAGCAGGAACTTTGCTGGTATATGGGCTTAAGCCTGTGGCTGTAGTTGAGACACTGTCTTTTCATATACCATAGAATTCTTCTAGCTAAAATTTTCTGGACTATCCAATTTAAAAGCTGCTTTGTCCTGCTTTGTAATATCTGGTGTGTTACTTTCTAGCTCTGTTCTCTTTCACTTTTTCAGCAGTAAAGTTTTGAAAAGGATCACAATTTTAGCAGAAAAATGAGAGAACCCCAATGGTGACCCCAAGGAGCAAAGAATCCACAACTAAACCATTTAAAACCAAAGTGGGTGAAAGTAGAAAACTGAAGTAAAATCATTAGAAAAGCAGAAGTAAAAATTATCAGAAATGAATATAAATTTGACTTGGAAGGGAAGGAATCATAACATGGATCACCATGCTAGGACTATGAGATCATGATGCTTGTTGGAGAGCAGACTGCCTGTGTCCGTACCAGACAGTACTTGGTCCTGGTGGCTTCTTTTGCCCCATATGATGCCCTTGTGGCCTTAAATGTAATTATTATTTTTCATTGCTTTTTCTTACTTTAGCAAACCTGAAATAATAAGAGAGTTGTGTTGTATCTGTCTGTAGTGGTGGGGTTTTTGTTTTGTTTCATCGCATGTGTTGAAGGCCCTGACATATAGCTGTTTTGAGGTGTTTGTATCAGACAGCTTTGCACATAGCATTGGAGAACCATATAAAGCAGAGAGGCACAAACCTCATGCAGTTTTGTCCCTGTCTTTTGTGAGGGGGATGAACTCTTATCTGTTTAGTTTTGATTTGGAGAGAACAGGTTGACTTACTCAAAAAGTTTGGAAGTAAGTTTGGGCAATTAGGAGAACAGAAAATAGGAGACATACCAGACAAATGGCTCAAAAGAAACTGAATTTAGACACCAGTTTTGAAAATCTTGGCAGCTGTGTTCTTTTCCCAGGTCTGCACTCAAATACACTGCTTTTCCAAACAGCATTTGTGTGGTACCTACCAATGTGCTTTGGTAGCATCATCATGATGATAGCGCACCAGCACTGCTGGAGCTGTAGCTTCCTCGTTACTCCCACGAGTGTGCTGAAATGTGACTGACTGGTCTTCAGCCTTCTCTGTGCTGAGGTGTTGCCCCTGGACTGATGTTAAAGTAATGTCCCATTTTATGTGGACTTGGTTCTAAATGTGCTGATGCTAGGAATGGCCTATATTCCTCAAAGAAACTGAGAGTTGTATTCCAGAAACATTTTTATAATAGCATAAAAAAGTTTCAACACCAGTGTCACCAGCATTACTAAGACAAAAGAAAAAGAGGGAGTCGTGTGCTTTTTTAAGGGACGTGTGCCCTCACCTGAATGTCTCTCCTTACCTCATGAAATAGATAATTTAAAGGATGTTCTCTTGGAAGGACCTGACAGACTCTAAATTAGATATAATCCTTCAGTTGGTTTAAAGATAAACCAATCCAAATAACAACAACAGAAAGGAAAAAAAAGCAGCAATAAATGTCAATTGAATTAAATATCTTGGTCCCTTTTGTATGCTCAGAAATCTGGCAGGCAGCTTTGAATGAATTGTATCATTGCATTTTGCTCATTTTCCCATAGCAGAATCCCTTTGGTGGAGGGCACTTAATGTTATGGTTTCTGAATCAATGCAGTTAATAAGCAAATGCTGTTGTAGAGTGTTAATAATGGAGATATGAAAGCTAGGGAGAACACATTTTAGCTTTCACTCCCCAGCTGCTTTAGCAATTCTGAAGTTAGGAAAATTATCATTTTATTTTGTTAAATGGATTGAATTTCATATTAAGCCACTGAGAAATAAGAAAAGTTGGATCTCTTGGTGCCATTTTAACTACCTTGTTTTAGAGACAAATACTTATCAAAATACTTAGCCGCATCATTCTGTTAAGAGTAACAAGTCTTGGTGAAGATAAAATGTGAGTATGAATTATTTTTGTAGTTTTATTTCCTTTAAGAGCAAGAAGAATGAGTAATATCTCAGTCAGATCTTTTTATTTACCTCTTTTGTTAGTAACATGTAGCGTGAATACCACCAGTATAGCATGTGTGTAATAAAAATATCTAGGTGCCTCAACTTGAGTCTTAAAATATTAAAAAACAAAACAAACAAAAAAAACCAGGCAGGAGTTTCCTTTAAAACTGTGCATCTTGTTTATTTCAGGAGAAAAGGCTGAAAGAAAAAGCAGCAAGGAGAGAAGCCAGGAATAAGAACGCACAGGTAAGGATTTTTGCTGTTTTGATCAAGCTACTGATTGTGGGTTTGAAACTTGTGTTTTAATTATTTCATTCCTTCTTTAATAAGCAATGTTGTGATTAATGATTCTTTAAAGGCATTTTCTGTTTGCTTGCCTTTTCTTACACTCTTGCTTTGATGTGGTTACAATGACTTTCTGTGGAAGGATATTGAGAAAGCATGAATGTGTGTGTGTATAAATACATAAAATGTATGGAAGCCTTTTGGAATTGCAGCGTATTCTGTATATCAAGTGAGTTGCAATTTCAGCGGCTGTGCTGATGACTTTTTCTCTGAATACTTGGTCATGTTTATAACTTGCAGGCAGTAAGATTATTTTTTTTTCCAGTCAAATCACATTTAAACCTCTTTCTGCTGAATGTTTTTTTTTAAACAGCAAGTATTTACATTGAAGTTTATTCCTTCCCCTTGTTAGACCCACAAATAAACCTTTGCTATCCTTTTCTTTAGATGTACATTACTAGTTTCCTAGAGGCTGTTCTAGTTTTTCATATTGCTTGGTTTGTGATAAACTGAGATTTCATTCAGCTGCAGTGATTTTCCAGAATAAGGACAGAGTAATATGTGTCATTTCTCATGCTGCACCTTCTTATGCTACACATGAATAGTTGCAGCTTGTTCTTGGCAGTTAGCAAATATCTTACTCCCTTGAGAAAATCGATAATGTTCTTTGTCCGATTTTTGCAAGCTGGCCATGCGCTGGGAGGCTTAAATATAGGAAGATGCTTCATTCTGTAGTTCTGAAGTGGAAAGTAATTACAGTTTAAGATGAAAAGCCTAGTTATACTAAGTATTAAATACGATTCTATCTTCAGAGATGGCAATCTATGAGAGCTGTTGGCATCGTGACTCCCCAATCAAGCAATAGAAATTTTCTGCAAGTAATTGAATGTATAGAGATGCATACTTTTTAATGTATTGAGCAAGCATTTTAGGAAAATTATGAAATGAATGATAAACATCTTGTATAGAGAGAAAACACTGATCAAATCAGGCTGTATCACATTCGTAAATGCTGCTTGTTAATTTTGCCTCTTTTTAAGGAATAACACCCCCCCAACTCCCAGTGTCTGTTGTTCATCAGCTGGAGAAATAAACCCATTCCTTTAAAAAGGATCTGCTTGCTGATGTACTTCTATCTTATTCTTTGCCAAGCAAATGAATCTCTCTGTCTCACTGGAAAATGAATGAAGTTGATCTCTATTGAGGAATACCTGTCTGTGTGTGTGAGTGTGTCCGTGGGTACAGTATGGGTTAAATGTGGAGCCTCACCCCCAAAGCTGCATAAGATAAAACCACAATTTGCTGCACCTCTGCCTCTCTTCTGTGCAACACTTGCATTTGGAAAGCTGACTTAACTAGTCCTGGTCTAGTGTGAGATTGGCATACAGTTTCTCTGAGCACACCAACTGTGCAAACCTGGTATTACTTTGACTTAATTTTATTCCTGAAGTGCTTAGCTCACGCTCTGCAAGAATGTGCAAGCCTCAGGAGCTGACACGTCTCTTCGATGAAAACTGTTGGACTTTTTCTCTTGTTTAGAGGTTGTTTTTGCCAGAATCGTGTGCAGCTGAGTCCTGTCATTTTCGGTGGGGTTCATTTCAAGGAAAATGCTTCTGCTGGGAAGGGCTGCCAGCTTGAAGCTGGGCTGTTCATGCCTGGAAGTGGAAGGGAGCAGTAGACGGTAGATAAAGGTGGCAGTTTCCGTCTGCTGGGTGTCTGAGGAATTAATTAAGAATGCTCCCAGCTTCACAGAATCTTAGAGGTAAAGCCACAGTAGCTGAAGCTCTCAATAGTCCGTGTGGGATATGACTCAATCAAGCAGCTCATGGGAGACACCTGGGGAAAAAAAAAAAGGAAACAGCAAAACACAGAAACTATTGAAACAGAAACTAGTTTAGAAAGTATATGCTGCCTAAAGCAGGAGTTCAAAACATTTTCATTTTCACTAGTGCTTTCAGAATAGGGCTTGTGACCCGCTTACTCTGCAATGCACAGCTCCTTTGGCAATTAATAGCGTTTTCGTAAAAGACAAAGCAATAAGGAGAACCAAAAAAGCAGAAGAGGTATTTTTAGCTATATTAATGCAGTTTAACAGCTGGAGAAGAGGGGCTGGATCAACAATTATGAGCAGCCAGTCACTTCAGAACAACTGTGGTCTACCAGCTTTATTCCCCTTGTTTTTTTATTAACTGCATCTCTCTCACATTATAAACTCCTTGCTTTACAGAGTATTACTTACTATTCACTAGTGCTCAGCCCACTGGGTCTGATGTGGCCAAAATGGCAATTTAATTTCCCATTCTAAACATTAAATAGTAATTCATCAATTATGACTTTTGCATCTCTGCTTGAGTTATAATTCTTGTTGTCCTGTTGTTGGTTGTGCCCTGTTACTGACTGGACAGGGCCTGGCATGTTATTCTTAATGTATGCTTTTTTTTTTCCAAAACAAAAAGGGAATTTATGTGGAATTAAAAATGTATGGTTTACAGTTTATTTATTTTTACCCTTTAAGCCATATATTTGTGGGATTTAATCTTAGTCTTAATTTAATCTTTGATTCTTGGATTGTGATAGTTTTAGGATTTCTCTGTCCTGTGCACGCTTATCCCTTTCCTATGCCAGGAATCTTGACTTCTTGTCATTTTTCATTTATTCTACCTGTATTTTTTTAACTCATGGCCTAGCCTTTTTAATAACAGTTTTCCTTCAGTTTTATACCCCCATATTGTTTTGGGGAAGAGGGGGAGTATCTCAATTTTAAAGGTTTTTTTGTTGTTTTGTGGTTTTTTTTCTCTTTCATTTCAAGGTTTTAATGCCTTGCATGAGTAGATTTTTGTCTGTATGCCAACAAAAAGGAAAGATCCAAGAAGAGATGGGCCTCCTGCTTTTTCTTCTGGTGCCACATGAGCAGTTGCAGGGCAGGTTTTGCCCAGCCTTCGCTGCAGTGGGATGGGGCAGGTGCCCTGCAACTGGAATTAAACAATTGAACCAAATTCTGGCAAACTCTGCTGAATGTGCTTGAGCAGGGGATTAGAGGACTAGGTAGCTGCAGTGTTATTGACTCCACCTTGGATAAATCCCCATGCAATAAATAAACTGAGTAAGAAGTGAGGGTTCTTAAAGGATGCTTTGGAGAAAGTATTTCTTGGAATTTATGACTATTAATTAAATTTGAGTGCAAAAGGCTGTGAAAATATTCCCACTGAAGAAAAACTGGAAACTTAGTTTTTGGGGGATTTTTTTTATCATCAGATATTTAATTGTCTCCCAGTTTGGGAGAACTTGATGAGATATTTACAAATGCAGTGTTTTAAGATGAAAAAAGCAAACATTTTGTCCTCACTCAGTACTGATAAAATTGCAGTCCTCAAGCCCTCAAACAAATTTTGATACTGTTTAGCTGAAGAAGGTCCAGAGAAAATTAGGCAACCTGTTGTCTTTTGACCAAGAAGTAAAGCATTGTGTAGAAGCAGCAGCAGCATGGGGCGCTGCTCCGAGGCAGTAGCTGGGTGTTAGTTACTTGTTGAAGCCAGCCTCGGGGCTCAAACAGGACATCCCTGCGCTGTGCAGTGCTCCGCTCTTGACTTTGCTTTTTTACTTCCAGTAATCTATCACGTACTGATTTCTTAGTATGCATAAAGGACTTTTATTTTAGATTTCAACCAGCGTTTAAAGGTCCTTGCTCTGCAAGCAGCTGTTAGCTGCAGTGAAGCTAAAGAGGTCTGTACTTCTCCTTTAGTGAGTTTAGTGTTTTGCTGTCCTGATGCCTTAGGGCAGTATTGGTGTGTTAAGAATTATGAAGTGAGGATGGTTTTGGTTTCTTTTAAAGAAAATTATTTTTGGAGGAAAGGCATTTTCCAGGAGCAGGTGAACAGATCTGTGGGTCTGTGTGGTGGACACAGCAGGAGTCAGGAGAAGGTGCTGTTTCCTGCTCCAGCACTGATGTGCTTTGTGATCCTCAGCTATCAGCTCCCACCATTATGCAAGAAATGATAACTAGCACCTAAAAGAAGGCATCAGTATCTGCTAGAAATAGTCAGGACAGCATCTGTAAGCAGTGCCAGGAGGTAGAACTTGCTCAGTCATAACAGTTTGGTGCATCTATTCAGCCATTGACAATCCTATAGCAGTTACACCATGCTAGTGTCAAAAGCAAAACAGAAAAATGGGAAAAAGGGCTGACTGGCAGACCAGAGGCTGTTTATCCAAGGTCCATAAGAAAAAACGTAGCCTGCTGAAAACCTAGGGAAATACAGCTTGAACACATACTCCTTAGTGAGTGGGCATTTCTGTTTTAGAAAAGAATGAAGAGGACAAAATCATTGGAATAAAGTTGAGGATGTGGATTATTATCAGACCAGAAAACTGACCTTTGAGAGAGATCAAAGCACTTGGTTGTCAGGGGCACTTTTTCACAGGATTGAATTCCTGCTGAATAATTGTAGAGCATTAAAAGATCAACAGCAACAGCAGGATAATAGGTATGCTTCAACTTTTCTCATGTCCTCTCTTTCTCCCCTGCTTTCCTCCCAACATATTTTGCTCTTCCCAGAGGAACTGGTACTCGTGTATGAGATTTTACATATTTTACAGAACATATACTTCATATACTTCATATATGTAATTTAAGATTTTCACAGAGGCACAATGAAGTTAGGAAACTTTCTACTCTGTTTTGAAGGGATTTATGTGAGCACATCTACAAAATACACCTGGGTGAGCAGGAGGCATGTATTTAAGGTATGACAGATTCAGGTATTAATATCTGCCTGTATCGCATCACGACAAAGTATAATAAAGTAGCATTCTGTTTTCTGAACTTTATGCCACGCTCTGTTGAGATTTTAACCAGAAAAAAACTTAAAAACAGTGTTTTCTTGTAATCTTCATTACCCTCCATGGCATTTGAGCTACACTGGTAGCTCAAGAAATCTTTGCACTATGTGACAAAATTCAAACAAGAAGGGGACAGAGTCAGATCTCTTGGGTAGCTATTGCTAATAATATTAGCTATTGCTAATAAATAAGCACCACACAGCCGCTCACTCACTCTCCCCCCCCCCCCCAGTGGGATGGGGGAGAAAATCAGAAAAAGAAATAAAACTCGTGGGTTGAGATAAGAATGGTTTAATAGAATATAGGAAGAAGAAACTAATGATGATAATGATAACACTAATAAAGTGACAGCAATAATGATAAAAGCATTGGAATATACAAATGATGCACAGTGCAATTGCTTATTACCTGCTGATCGACACCCAGTTAGTCCCTGAGCGGTGATCCCTCCACCCCCACTCCCCCCAGTTTATATACTGGACATGATGTCCCATGGTATGGAATGCCTTGTTGGCCAGTTGGGTCAGCTGCCCTGGCTGTGTTCCCTCCCAACTTCTCGTGCCCCTCCAGCCTTCTCGCTGGCTGGGCATCAGAAGCTGAAAAATCCTTGACTTTGTCTAAAAACCACCCAGCAGCAACTGTAAACATCAGAGTGTTATCAGCATTCTTCTACTGAACTCAAAACACAGCACTGTACCAGCTTCTAGGAAGACAACTAACTGTATTCCAGCTGAAACCAGGACACAGGGCTAGATCCTTCTGGTGGTTTGGGGGATGTAGAGCTTGTAGAGTTTATTTTGTTCCTGTAAGACCTCAGGAGAGGGTTATGTTGTCCTGATACAGGACACTGCTTTTTCATAGTTGCAAAGAACTTAAAGTTGTTCTTCATCAAGAATTATTCTTGATCTGCAAACCACAAAGAACAGCAAAGAATGAAATATTTTTAAAATCAACCTATTCTATAATATTTAATATTTGAAAATGGGTATTATGTGCCTGTATGGAAATGTTACCTGTATTTTTCCTTTTGAAAATAACATGTTGATGATTCCAGTTAATACAACAAGTTGCTTTACTTAAAGCTGTAATAAGTCCTGCCTTTTCTGCAATTAAGAATGTATATGATTAAACCAGTATTTCTGTGTGGTAACCCTGAACAGTTAACAAGAAAGGATTCTGATGGATTGATTTGCCAGTTATGTATGCTTCTGTGAACCTTTTCATTGCAGCCACCAGCACACTGAGAATTTTAAATATATTTATCAGATTCACCATTTAAACTAATTGGCCATAGTCATAGCAATTGAATTTTGTGAGTATAATATTCACAACTGTTATTTTTAATCATATGTGGTATGTGATGACAGTCTGCTGCTCTATATGCAGTAAGCTGATGTTTTACCAGTCACTGAGGTTATTTCTTCATAGTCGTGGCAGAAGCATAGATGAGGGGGGCCATGGACCTCGCACATGCCCTCTTATCCCCTGAAGGTCTCCTGGGATGAGGTGGGTGCACTGTGGATCAACACAAATGTATCTTCATTACAGTGTCTTAACGTATCTATACCCTATACTTTGGTTTCTGTTTGCTTTCAAATTTATGGTAATGAGAGGAAAATTATTTTTTTCTTTAAACTTTTGTTGTTTTTCTTATTTTTGTGGGTTGCAGTTCTAGGGGAGCTTTGATTAAGATTTGTAAGAGTAGAGGAGCAGGATTTCTGGTATGTTAGGGAGCACAAAGGTTACTGTCTTACTTGACTGCAAATGATTTTCTTAAATTTCTAGGGGGATACTGAAGGAATTTCTCCAGTAGCTAGGTTAAACTCCAGGAAGATTACACTGTTAAATTCATTATTCTTTAGGGAACTTTTTGTTTCTAGAATGTCCATGTGAGTTTGACAGCATTGGAACAGGTGCTTTGGAGCTATCTTAGGCTTCCACTGCTGAACTTCAGAGCTTTCAACATGTTAAAGACTAAACGTTTTTGTTTATTTCAGAACATTTTGGCACTGGGGTGGGGGGTGAGGGGGAAACCTCAGTATTTTCTTTATAAAAGGCTTAGGCTATAAAAGTTGCAACATTGTGAACTGAAATAAGTACATGCCAACATATATACATTTCTTTCTTCCTCTTGAATTATGTGGGTTTGGTTATCATTTATTTGGTTTGTATAGTTATGAATAACTCTTGGTAGTTGTTGAATTAAGGAGTGCTTTGGCACTGTTCCACCCAGGCTTTTGAATGGGGGTCAGCAAATAACTGAGTGGCTATTTGAGTCACTGCTTGAGCTCTGTCTCTCCTTTGAACAAGGGAGACATATATTATTTTGCTTCATTTTTCCTCTTTGCCTGCCTCTGTAGATATTAGGAGCAGGATCCCACCATCAGGTTCCTCCCTGCATATGGCAGTGTGGTGGAGCACAGAGAAAGCAGTACAAGAGCTCTGTTAGTCTTGCACAGATGCCTTTCTGAGGCTAATGATTAAACCCCAGAAGCTAAGGTTACATACATTTTTCTGTCTGAATACACACTTCATCAATTCAGGCAACATATTTCAGTTCAATACGTGTATCTAGAAAAACAGTAGGTATGAAAGAAACCAGGCAAGTACTCTTCGTGCACTGCAAAGTGCAAACGCATATATTCAAGGGCAAAAACCTTCTCACCTGAGTTTCAGATTTCCATTTCAGCATTGATTGAATGTTTTCATGCTAACTCTATTGCACCATGTTCTGTAAACTTAAATAGGGGAAGAAGAGAGCACTGGGACTTTGCTTTGTGATTGCTGTCCATCAATATGTAAGCATTTCATTTTTTAATATGCTCTGTTGTAAAGGTGGCAAGTGTACAATTTAAACATAACTCACCACTTCAGTGTGGTTTGGAATTTATATGTAAATTAGCAGCATCTTTTCTTCTTGGCTTCCAAAATTTCTCGTTCAGTTTCTTCACTGATTTGACATCCTCCTCAACAGTCCCAGTGTGAACAGAACACAGATGGTCACTCTGCCCCTGCCTGACTGGCCAAGGAATAAGAGGCAATGGACAGTGCTGGAGCCACACATCTATCAGTATGAAAAGAAAGGGGGGAGGGGAAAAAAAATGCTCTGAAGTGTTATAAAGCATTTTTTAGGCATTTTCATCTTAATAAACAGATCACTAATAAGTTAATTATAATGATAGTTAATTTGTTAATCTGCTTGATGCTACTTGTTCATAGTGTCTAGTAACCAATATTTGAAATTTCTCTCTAAAGCACAAAATTTAAAGCTGTTATACCAAGCTCATTTGCTGCATTCCCTATATGTTTTGAGCAGCAAATCAAGTTGTTCTCGATTAGCGTGGTGTTCTTGTTCTCTTTACCTCACCACTGTCCTTTGGTGCCTTAAGCAACAGAGTACAGTAGAATTGCCTGGAACTGAACTTTTGGAGATCTTAAGCCTCTTTTCTGCCTTTGTCCTGAATCCTGAAGATGTGGGAAACCCCAAACAATCCAGAAGTAATGATCTGAGGCTTGCAGCAGCTTTCACACTAAAGCTTTTATTTAGGAAGTGGAAATTCTTACTGGTTTGGTAGGTCTTTTTCTTTTCTGTTGTGAAAAGCATGTGTATTGAATGCTTCAATTCTGTCTGTGTAAATATTATGCAGATGGTTGCATTTCACAAGTGAGCTGTATCAGACTGTTCAAACTTGTTTATTTTGCATCTTGATTTGTTGTGGTGTTATTCTGAGCCACTTCTCAGCTTTCCTTATGCGTTTGAAACTTTCTTAGATTATAAGCTTCAGGTGCAGGGACTCTACTTTGCTGCATATCTCAGGTATGAGCTTCTTAAGAATGAATTAATTGGCTGATGAGCAGGGGTAATCTTGCCGATGTGTTTTGATGATGCTGACATCCTCATGTAGTAATGAATCATAGTTAGCTTTAAATTAAGCAGCTCTGTTTTCTCAGCATCCCTCCTGTTTATATTCTTAGAATGCGTTGCTTGCAGTATTGTATGTAGTCTGCTATAGGTACTCTCAGCAGTCATAATTGCTACTGGTGATGAAAATTGATTTGTGCAATCAGAAAACCATTATCTGCATTCTGACTGATAATGCTGCAGTTGCCAACATTTTAAAATTCTTCTGATGGCTTTTTTCCCCAAATACTCTGGGGTCACGCAGTCACCAGGATTCTAGCTGCTTTATGCTGAATCTTATGTGAGCATTAAAAAAAAAAAAAAAAAAAAAAAAGCTTTTAATGACGCTCTCAATATATTTTTTTTCCAGAGATTTTTTTAAAGATTTAGTGTTTTGTCAGAGTCCTCCTTTGCCCATTATACTACATCAGAAGTAGTGCAGCATCCCAAGTTTTATCCCAGTATGCAGTGTTTGTAATAGGTTTTCTGTTCTTTAACAGTATCAGCTGCATTGATAAACCAGTTTGTTATTTGGAAATGCCAAACTAGTAACTAACACATATGGATATTTAACAGACTGCATAGGGAGTCTGGTAAGCCCCATACCTCCCCCAAATGGAGTACTGCCTTCTATTTGGAGGAGTCTGTTAGGACCTGTGTCTTCCTGTGTTGGCTCCAGGTCTCCCTCAAGGTTTCTTTTCCTTAAGGCAATGCACAATTTTTATTTCTTATTTTTCCTCCATTTAGTGTTTCCTTTCCCTCTTGTTTTTTTTTCCTCTGGTCTTCTAGAAATTTTTTGAGGATTTTGTTTCTTATCTCTTGCTGTTTCCTCATCCCCTTTTCTGTTTCTTCTGAAGGAGCTAAATTCAAGCTGATACCGCTTTTATTTGGATAACTTCTGCCTTGTAAAACTAAGAGTAAAAGCAATGGGGAACAGCAGGAAGAAAGGTAATACCATCAGCTGGCAGCAAAGCCTTAGGAAATGTGCTTAGTATCTTTAGGGAAAAGTTTTGTGTGTGTGTTTATTTTGCTTTGTTTTCTCCTTTCTGTACTGTCTCGTATTTTCCAGACATTCCTTCTAATAAATACATACTGGCTGTATTTTGCTGGGCTAGGTAGTTGCAGTACTGCTGGATAAACGCTAATTTTTCCAGTCCTGCCATTCCATCATTGTAGGGAGAGCTGGAAGAGGTTCAGCTTCTGTTACTCCTTGCACACATTTATCTTCTCAGAAGAAACCTTTTAGTAAAAGAGCATCAGTAAGGGTTCAAAGCTAATTACTTGTGCGGTAAGAAAAGCCAGAATTAAAGTTGTCAGTGCTTATCCCTTGTTGTATAAATACAGTGAAGCAGATCAGGAGAGATGACAGTTTCTCCCTGTCTGCTCACCTGCACCTCCAGCTGAGCCAGATCCTCAACTTGGAGTTTGCTTAGTGTGTAGTAAGGAATGGAGGAGACTGTACATTCTCCAGCTATTCAGTGTTTTCATTTGCTTATGGTGTGAGTGCCATCTGTTAGATAAATGGATTAAAAATCCTTTGACAAACAACAAGTACATATAAACTGTGAGCTGGACTGTTGCTAACATCCTTATTTCTAGCATTTACTGATTTTTTAATTTCCTTTTTTCCCCCCAAACTTTTGTGCCTTTTGACTGTCTCAGAATACTCAGGTTTCATTCTTTGCTAACATTTAGTTCGCAAAGAGCAGCTGGATCCAGGAAACCCAAGTTCTCTTCTGGACTAGAAATTGTGATATGTAAATTGTCTTTTAAACTGTGCTAGAACTAGCATGGATTTACATGATTCTTGGTGGAGTTTTGTTTGTTTGGGTTTTTAAAAGTTTTTTCTGGGAAGTGTAAATCCAGGGAGCTTTAGTGTAGTTGTGGAGCAATGTGCTGTTCTGGTCCCCCTCAGCTTAGAAAGGATGTAGTAGAAAGATCTGGAAAACATGAGGAAAAACTCAAAAAAGCCTGAGGTTAATAGAAGACAAGTGAGGGGAGATTCCCAGGCATTTTCTAGCTGATTGAAGTAAGAAAGTAGAGCTCCTTATTCTTCATAGGGAAAAGTCCTGCAAGTACAATTCCTTCTGAAGTCAAGCTTATGCTGCGCTGGGTGACACAGTGTGGATTTGGCCCAATGAAAAGATCTACACCCTGTGTAGATGCCATGAAAAACTGGCAGAATGTGTGCATGAAGCTGGACACGGAGAACATGGAGCTGTAGGGTGCTTATGGCTTACGCTTAAACATAAGAGCTGCTAATTGAAGGCCATGAAGGGTTGGTTTGTAAATGCTTTGTTTGCCAAATATTTGAGACTGGGCCTCTTGGTTCTTTAATTTCCTTAGTATCATTTTTGTCTTTGTTATCATTGGGAAGTGCACTTTGCTGTATTTGCAGCTGAGAACTGTGACTTGTGTATGACTTAACGTGCAAGCTGGGGTGACTGTGCACACACTGAACTCTACACACAGGTCCTGCAAAAGTGTGTTGTGGCATTCCTACCCATCCTTTTTCTTTTTCGTGGTGCCTGAAATTCTCAAAGATCTGGAAATAGGTTTGCTTCGTGGTAACTCCTTAGATGCCCAGATGTTAGTGATGATTTCTGTTTCATAGATAATCACAGCCTGCCTTGCTGCGCGCACAGTATTTGCTGGCAGTCTCATTTTCTCTTTTGTGTTTGTGCACTCTCTTCCTTTTTTTGTTTGGTACTTGATTTTTCCCTTTCTTCAAACTTCCACTTTAGTGAGGAAGGGAGAAATTAATGTATTCCCATGTGAGATTTCCTAAATTACTACTACGGAATTGAACTGTATCTGTAATAATCTGAGACATTTTTGTTCTTGCATTGTTTTACATTTAGAGTAACAGCTGGGAAGACGACCTTGTAGTTACAGGGTTTTGTACTTGTTCTGGGCTTCTCTTGTGCAGAACTTTCCAGCCATTGCCCGTGTGGTGGTAGATATCAATTATAGTCAGCTGACCCTTTAGACTAATGAGAGGTCACCAAGTGCCCATCTGTTTGTGACATGGGAGAAAAAATGATCCCATATATTCAAAAAAGGCTTACTGCACTTTCACAATACCTTAACACTGATCTTCCCCTTGCTTTGTGGAAAATACTAAGTAGAATTGTCTTGTAAGTGGTATAGTGTTATGTTTTGGATTTAGTGTGAGAAGAATGTTGATAGCACACTGATATTTTCAGTTGCTGCTAAGTAGTGTTTATACTAAGTCACGGATTTTTCAGCTTCTGATGCCCAGCCAGCGAGAAAGCTGGAGGGGCACAAGAAGTTGGCACAGGACACAGCCGGGGCAGCTGACCCAAACTGGCCAAAGTGCTATTCCATACCATGGGACGTAATGTCCAGTATATAAACTGGGGGAGGTGGCGGCAGGGGTGTGTGTGTGTGTGCACAGATCACTGCTTGGGAGCGAACTGGGCATCAGTTGGGGAGTGGTGAGCAATTGCGTAGTGCATCATTTGTTTTGTATATTCCAATCCTTTTATTATTATTGTAATTTTATTATTGTTGTTATTATCATTATTATTTTCTTCCTTTCTGTCCTATTAAACTGTCTTTATCTCAACCCATGAGTTTTACTTTTTCCCCTATTCTCTACCCTATCCCACTGGGTACAGGGTAAGTAAGCAAGTGGCTGCGTCGTGCCTCGGTGCTGGCTGGTGTTAAACTATGACAGGATCATTAGGCTTCATTTTAAATGGCAATCTCAAACAGCCCATTTTCTTTGATAATTCATGTGCTGTTAAAAATGCCAAAGGTTATTAGGATATTTTTTTTTTATTTCCCATCACCTAATATTCTAGCAGGTCACATATCTGCAACAGTCATGCTTAGGGTAATTATCACTGTTCAAGGTATTTAGTTACTTAGGAGATGCATAGAGTTTATGAAATTCGTCCTTCCCAGGCACTTGTGTGCAAAGTTCGCTGAATAATATACAAAGGGTAACCCACTTCTTTGGTTAATATTATTTTACTTTGGTTTAATTTTTAAAATAATTTATGTGCTGTTGTTGTCACATTTAGTTTAGAAGAACTCACAAGTTCACTGGTATTATTTTTCTGATACCTAGTTAAGACTTGACACCATTTCTGTGATGCTGTTACCTCTAGAAAGTTTAAATGGAATGAAGTCTGGTTTACCTTGATGAGAAGTGCAAATGGAATTGTCCCTGAGCTGGTTTGGCCAGTGAGGTGTTATGCAGGGATGACGGTCTGAGCGCATGGGCACTGGGTTTTCTCAAAGCAGAGGCTGTAGGTGAATGCATCTTTCCTAGACTATAATCTGTCAGACTTTGGTCACAAGATACTTTATACTCCTAGAGCTCAGTTTTTAGTTTCCTGTGCAACTGGGAAAAACTGAATAGGTGGATTGAATGATTACATGACTAACACGGATCCGTAGAAGCTGGTTAGTCTTAGTTGCGCCTTATTTTCAGAGCTATTGCCTGCTTCTCTACGGCACTAGAAAACTGTGCTCAGGGCTTGGAATAGCTATTCTTGTGCTCTGTTACAGCTACAGTGAAGATAGGCTGTATAAAAGCAGAGAGACTCTAAGAATTGATGTTTGCTAAGTGCTTTCAAAGTAGAGGTACTGGTGTAGGTGCTTAGTGCTACTGAAGTGACTGATTTAGCTTTGCTCTCAATTATTATTTTCTGACTAAAGATGATGTCCTTTTAGTGTAACACATAAGTTTTGGGTTCTTTCTGAATGAATTCTGTCCCTTTGAGATATGAACATTTTATTAAATCACTTTGTTTTGGAATTTCAGTTAGGCCATCAATCGTGTATTCGTCATACGTATTTTTGACAAATACGCAATACTAGCTATCTTAAAAGGTTATTTTGTATAGTTTTGCTTTAAGGAACACTGCTATTTACATACTAGGTTTTCAGTAACTTTAAATATTTTTATTGCTACTTCTGATGGTATAACTGAACAGTTGCCAATTACAAACTTTATGTAATGGCTCTAGACATATCTTGGACCCACAAAGATTATTAGGAGCTTGCTAGAAATATGCAGATATTTCACTTCAGTATCTGTTTGTAGCATTTCTTCCTGAACATCACAGCTTTGTACAGTGGCAAAATTACTGTGTAATTGTTACACCCCGAAGTAAAAAGCAGCACGAAGAAGGATGCTGTGGTGTTGGAGGTGAAAGAAGTATTGGAAACTGGCTTCACTGAATTAGGAAAAAGAAAAAAGAGCCTCATTGAACATTTTGACACTCGTGCGTCCTCCCTTGACTTCGCTCATGACCTCATTAAAAACAAAATCTTTTGGGTATGATGTGAAGGGCTCTATAAGAGCACCTTGCTGCCATGATAACAAGCAACAAGCATAACAAGCAAAAAATACATACTAATATTTTTTATGAAGAGTATGGTAACGTTTTAGATCATATTCTGACTGGGTAATGAGAAATCTAAAGTTTGAGTTGTGTTTAAAAATAGAACAGACAAATTTAGGGGAGGTATCAGTGCTCCATAGCTGCCCAAAAGCAGCCTCTGCTTCAGAAAACCCTCACCTGCTACTCACTGAAACTGGAAAGGTATGATGGGGAGGCACCCTTTTGAATGTCCTCTCTTTCATAATTTGTCTCTTAACTTTTGGTGTGGTTACTATCACAGGACCATTGGTTTGACTTAGGATGACTGTTTTCATGCAGGCATTTTGTGCAGAAGTAAAACCTTACACTGCCTTTCCTTTTACACTCCTGTATCACTGATACCCAGAAATCCTTTTTGTAGGTTGACTGTGTCAATTGGCTTGAACTTGAGCTGTATAAAACCCCCACAGCTAGGCTGTGTTTGCTGTCACTGCACATGATTCACATAAATACTTGCATAGAGTTTATGCTTTGTTGATTGTATCTTTTACTGCTTTTTTCCCCCTCTCTTTTTCCTCCAAGGATGTTACTTTTATCTACTGAGCTTCTGAAATGCTCTTTTGTCTTGTTAAATTTTGTTTTGCAAATTCCTGAATTTTTTAGTGGTTCTTGTTCACAAACTGTTACTTCCTGTGATAAATAAGAGAGAGGACATTATCAAAGTCTGTGCTCTTTTTCTTAATGATGATGAGCTAAGATCACTGTTTTGCTTCATAAAAGACATTGTTTGTTACTTGGTCAAAAGTATCTGGGGGATACTTTCAAGTGCTGGTCCCGGACACATCAGAGCAGATCTGTTTATTTTTCATGTGTGCTTCCCCCTTTGCTCTGTTAGATTTACTGCACAGCTTGGGGAACAAGAAGAATTGCAGATCCCCGCAGACTCAGAGGGCTGTGGTGTGACGAGTCATGGAGCCCTGGGCGGATGGTGCACGTGACTTGAGTGTGGTCACAGGAGGTTCGTGGAGGGTAGGCAGGAGGAAGAGGATGAGTGGCACTCTATGCTTAGGAGCTTCTTGACAGCACAGTGCTCACAAACATCATGCCAAACACAAACATCATAAGAAGCAAGGAGCGTCTCAGTGTCTAAAACTAACAAGGGGAGTATATGGATAGTGGAAAGGGGCACAGATATTGCTTCGGTTCTTGGAGGTGTAGGGGCAGAGGAGGACTAAAGACCATCTAGAGCTAAGACTAGAGGGGGACATGAAAGTTAAAAGGCTGCAGGTAGGCTAGTAGCAAAAGAAAGTTTAAGGAAAATATGACTGATGGGGAGACTGGCCTAGTGATGGACTATATGGAAAAGCTGAAGTACTTAACTCCCATGTTTTGCATTGGAGCAAAGTATTCTCTCAGGCCTCTGGCTGTACAGGTATGGTTTGGGAGATAGAACAGGAGAGCCAATGATGGGAGAACAATAGGCTGAAGAGTATGTAGGGAAGTGTAACATATTCATGAGAGGTCATGGATGACTGGAAAGAGGCTAATGTTATACTTGTCCCTAAGAAAGGCAAGAAGAGGACTTGGGGATTGGTTGGCTGACTGTATTCATTCAGTCCCTTGGAAGATCAGTAAACTTGTCCATTTCCAAACATGTAAAGGACAAGAAGGTGATCAAGAACAGTCAGCATGAATTTACAGCAGGCAAACCATGCTTGACAACCTGTTTTCCTTCTGTAGCAAAGTGACTGCAAAGTGGTCTGTGTGGAGAGTAGTGCATGCATTTACCTTGGCTTGAGCAAAGCTTTTGGCCCTGCCTCCTGCAGATTTCTCATTTGGAAGCTGTGGAGGTATGGAGTGAAAGAGCAGTCTATTTGTAGAAGCTCATGAAGTCCAACAGGAGAAGTGCTCATGCCAGCTGAGGACTGACTAGCAGCCCTGCTGGGGAGGTGCCAGGGGTTACAGTGAATGCTACATTGAATATGAGCCCAGTGTGAGTGAATAAGGCAAAATGGGTTCCACTGGAAGACACATGGTTAGCAGAATGAGGAAAGTTAGTATCTTGCTTTTCTGCCTCTTGAGGCTGTATCCAGAACACTGCATCCAGTTCTGGGTTCTCCAGTTCAAGGTAGATGTGGGGAAAATGGTTAGGGTCCAGTGAAGTCTACCAAGGTGGTCTGGAGTCTAGAGCACATGGTCTATAAGGAAAGGGTAAAGGAGCTGGACTTCTTCACTGTGGTGAAGAGGAGGCTAAGGGACAATCTAATAGCATGTTTGAACAGCAGTTAGAGATGGTGGAGCCAAGGTTTTTTTGCTAGTGGCAAATGATGTAAATTTGCCAAAAATTGTGACTTGAAAGTTTCAGAGTGGATGCTGAAGAAAAACTTGTTTACAGGGAGGGTAGTGCTGATGTGAACTAGATTACCCAGAGAGATTGAACCTCCCTGCTCAGAGGTTTTTGTCACTTAAATGGACAAAGCCTCAGCTGACCTGATCTAATGTTGGTGATAGTACCACTTTGTATGGGAAATTGGCCTAGGGATCTCCAAATATCTCTTTCCACCTACCTTTCCATCTCTTCCCTAAAGAGCATACTCAGTTTTGGTTCCTTCCACCAATCATTCTACTTCTAGAGTTAGACCTTAGAATTTTCAGTCAGTAGGAGGTGAGCAGATAGCAGGCAGTAGCTAAATCTGGCACTGAAGAAATGACTGTGCCACCTGCTTGTTCTTCCAGAACTCATGTCTTAGTGCTACACTGCTACATATGATATTTTCTTCTTTTTAATAGTTGCATTTTTCCTAGCAAAATTATACAAAACTTACATAAAGGTCCCACTTGACAGATGTAAAGCAAAGAAACAGCTAAAATTAGAAGACGTAAAAATAGAGGTTGGGAAGCTATCTGAATGATCTTATTAGAAACAAATTTATGCTGAATTCTGCCACTTAGCTCTGCTATGTTTATTAGGTCAGACTGTAGCTCAGACAGAGTTCATAGAGAAGAAAAAGGTGTTATGCTGAAAACCATGCATTTAAAATTTATTTGAAGTCTATCAAAAGTTGACATGTCTTTAAAAATGGTTAATATGGCCAGGATGTTTGGATTTGGCCCTTGGCAGCAGAGCCAAGTCCACTGTTTGAGCCTCAAGAGAGGAAGACAGATGATTTATGAACTTTGAAGATTATTTACTTAGAAGCTTATCAGAAATGTGCAACTGTATGATGCACTGAATAGTTGGTGAAAGAACTTTTGATGTCATAGTGTTGCATCACAAAAAGGAATTTTCTGTTAAGTGTATTTGGGGGGGGAATTCCATCCAGTTCCCTCCTTACTGGTGAATGCAGAGCTCATCTGTACCATGGCAGAATAGACAGGTTCCTGTGTTTAATTTCTCGTTTACGGAGTTGCCATATGGACATAGGTCAGGAATAAGCTTGAGGTCATACTTTGCGGCATGCTGGCTTCTCTGCATGAACGTGTTTGTTCATAAAAAGGCTAGATAGCCATTGCTCTTCTGAGAGTTGTCTGCTCATTGCCATGGGATGAAAGCACTTTATGGGTAGTCATCAAGGAGTCATTGTGAGTTCACGCTCTAGTTTACCCTGTAGTGTTTTTTAATGTCTCCATTCTCATAATTGGTAATGTCAGGGATACTGAAAACATTCATAAAACACCTAAGTGTACACAAAGACTGTGAGATTTGTGCAGATAATATTAGTGACTTCTGATCCACCAACTGAAAGCCCAATTCTGTTAATTAGCTCTGCTTAAAAAGGAGTCGACATAATTCATTATTACAAATCCACGGGAATAGTTTTCCAGGTGCTAAAGAAAATCTGCTGGTTTTTTTTTTTTTTCTGATAGGCATTTGAAAGACAATTCCCTGTATAATTCATTAGGCATTGCATTTCAAAAACAGCCTTTGGTTGAAATTGTTTTCAGATTTTTACAGATTCATATTTTTACAGATCGCTAATTACATTTGACTGTCAGACACTGAGTGAATTAAACTCCTAGAAGGCTTCTTGGTAGGAACATAAAAATATTCAAAAGATTAACGCAGCCTGCATATGTTAAAGTGTTTGGGTTTTGTTTTTTTTTTTTTCTTTCCTATGTCACTGAGAGCATTCACAGTAGCATAAAAATACTTCAAACTTCTGGAAGGATATTCCTTTGTATGACTGCCTAGAAGATATGTAACAAAACGTCACTGCACCACCTCAAAGATGGTTAAAAGAATATTAGTATGTATAATTTACTGTGTAATCCAAGGCTCTGATCTGTCTCAATAAGCAGGTATCAACTTAATGTGGGGATCATTTTGTGACCATCTGAGACCTGTGTCCTTCTTGAGGCTTTCCTTATGTTAAAATCTGTGAATCTAAGGATGGATTTCTGTGTTAAAGGATGTGGTTTCTGCTTCCTATTTTTAACTTTTCATGTTAAAAAGATGAATTGGAAAAATTTTGTTCAGATCTGGTTTCTGATAGTACAAAGGTAATGGCTGACTCTATAGCCCGTTGTTCACTTATGGATAACATGCAGTGACATCTTTCAGATTGTGATCGCTATTCCAGTTTAGGAGCAGATGTGTAAGCCCCTCGGGAGACATGAGGTGGATGGAGCAGAGTGACTTTGCAAGGGGGCAGGGAGGGCTCCTGGCCGGGGTAGAACAGAAGCAGTGTTGGTCTGAACAAGGTTGTCTGTGGGCCTGTTGGAGTACTTCTAATTAACACGTAGAAACTAGGACAGTGAGTTGCTCAGTCCTTGTTGCTGTTCTCCGTTACTAGCTTCTGCTGAGTAACTTCCAGAGAAAGGCAAAGTACAGTGTATGCTTTCTAGTCAGCTTGGGTTGTTGTATAATGGGTTTTAGTTCCTTCTCTAATCCTGCGGATCTGCAGTGACTCCTCCAGATCATGCTGCTGTTTGCTATCCCATTTTAAGCCTGAAGTTAGAAATTTTAGTCATAATGAATGACCAATTTTCATAAACATTGTATTTTTCACTGAGCGTGTAGTCTTGTGGTTTTGCCTATTCTGTGTGTCTTCTGGCTACAGCCTGAGCAGCAGGGTCTGGGGAGGAAGAAGATGCTGTTTCCTGAACAGGTAGCAGCAGCAGCAAGATCTTTCCTGGTTGCTGAAGTCTGGAAGTATTCCAGAGAAGGAGAGTATTTTGTGATTATGTGTGTTGTTGAACAAAGATGATTTGGCCATGGTGAAAGTTTTATGTTGAATTGTCCTGCAGTTTTATGATTTTTTTAAATTTATCAGCTAGACTGCAAAACAAACTGTGGATCTTTTCAACATGGAAGGTATTTGATACTATGTCCAGAATACGCACAAGAGAATAATTTCAAACACACAGCAAGAAATCGAAATTTTCAAGTTTGGCTTTGGGTTGTTTTTTTTTTTTTTGTTTTGTTTGTTTGTTTGATCTGCTGTCTTTGTGGTGAGTTTGAGTAGGACTTGTACCTCATCCCTCTGCATACTTATGTCTAAAATTACCTTTGGTAGTAATGCCTAGCATCTTTGAAGTTGTCTTTATATAGAACCATCCTTAGAAAGGCACCTTTAGCTCAAGCGCTTTTCAGATATTTTAATCACAAGCTGTATACTGGAGTGAAATAGTGTTATAAACAGTATGAGCTACTTGCCTGATTTGTGTTTCATTATCAAACAAAATCATACAGCATCTTTTTAGAACATTTTACTCTCTTCCTGGCTCTCAATTATTGACAGGTTGAAACATCAAATAGATGTATAGCTGCTCAAGTTATTCATCCGTAACCTTCACTATTCAATGGAAATATTTTCAGTCAGTTTTTGCATGTCACTGCTTTTAGACGGCTGTATAATGCTGAAGATGTCAGCTCAGAGCCTCTTTGCCCATCAACCATTACAGCTACAATTTTTCTGTTGTTGCAATACATGCATTTTAACTATGGTATTTGTAAGCAAAGATACTGAGTTGCCTATTGGAAAATTGTGACAAAGGCTGGTAATAAACTACTGTCTGTATTGCAATACCAACAACCATCTAACTTATTGAAGGAGCAGGAGATGTCCTCCGTAATTCTAGTCATATATAACAAACTGGCCTTAGAACAGCTTTCCCACTGTAAGGAGCTGCTAAACAAAGCAAGTCTGCCTTTAGTCTAATTGAAGGTATTTCTAGAACACTCATTGCCAGTGAATGTAAGCCTCATTTAAAATAGTAGCATCTAAGTCTTCTTGGACTGAATTTTTAAACTGTCATTTAGCTCTGAATTATGAAATGCTATTCCTGTGCATGGTACCTAGATAGGTTAATAAATTGTTATCCAGTATTTTAGCCTATCTAAATTTTGCAGACCTTGTGACTGTAGTACTGAGTGCCTCGCGATCTTTTTAATATGTTTTTCCTCACAGCAGTCTGTGGTCAGGATTTACTTCTGTTCATGTGTGCAGGCAAAGAACAGAGGGAGGTACTGAGTGAATTCCTTAGACCTTGTTTCTGACCTTGGCCTGGAGCAGAGACTTGAGCCTGTTTTCCCCAGTGTCAGGCTATTTGCTTGCTTGCCAGTCCTTCCTCTCTCTTACCTGAAAGGCTTTTAAAAAGAGAGAAAATGTAAAGATGAAATTAAAAAAGTTACAGTGCAAACATGATGTGATGATGGTACAAGCATTTCTTCCAAGTGATAAGTAACTGTAGGCTAGGCCAAGTTGACACTGCTCTCTGGGTCAGTTGCTGATAACATCTTCCTTTGGAGAGGCATTTCCAAAGGCGTCTTCCAGGCCACGTTGTTACATAGTGGATATCAGAATTTCAATAGCTGTGTCAATTATTTGGCAACAAACCATACTGACTATCAAATGTGTGTAGATTACAATTAAAAATGCAGATATGGATTATGGTGGCTTCTTGAAAATAACCCATGATTCTCTAAGTCTATTAAGTCCTTTCCAGGTATAATATTGTATAGCTGTCTTAACTTTTCATGAATCGATTGCCAGCATCTTTATGGCACTGCTCCCTGAGTTATTGCAGTAAAGATTGTACATCACAGTGTCAGTCCAGCAAAACAGAAAAAAACGATGGTACTCAACCTCCATAATAAAGACTCATTTGGAGAGTTAAATTGCAAAGATGTAGAAAATGCTGCTGTAAGGCTTGAAGCAAATAGTCTGGAGGCTCTGGATATGGAGAGGCAGCTTCCCTGGTACATATGAAGGATAGAGGATGGTGGGCTGTAACTTCTTTTTGACTGTTTTGCTTGATATGGTGTGGACTCTTCCTTGAGAAGAAGTTCTTCAGGGAAGTCATGACATTTGATATTATGGTACTTTCTCATTGTTTGTGAAACATCCTCATTAGTCATCTTTTCTAGGAATGCTTTTTAAAAGGCAGTGGGACAGATTACATAGGAATAGTCTTCATAATGATTAGGCAATATACAGTAGTTTGAGGAACAACTGGAATTTTTTTTTCATTTTGGCCATTGCATATTGATTTTGTAAGTTTATTCATCCATTGGTTGCCTACCTTCTTATAGCTTTGAAAGTTATTTAAAATGAAAAATTCTGTCCTAACCTGCCGTTGGAGCTAAGGTCCTGACTTTATGGAAGCTCTTTAAATACATTTTTTAAAAGAAAACCTGAATGTAGTTTTCCAGTTTTTTTTGTACATCTGATGCTAGACTTTAATCTTACAGAAATCAATACTAAGTATTAGTTTGGACAGTAGCAGGCTGGGTTTTTTTTAAATCAGAGCTCTTCTGGTATTATGCATTCTTCTTGTACAAAAATATTTTAGAGTAGCTTAATACTGGTAATACAGCTGTCACTGAACCAAAATGTTGATTTATTAGATGAAAAGTAATTTGAATAAGTCACATCAATGACACCAAGCGGTTAGAGAGGCTATCAAAAACCGTATCAGTAAACTGCATTTAAAGGAATCGTGATGAGATACATTGGTTTGACTTCTCTGTGATCAGGTCATTAAAAATAGGCTAAAATTAGAAGTAAGTTGTTTGTATATCTTTTACATTAACATATTTTAATATAGTAATGATACATTTTAATGTTAATTTTGTTTGTGACTTCTTTCTGCTTTCCCTTGAAACTAAAATTAGAATATAGTGCTAAGGGTGCTTTAAAGTGTGTTAGATACTTCATGGGTGCATTTTGCTCTTGGGCTCAGGATTTTTTATTTATTTGTTTTTTTCCTCTGGATCATCAGGGTTGAGGGTTTCTTTTGGTTTTGCTCTGTAATTAGAGGTACAGCATCCTCTGAAAATGTCCCACTAAAATTCCTAGCTTGCACAGGAACTAGCAAAAATCTTCTTACTGAGGCATGTTATAGTTGTGGGTGTTGGTGCTTGTACTGCATCTGAGGTTTCTCTTGTCAAGTTTTGGTAAGTGTTTTAGTATACGGCAGCAAGGTTGTTACGGAGCGGTTGCCTGCCCCTTCCATTCCTGTGTTTCCTGAATTTTTGGTGCTATCTTAGATTTTTAATTTTTTTCCCCCAATCAATTGAATTATTGTTTCTAAATAATAAATGGTAAAGATGTCTAAAGGTTGTGTTGTAGTATTTTTTATTTCCAGAAGTTGTTACTGTCTTAGGGAAAATTTCTACTGTCTGAACTTACCTAAGGGTAGTTGTGGGAAGAGCCTTAGCAAACCAGATGACACTGAAGATGGCAAACAAAAAGGATATTTAAACATGTCAATATATAAAATATTGTTGTATTTTCTATGTTGAAATACCTTGCAAATATTTGTTGTGTAGTGGCACTTCTAGCATGGTACCATTTGTAAATATTCTTACTGTGGATGTGATACTTACAGTTTGGGTGGTATCAGAGTTTAAATAAAAATTATAACCATTTGCCTCAGATTTGCTGTACTCTGTAATTTCAATTACTTGAAACCATACTCGGAGCAGGTGTTTTAATCTCTCTCTTTCCCCATTATATATATTATCAGATGAGAAAAAAGTTGAAAGGGTTAATCCCTAGATTATTTTTGCATGTTGGTAGGTGATTTCTTGTTGATGTTGAAAACCTGAACACTCTGAAAAGATTTGTTTCTTCAGTTGTTGTGACTTCTCCTGTTTAAATTCAGGTCTGCTTGAAAAGAATGCAAAACCATCAGAGTAGCACTTTGGAAATAAAGAGAAAACATTATTGTAAAGCAAGTGGCTTGGTGCAAGTCCATTTAGTTGGAGGTGTTGCTGTAGCCTCCAGTCATCCAAATGTTGTCCTGAGTATTTTTTGAATAAATTAGACGTAATTTTGCATATGTCCTTTTGGCAGCTACATTAATCAGAACTGCACTAAAAGAGTTGCATGCTGGTGATGGTTTTTAGTTTATTTTTCTTAAATGGGGAGTTCGTATAGAACCTACTCTATAGCATATTTCTGAAAGTATTGCAACATTATAAATGAAACCATACATGAACTGATTCTTGTAGCTACCTCTTCAGTGAGACACAGTGGACTTCCTAGCACAGAAACTTGTACCTGACATCATCTGAGCAGCGAAATGACTACTTCACATGATGGCTGACTAAGAATTAAGATTTCTTAAGAAAAAGTAAAATATCTTTCTATTTTAAATATTTTTTTAATCTTAAATCACAGGCCATTTAATAGCTATGAGTTAGAGTGCAGCCCCAAATGTTGAACAACAAAAGGAGACAGGTCTTGTGTGTACAGTGTGCTTTCAAAGAAAAAATGATTGGAAGCACAGCCTATCTCAGGTATTCCAGATGAGTTTAGTAATTTGAATTTATAGTATTCTTCTCATCTGTCAGTAAGGAGACTGAAATGAAGAAAGTGACCTTTTGAGTTTTTTGTAAATTCAACACATTTGTAAGTAGCACATCATTTGTCAGATTGTACATTGATTTCTATGGATATAGCTAATTGTTTTCTTTAAACAAGTCAGTGTAAATATTGTTTTCATTAAAGTGGCACCTTTATTTTATGGAACTGGCCTATGTGTTTAGAAAAAGAGTGCTAAACTCTAAACAGATTGTGACAAAGCTATGAGAAACTTGTTTGATCCTAAAGTTGCCTGCTAGTATTTTTTAAGTAACTGTGAAAAACTGTGTACTCTACTAATTAACATTTATAATCAGGATTTATTTTAAAAGCCTATACTCATTCAGGTAATTAGCTAAGAACAATTGAGCCTAGTCTTCTTTTGTGCATCATCTAAGCTAGGGGTAAGGGTAGGGCACTATAGATAATGGTTTTTTAAAATTTTACAGGCAAAACACTACTTGAATAGGCACAGAGCAAACAGAGTTAAATTCTAGTCTTCTCTGTGAGCTGTAACCCCATCAGTGTGACACATGCTAAAATACAAGTGCTTTGTCTTGACTAGATTTTAGAAGTTTAGATTGGAAATTTGATCAGCTATGTGTAATATCTGGTTGTTGATATGCCTGTTTTAGCATTTAAAAATATATTTGAGATCCTGAAACGCTGCCAGAAGCTACTGTTATAACAAGCTAACAGCATTTGGATGTATGCAGTCAGGAATAGCTTCATCTAGGAGGACAAGGGCACATGACCATCGTATTTTGGAACACATGACTGTGTTTTATGCTTTCAGTTAGAGCAGATTAAAGCAAATATGCCTGTTTCCCCGAGCCAATCCTAACTGGCAATTGGCTGCTTTCTGCTTATGATTTATCTTGTGAATGCTGATTACCGACAGAGAGATGTCAGTTCATTTAATTAAGAATGAGTTTGTAGTTACTGAACTAACCTTCTGACATGAAAATGCTGCTGACCTTCTCCATAGGAGTGATAGACTCTGCAGTAGTGTGAAGAAAGCTCACCTATTGCCTGAAGTTAACTGAAGTGGTTGCATATTCTTATGCATTGGACCATAGGGAATCCCATCTTACTGTGGCTCTGGGCAGCTTCAAATAGGGTAAGGTGTTCCATGGAAAGATAATTTGTTGAAAATTATGTTTACCTTTGGTTGGAAGTACACCTGGAGACTTAAGCATGCCTGATTTATATGAGAGTGGATAATAAACTTAGTTTTGTTTCTTATGTGTGAATTCATTGACATAATTGGTCTTTCAACCTGTCTGGTGTAGCCTACTGGATTTGCTTTTGTATGCTTGCACTAAATATTATAAATTCCTGACTATAGGAAAACATCTAATTGGTGTAGCTATGCAAATGTTCTTTAAATACCAGATATATGACAGAGTAAATCACTGCTCTTATTAACAGACTAAACAGAAATGAGTTGAAATGAAAAGAATATTAGAACAGGTAATTAAAGCAATAAAGAAATCTTGAAAATGACATATACCAACATGCATTATTTTTGTTAAATGGGCAACTAAATTTGTAATGATAATTTTGGAGAGGTTAGTGAAACATTCCTTAAACTACAAAAGCATGAAAGGGCTCTCTATATGTGCAGCTCACTCTTTGTTAGCCAGTTATTTTTCTTTAACATCTGGAAAATTCATCTGGCTGGTGTGCAGAGGAGGAAGGGGAACATCAGGCACTCTGTATGGCACCTATGAGGGAGTAGTATGCTGTTCATAGGCTGTGATTTTTGAAACAGAGTGAACATCACTTGATCTTCTCTCTCCAATGCTTGATATTACTCTTAGCAATCCCAGCCTATGTGTGCATACCTGCATTGAGCAATTCCTCTTGAATGCTGTGTTTGTAAAAGTGAGAGAAGTAGTGAGCATTAAGTCTCTCTCAAAAATGTGTATGACCTGCTGAAAAATGCATGTATAATGTTCTTCTTTATGTATTGTATTGTAAATACATATTTTTTTAAATCACAATATCAATAAGGTACACAGAGTTGAACATTCATACAGTATAACACTTGATGCACTCAAATCACCATTCAGTTTAAAAAAAAAAAAAAAAAGCAGCATCTTCTCAGTGTTGGAAAGGTTCCAGAATTAACTGCTCTCAACTACATTTTGTACAAATGTGCCATGATGACTCTTATTTTTTCCTCTAAAATGCCAGTTTTATCAATCTGTAGAATTATTCTGTTGAGGCCACTCATTTAACTCTTTTACACCTTCTGAAGAAACCAGGGGTTTAAGACTGATCAGAGGAAACCTCTTCAGACTTATTACAGCATATGCAATACGTTGGTTCTTACCATTCTACCTGTACTGGAAAGAAAATAAAATTCATAAATAAGGTGAGCACTTTGGAAAATCTCAATTTCAGTTTTGTCTTTATTCTGCCTCAGGTTAATGAACCACATTTGTTCAAATTCAGAGATGTCAGTGGAGCAGCAGCAAGAACATTTTGGCGCAGTAGTTCTATGTCTTGCAGTCAGGGGCTCTATTTAGCATGCAGGAGGTTTATTGTTGTTCACTTCTCATTCTTTCCAAACGCTATGGAATATAATTTGGTGCATCTTCATTTCCAAATAAGTGTTCTTTAACAAAATGAAAGTGACTGCAGTGTGCATTATGCAAGCCATATCAAAACCACTGAATAGATTGAAAAGGTGAGGAGGAATAGGAAAATAAAGTTAAGGACAAATTTGACAAACTGCTTGTCCAAAATTCTCTCCAGGAAAATTCTAGATTGAAATTCTAAGTATTTCATGTTTGCAAAATGAAATCAATTGATCTTGAAAATGCAGTACATTGCATATCTGTGGTAAAAGGAATTTAACATTTTAGCAGTGAAGCACAAACAGCAAAACTAGAACCAAAATAGCTTTACAATATTTGAATTTCTTCTTATGCTAATTATTTTACGGTAGTTCTCAATTTATCAGCACAGATCCTTAAAGCATTTTACCTCCTCTTATTTGTGCTTTTTATGTATATGCAGCATTTCATCATCATGCGCACACAATCTGTTTGTGGTAGGAATGATGTAGTCAAGAAATATTATGAAAAGACTCATCTTTCAGGTTATTTTCTGCAGAAAATCTCAACTTCTTTGAAATTTGTAATAAGTGCTGTATATTTTGTTTGCAACTGTCATCTGTGCAAGATCCTTGTTTGCACAACTCAGTACAGACAAAAAGTGTTGGAAATTCTTTGTACCAGTACTTGGCTGTGCCCAACCTCTGGCTGCCTACTGGTCTGAAAAGCAAGAGGAAAACCACCTGTAAAATCAGAATTTTCTGGTAGTACAGATCACTTAAGGGATTTTAAAAAGGCAGTTTAAAGCACAATTTGTGCTGGATTAGTACTGAAACTTTAACAGGCACTGTATTCTAGCTGTCCAATTTTGGGGAAATGAAGTGAAGTTGCTGAGATAAATCAGAAATTGCTAGTTTCTTCTCTTGGATACTAAGGAGGTTTCTGTCCAGCGGAAAAATAGCTTTCTGGTCTTTCAATAAAGCCATTTATCCAGGAGAGAGTTACTTTCAGCTTTGACTTAATACTGGTTAGCCAGTAAACCTATGTTTGTGCATTTGATTGATATCAAAGAGGAAGTGATGTAGAAGTTGTAAATATAAACGTGCTGATGCCAAGGAATTCCATTTTGGACTGTTCTGAAAAGGTATTTATCCAGGTCAAAAGGTGAATGCTATAGTAGTAGGCTCTATTATTAAAAACTATTTCTTGGCAAATGTAGAAAGAGTAACCTTTGAAGAAAAGCATTGTAATGGTAAAAACAAAACAAACCAACAAACAAAAAACCCGCAACCAAAACCAAACCAAGCACAAACCCACCCCTCTTCAGTGTCACAGTGTCAGTATATCATTCTTACAGGTGTCCTGAAGCTCAAAATACCGATTCCTTTAAGCTGGGCTTCCCTTGTTGTTTGAGAATTACTATTTGGTTTTGATAATTTGGTGTGCTGTTTGTTCTAGTTTCATTTCTTGCTTAAGATCCATTTGGAACTGTTCATTTGGCAAGTGGAGTATTTAGAGGGACAACACCTGATAAATTTGCTGCTGTTTTTTTGTTGGGTGAGTGGTCCTTCATGCTCACAAGACTGAGATCCCAGGTATAACAGGCGTTGCCAGCTTCTCCTGTCTAGCAGAGATACAAGCACTTCTAACCTGGCTGTGCATAATGCTCAGTCAGAACTGCATGGTGTTTGTCCCTGTGGTGTGCGTGGGTTCAGTGATAGGACTCCACAGCTGCAAGGTGAATTGCTTGTCAGAGAAAATGCAGCGGGGAGACCTGGGGTCGGGGGTGGGATCAGCCGGCCGCCAAAGGGCCGCTCCCGCCCGTGACGGGGGGGGAACCCCCTTTCTCTTGGCACTTTCTGCCTTCACAGTAGAGGTGGCTGAGATGAACCCGAACCAGCTGTGGATTACGCCATAACCCATGGCACAATCCAGAATCAAGGTTGCGTGGCTTTCGTACGGAGGGCAGCCCACTGATAGCTTACGGGGCTGCTGCCATGCAGTTCTGCTGTCCCGCTCTGGGGGAGACAGCTTCTGGGAGAGAAGAGGCATTTAGGGCAGGTCGGACTTCAGCCTTCTGAGCTTCGTCTGGGTCCATCTTTGTGTTTCTTATTTGTGATAGAAGGGAGATACAAAGATTCTTTAAATGTGATGTGTCACGTGGAAAAATACCGCGAGAGTGGGACCTCATCTGCTTAGTGGTGAGAGATCCTCAGTACCAAAGGACAGGAATTGTGGAATCCAAGGTTTAGCCTGATGCATCAGAGGTGTCCAGGAATCTCTTTGCTTTTATTTTTCGATAATTGACTTCCTGACAAAAAAAGTAATCCGTGTCTTCTGTCACCCAGCAATCTCATTTATCAGCCTGTTGTCACAGGAATTAGTAGTTGTGGTGCTGAAATGGATTGCTGGCAAGGTGAGTGAAGGTCGATCATCTTCAGGCGTGGTGCTTCTTCATCACAACTGTGAAGAGAAGTTATGGAACAGTGAGTTGAAAGATGAAGTCCCTTTAAGAAAAGGCATTTACAAATAACTTTTTTATTTCTTTTTAGTTATGCATAATGCATAAAGCATGATTCTGTGCCTATTTAATAAAAATAGACTTAATACAAAAAGCGAGTTTAATTAAAACTCATAACTGGAGATGTCAGAATGCTGATCAAACGTCTGAATGTACTTTTTACTAAATTTAGTTATATATTCTGAATTTCATGATGGATATTATGTACTCAGAGCTTTGGGAAGTCATGCATAATGTAACAAGGATTTTCACTTAACAATACCTCTAGCAAATGTTCTCTGTGCTAATATTGTGTGCGAAGTAGAATGTGATATAACAAATGATTTATTTATTTTCAATAGGTCGTTAAATTTTATCCTTAAAATTTTGTGCAACTGCAAGAACTTAAAAAGGAAGTGTAACCCATTTAAGTTACCTGCGTCAGGAGACAGGTTTGTGGATGCAATCAAATCACAACTGGATTTTATAATCGGGTGGCTTTACTGAGGCAGAAATAATTTCAGTGACTCCATAAAGCTGAATCCTAAACTTGTCAGTTGCAAAGAGTAGTAGTCCTGAAGAAAGCAAAAATACTGTTTTCAAGATAAAATGTTCCCCTTGCAAAGATACATGACTTATGTAAAGAGGGCCAGGCGCTTAGTGCCCACCATTTCTCAGACAGAGAAATAGTGCTATGTCTCTAAAATTTTTATAATGTTCAACATTGTTTCAGAGTCACAATTCACTTGTTTGTCTTTGTTTAACATAAGAGATGAAAAATGTTTCTAAGCAAAAAATAAAAGGATTAGTTTTCACCTATCATTTTAAATTAGATCAAGAATTGAAGAATTCTGTAAGTCTAAATACGTAAATCTAAATCATTGTATGACAGGTAGTGAGAAAGTAGCAATTTAATATAGTTTTTATGTATGGGTTGTATTATGGTTACTCCCTTTGGTTTTTTGTCAACATTGAAATGGTAAACACCAGTGACTGCTCATTGATTCTTTATGTGGCTTTGTGGGTTCTCAGACCCAAATAAATCTTGAGGATGGGTCTGTAGGAGGTTCTCATATGGCCATAGGAAATCCTGTATGTCCCTTCAGCAGTGTAGGAAAGATTTTTTAAACATCCATTTCTGCCAGTGGTAAAACACTTTTATCAATCTGAGTTTGGTTAGGATTTTTTATTTTTTTTCCTTAGGAAGCAGTGATTTGCCTCAAAACCAAAAATTGTAGGTTGAAGTGTTATCCAATAGTCTGATGCATCAGGAGAATTATTGTTGGAATGCCATAGGGACCTCAGAGATGCAGTAAATGGCCTGTGTGCTTCAGTAGCTTGCCGGAGCTTCTTCACTTAGCACACCAGGGTGTGTTCGTGTGAGTTTGGTGTTCCAGCAGTGGGATATAGCCAAGACCACCAGAACCTCATAGTAGCCTGGATCGTAGGTCTGCTCACAGTTTCCAAATTCAAGTGTATGGCACAGAAACCAAACCTGCTGCAAAGGTTTTGTTAAAGATACAACTGCATGATTTGAATTTGTTCAATATGAAAACAGATAATGTGGAGCTTCCCGGATTATTTGTTTTGAGTTTTATGTATTTTATGCTCTGTGAAGGCTTTCAGTGCTCCACAAAGACTGGAGCAGGGGAGCCCAGCTGAAGCGGGTGGCTGAGGGGGACCTCTGCGGGCTCACTGCTCGGCGCAGTTCTCCTCTCCCACACTCTCCTTGTGCACGTTGCTTGCGTCTCCTTCCCCAGTTGCTATGCTTCTCCTCACACATGAGAACATGAGCATTTCTTGTTGGACTGATCAGTCAGTCTCTGCTGGTTGGGTGCCGGCTCAGCTGGCCGATGTGTTTGGTTTCTCTAGCTGGTGATCCATTCAGAAAGTAGACTTAGAGTCTTTTTGTCCTTGAGCAAGGCAAGCAATAGCTCTGCATCTCAGTTTTCAGCAGACCAAAAAAGCATTCGTCAAACCTGTGTCCAGGGTGGTGAGCTGTACGAGAGTTGGCATGATCTAGAGGAGGAAAATTGAGGAAATAGGTCAAAAAAAGTAAATGAGCAATCTGTTCTCAGACTGGTGCAACAAGTGACAGGTTTGTAACAGGGATATTCAGTATAGACTCTAGAAGTCTGTTCCAGTGGTGAGATTACCTAAATACTGGAATAAGTTTGTGAAGAGACTGTGGGATCCTCGTTACTGAAGGCTTCAAAACCAAAGGCAGGAATGATGGAATTGTACCTTAATCACCGGGGGGGGGGGGGGGCGGGAATGGAGTCAGCAGCCACCTATTTTTCTGGAAGTTTTTGTTTTCTGTTGACACAGTTGCCCTGCAGTGTGTGTATCAGAGGCTTCTGTGTCAGGACTGAAGATGTCCTAGCTAGGAAGGCAAGAGGGACAGTTTTTGGATTTTTACAACACAGCCATTCACTGTTTTTTTCCTGTCAGAGAGAACTTAACAGTATTTGTCTGTGGGTATTGAAATTATCTCAAGGTAGTGAGATTAACCAGTCATCCAGTTGCTGTCAGTCTCAAGAAGTTAATGTTACAGCAGTTCAGCTAGTTCATGTCTTTGAGCTTCTTACAGAAAATCTGAAATCTGGAATGAATTCATTTTATTAATTTAAAACAAGCAAAGGTTCTGGAGGATGGTGACATGATGCAGAGTTAGAGCTTTACAGAATATTACATAGTGTCAGGCTTACATTTTATTTGGTGTATTTATTTTTATTTGTAGTGAAAATAGTGCTTTTCATCAACGTGACCTGTAGAGAAAGCATACTAAAAGCATATGGAGCTGCACTAAATTCTGTTGCTGGTGGAGGTCTGTTAGGGTAATAAAAACGTACACCATTTTATCTGTTGTGGCCAATGAATTAATGAGAACTGGCAATATGTCTACACTCGAGCCAGTAGATCCTGTTTTCAGTTTGCTATTTCTGTTTCCAGTATTTACTTATGTATGGCAAATCATAATTGCAAGTAGATTGTATAATGCCAAAAAGTCAGTAGAGCAAATGAGTTGTTTGCACTGGAGTTCATAATGAGAAGTGAAGTTAGGCTAAAATTACTTTTCCTGACAGCTTTCTAAGCATGCTATGATTTATTTTTAAATCAATGAGATTAACATTTATCCTTCTTGTTCTCCCTTTCCTTGACATTTTGTATGTATGTTGCAAGTATATGGTGGTGGGAGGAAACCATCTTAAAATTATTAATAACATGATAGATAAAAATCAAGAGCTTAGTAAAAAGACCAAACCAGTTATTTTAATTTGTTAGATACATTATTTTACTTTTGGGAACTTAAAAATGGTAGCTAAAATGAAAGTATTAAGGAATCGGCTATGAAAAAATTTACTAGAATAATCTAAAGTAACCAATTCAAGAAATAAATAAAGTTGCTGATAAAGTTTCAGGTACTGATGTGATTTAGAGAACAATTGTTAGCTGGGAAAGTTAACTGTGTTTTCATAACAAGCTGTACCCTTTCCTTGGTTCTGAAATAATATTTTCTTCATCTAGATATATGCGATAAGTTCAATTCAATGTGTAGTTAAGGGTTGAAATAACATATTAGGATTTGAAGAACTGGTTATCTTTGTTTACTCTTACCATCCTCTTTCAGTCCGTGAATATAAATTAGGTTTGAGGCTGTTAGCCATACCAAAATCTCATAAGATAGGATGCTCAGAAGTTGTAAATTTTGTTAGCAGCAGAGAATGTATACCTTCATAAATGTTAAATTTATGGTGCAGCACCTGCTTCGTTGAACTTAATTTTTCTTCTGTGTATCTGTTGTATTTAAGATGGTTCTACTTAAATTATTAATTAGTAACTTTCAAATAATATACACAAGATACATATTTTAGAAAATACTTAAAGTTCTGTTTGAAATCTGTTTCATATGGAATAAGAGTCAACTTGACACTAACCATGATTAAAAAATGAGTAGTTATCACTTGGCAAATAAATGATGACTCTAATGTCATTATGGAAAAGAAGAATGGAAAGGGAAAAATTGGGACCTTAAATAATTAGCATAAAATAGTGCCAATTTTTTTGCATAAAGTCCAGTGTAAAACAACCATGCCTCAGAATACTGAAATAAAAACAAAAGTAGCAGTGGCTACTTGTGTAATTGTCGTGGTTTAACGCCAGTGAGCAACTAAACACCACGCAGCTGCTCCCCCCCGCCCCCCCCCCCCAGCGGGATGGGGGAGAAAATAGGGAAAAGAAGTAAAACGCATGGGTTGAGATAAGAACAGTTTAATAGAACAGAAAAGAAGAAAGTAATTATAATGATAACAACAC
>JANZLQ010000027.1:9176834-9189963 GCA_026212715.1 Elanus axillaris | reverse complement strand
AGCATGTCCTCCCCCTCCTTCTTCACTGACCTTGGTGTCTGCGGAGTTGTTTCTCTTACATGTTCTCACTCCCCAGCCACTGTTTCTCTCTGTTCCCCAACTTTTTTTTTCCCTTCTTAAAATGTTATCCCAGAGGCGTTACCACTATCGCTGATGGGCTCGGCCTTGGCTGGTGGCGGGTCCGTCTCAGAGCCGGCTGGCATTGGCCCTGTTGGACAAAGGGGAAGCTTCCAGCAGCTTCTCACAGAAGCCACCCCTGTAACCCCCCGCCCTGCTACCAAAACCTTGCCACAGAAACCCAATACACCCTTACACAGCTCCTCTTCTCCAAAAGCGCTGACTTTTATCAGCCTTCCTCTCACTTGTTGGTCGTTCACTTGCCCTTTCCACATCTGCTCCAATTTTTAGGGGGTTTGCAGACCGGACCAGTGTCTGTTCTGGTGTCTATCTTCTCTAGTAGTTCCTCCTTCATAATTTCAGGAATCTCATAGTCTTCAGTCTCCTTCTATGACAGTGTTTTACACAGCGTTTTGCTTTTTTCCTCCTCTTATCTGTGGAGAAATCCTGTCCATGAATACAAATTCATGTCTGTACTAATGAGTCTTATCTCAGTCTCTCTACTCCAGCTCTACCTTTCTGTCCAAATTAAAATCTTAGCTGACATTTCATGGATTAGGCAATTCTCAAGAAAAAAGTTCAACCTTCTTTGCTATCTTCTTTTACATTCACCGTGGGTATCGCCACTATCTCTCACGTTAGCCTATGCCTTAGTATTGCTCTGGTCACTTTCTGGTGCATATCTAAATCCTTCTTAATCGTCCTTTTGTCCCTTCATTTTCCACAGATGACAAATTACATTCTTTCTCTTTCCTGAAGAGAACCCTTCTGTAGCTTCTGCCTGTACTAGCATTCCCCAACCCTATTGCACATGTGATACTACGTTTTATCTCAATTTCCTGAGTAACACTCTCAGCAATTATTCATAATTTGTTTGTTTGTTTTTTCTTTAAAGTTGCTTTATGTTATTTTAGACCTGAAAAATTGTGTTCCTTTCAATTAGTTGGCCTTGCCTCATATAAATCTTTCTTGTTCTTCCTACTTGGCATTTCTAAGACATGCCTTTCTTGTTCATGTAGATAAAATTATTATCAAGGGATATTATGATTATCTGTCTGCTGGTAGATGGCTGCCAGTCTGCCTTCATCCAGAATCCCCTTCGCAGCAATGCCTGTGGAAATATGAGGGCAGGTCTCCTGCTCTGTCATGCCCATTGCTCCTAATTTTCCCCAGGCGGTTTGCTTCCTTGACCTTCATCAGGCTGTACACATCTGTTCTCTCGAGTCTTCTACTTAACCCTTACCCTCTTTGGGCCAGGAGCTGTCTTTTGCAAAGTTTTATAGAAAGGTATTCATGGCTTGGGAAGGTGGATTCGGCAACAACAAAAAAATTAAGAATAATAAATGATCCTGGAATTGTGCAGCATCAGTCAGGTGCTTTCTGATTTGCTGGTTACTTGTTTGCATGTTTGAACAAATGTGAATCTATTGCTGCTGCGAAGTAGATCCTGAACGAAGGCAAACAAGGTCTTGTTCTTACAGCAAGCAACTGAGTCAGTGCCGTGAGCAACAGTGCTACTTCTGGTTTCTTTTCCTCAGTTCTGTATGTAGAAGCACTAGTAGCAGTTAAAATAATGTTAACTGTGAGTAATTAATTTGATTCATATTTTTCTCCCTGTAAATGTGCTATTTCACATACATATTTTGTACAAGCATTTAGAGTATGTGACTGAAGCAGTGCAGTGAAAACTTATAAAACATATGAATGTCTTGTAGGACAAGCACTTAATGCCATTGTTGCTGTTCCTTGTGTACTGAATACAAATCAGTTATTTCAAGAAAAAGAGCAGAACTAACCAGTTTACAGAATTACGTGACTTACGAGGTTTCCCTTCTGATTATTTCATGTCGATGCTGCTGTTGATCCATTCATTCTTGAAAAACAGAGGTCACCTATCAAACAGTGGTCTCTGCTCCCAGTCTCTGCTGTGAGTAGTGGTGGTGGTGGTGGGACACCTCTGCTGCATCACGGCAGAGGATGCAGTTCCTTCGGGCTTGTTCAAAAGTGCCAGAAAGCGATGCAGAGAAAATTCTCTTGTGTAGGCACTGTCTCTGTGGACATATGCTGAGGTTCCCTGGAGAAGACTGATGTGTTGAAATGTTTGAACACAGAGACTACTTTGGAGAATTACTTTCTGTATTTGAGCTGACAGCCATGACTGCTGTGAACCTAAAAGTAGAGAGAAAGAGGGAGTGTAAAGAGACATTCCAGGAATTATGTGTGGAGAATATAAATTCAAAAAGAGTGTTCTGCACTGTGGTTTTCTGGGGCTTTTTTGAGTGGGTCTTAAACTTTTGGATATGTCTGTTGGCATGCTTAATTCTCCCAAACTTTTTTACTCATTTCTTTTTATAAGGCACGGCAAATAAAGCCCAATTTTTTTTTTCCTGTACTACTTGTTTACTGGCAAGCAAAATGATACCTGACAACGTAGCATTACAAAGATTTAAAAATAAAAATTGTTTAGACTTTTCTAGTTTGAAGCATTTGTATTGTTAAATGTTTTAAATCAATTTTGTTTCAGACAGGGATTTTGGTGTGCATGGTAGCATCTCTGTTTAGCTGCTGGCATGACAGGCATGGGAACCTTTACAGTTTGCTGGAGATGAAGCTACTACTCTGTTAACTCAAATGCCAGAGACTTTGTTTATGGTACTAAAGATCCTAGGTTTTATCTGTTATGGCAAATAAACCAACTGTGTGCTCATGCCCATATTTCATTACACCAGAACTATTAGCTTAAAATCAAGAGTATATGCAGTAGGTTAAACCCTTCTGCTTGTCAAAACTTCATATATTCCAGTGTGTATTTTGCTTCTGGTGCTACCCACCTAGTAACTTAGTTTCTTTTAAGTTGTATTTTCATGTCTGTAACATGAATTACATTTAAGTTAACAGTATAGTTGTTTTATCCTGACCTTCCCACCAGAGTTATATTAGTCTGCCTTTCTGTTAAAATCACACTGATAATTGTGGCTAGTAGCAACTTGAAGAATCTTATCTTACTATAAGTATTCCACATGGGTCTTCTAAGAGCAAATAAAAAAAATGAAAAACATAAGGTCTAGTTGTGAGGCATACCCATTATAATTCAAATGCAAATAAGAGCAAATACATTTTTAAAAAAGTCTTAGAGTAGATTTAGAATTTCTCAGCATTTTATTTTGATGTAGATGAGTTTGTAATTGTAAATTTACCAAATTATATTGTCTTTCTCTATATGCATTCATTATGTTGCTATTAATTCTGGTATGGACTACATGTACTTTGTAAAGAGCAAGTGTACAGATAAAACATATACTTACTACTGTGAAAATGACAGAAGCTTTAGTAATATAAAAAAGCCAGAAGTGAATGTGTGGAAATTTCTACAGTTTTTTGTGTTTTTAATGATTCTGAAATATGCTTGTGGCAGGAGCCATTTCCAGCACAAATTGCTTTGCTACAGTTCCACAGCAAAGATTTGTATGTCAGTAATTATGCAGCAGTGTGTGCTAGTTTGGAACACAGGCTTACCCATTCACTGACAATAAAGTGTGGGGCATTTAGGAATGCCAAGAATGAAAATTAAGTATTTTCATGTACTTTATTTGAGACCACTGGTAAAAGTAAGATTCTGCTGGCTAAACTAGGCTAATTATATCATTTTAGATGTCAGATTGCTTAGAAAGAAATAAAGAATGACTGGATGAAATTGAACCTTGATGTGACTGCTAGTGATTGGGAAGGGTGAATGATGTGAAGATGAAGCTAAGAGTTACCTGTCCCTTCTGCTGAACACCAAGAATGATAAAGTGGTGTGAAAATGAGCTATGGCTAACTCCTCCCAGAGCCTGAAGATCAGTTAGATCATCTTAGTGCAAAGACTGTGTCTGTCTGACTGACCTGTAACCTTGTTTTCTTCAGTTTCTGGTTACCAGCCATTCTGGCCGGACCCATGGAACTTGGGCAGTCCTTCTGAAAGAGTTGCCTCTGTTTGTGTCCACATCATCCTTTCTGTGGTGTGCCTTGAATGCATCTGTGTGCTTCAGACCAAGAGAACAGAAAGTCCTGCAACAAGAACCTGTTCTCTGTTCTTCCCACCCTTTTGTATATCTCTTCCTACTTACCCATAAAAAGAAACAAACCTAGGAGTGGCAAAACCAGTTGTGGAATGGATGCGTATGTCACCTATTAGAATTAATGTTCAGTGTTGATGCAGATGACAAAGGGCAGACGTCAATAGGAATAAAGCTCGCATGACTTGGTCACAGTTCATGAAGGTTAACTTTAAACACCACTGCACACATCTTAGAAATGTGGATGAAAGGTGGCCTTGCAAGATCCTTCCCTCAGTGAAAGTGATGCTTTCTGTCTTTGGATTCAAAGGCTATTGATGAGCGTTAGATTGCATGGAGTGTAGTTGTCCAATTTTGGCACGGTTTAGGCAGTTCTTTGTATGTCAGATCAGCACTTGGTTCACTCCACAGGCTCCCACTCAGTTTTCAGTATCGTCTAAGGCTTTGGTCTTGATCTTCAAAGCAACTGTTGGATCAAACACCCCAGCTACATCAAAGGCTGTATTTCTATTTGTGAACTGTCAGAATAGCTGTATTCCTTTGGGGCAATGTAGATGATGAAATATCAGAGCAACCATGCATCAGCTGGGGACACAGTGTTGTGGGTTGGGGGTACAGGCTATGAAAAAAACCCGAGGCAATCAGGTGAATTCGGAGTGAGATGTTTTAAAGGAAATGCTGCAAAACCTCTCTGTGAATGTGTTCCATCATAAACATGATGCAGAAACAACTCCCATTTTCCTATGAAAAATAATTGTCAAAAAGAAGAAAATTAATAAAATTGGGAATGCTGTCAGATAATGAAAGGGATTATATTTTTAAATATCCTTTTATATGAGCCATAATATGCTAAATTTTTGAAAGTTATGTACTTGTGTAGGGTAACCTCCTAGCAGTATTTAAAGCTTACCTTTTCTTAGCATTAAAATCACAAACACCGCTTAGTGGGGAAGGCCATATTATTAGTAAAAGCTAAAGGGTGGCATAACTCAAAAGGAACTGAATATTGTGTATGACTGTTGATGGACTCAAATCAAGTCTGATCAACTTCTAAACACACCTTAAAGGTCTTGGTTTTAGCTGATCAGAAATACTCCCCTACTACTGACAGAAATGGTAGTGCCAAAACAATTATTTCTCCACCCTCAACCTGGTTGCTAGGAGCTGATAAATTGCTTAAAGGGTTCAACGTAAAAATTGCAACTCCAGACAATTTAATTGGATTTAAAAAACCCAACAACTATTAAATTAGATATAAATTAAGTACCATAATAAATGCGTGTTCTATAAATTAAATCTTGGAAAATACAATGTTTTTATGTATGTGCAGGTTTTCATGGTGTGTTTTTTCAGTACTCCCTTTTTATTTGATGGTAATAGGTCATTTTCACCTGAGTGCCTTATGCCTGGTAGAAATAGACATCATTCTGCTCTTTGGAACATTTGAGTCCACTGAGTGTCTCTTTTCTTAAAAAGGTACATAAATTTCTTCATTTTAAGATTCTTTTAGCCTGCCTAACACATTTACCTGAGCACCAGCCATTCAGCCTTCTCTATGAAGAGAACAAGTTGTCATCACATCTTGTAACAAAGACAACTAGAAGTTGAATTGGAGGTATTCTGTCGAGAAGCAGGGAAAAAGCTCTAGAGGAACCTGCCCTGTTTGCCTCATCCCATGTGTGTTTCCAAAATGGCTATAGTAAGGTGTAGTGTAATCATTGCTGACTTGGTACAGTGTGCAAGGTTGAAGGCAGTGGGGTTGTCAAAACATCCAGCACAGAAATTTTGCTGATTTTTTCTAAAATGTTGAGTTTGCATAAGAAGAATCTCCTTATACCTCAGAGAGAGACTGTGAATGCAGAAATTTTTTCAACTCAATGCCATGTTCAAACTGAAAGTCTTTGTGCAAAGCATCTATGGACATAGACTGCAAAATACATGGGCCAATCTGGTATAAAAAAAGAGAGAGCTTGTCAACCCTGAGCAGATTGAAAATAGCAATGTGATTGCAACTGAATCCCGTTCTCTTTACCGGCCTGATTTGATGTCTGAATGGGTTTCCTTCCACAGCTGAAGTTTCTAATAAATACACACTCCAAAGCACATTGTTGCTAACCTTTGACATAAGTAAAAGTGGTCAAAATCTGTTCATCAGTTAATCTCTTGTTTAATACTGATGGCCCTAGGAAGGATCTAATCCTGAGTTTGTAAATTGCATCCTATTTGTATCTGAAGAACTTTTACAAGGGTTATCTTGAAATATGATTTTACTTTTTTTCTCCAGCTCTTGTGGTGAGTAATGTGAAGTTAAGTCACAAGATTTCTTCTTCCTGACTGGCTGATAGAAATTTGAAGCAAGAGGGGAAAAATAATGAGTTTCTATTGTTCAGCTGTGGATGATAAATGTTCATGTTCAAGTTCTTAAAAGTTTCAGGGTCTTATGAGTATTTTAATGAATGTTTAACTGGTGATACTTAAAAGAAATATGACCTCATGTTTCCTGATGAATTAAAGAGGCATCTTTGCCAATTACTTCTTTTGTTATAGTAAGCATTACCTTGAACACGTCCCTGCAAATTTTCTGCTGGAAAAAATGAAGATGAGTATGTAATGAAAGCAAAGGTTTGATCTGCTTATGTGTAATTTTCTTATGCATATATAAATGACAAAACTTGGGAAACAATGCAGTCTCAAGATTTTACTGAGAATATGAATAAATAGCACAAGTCTTAAAAGGCGACTAAATAAATGTTAGTATTACAGAACTCTGTTGCGTAGTGTCACACATGCATATTAAAAATTACTTTATTCCATACAACAGCTTTGAAAACTACTTCTCCTTTTTGTTTGGTTGGTTTTTTCAAAATATACAATTGGTATGCACCAGTTGTATTGAAAGAACAGATGCAGTGGGAGGGACAAGTAAAGAGCAAATATTTAATGTTTAAAGAAATTGAAATAAACTATAATTTAATGCAGAATGCTTTTCAAATATGGTGTCGTGGTTTAACCCCAGCCAGCAACCAAGCACCACGCAGCTGCTCTCTTCTTTCCACCCCACCCAGTGGGATGGGGAGAGAATCGGAGAAAACAAAGTAAAACTTGTGGGTTGAGATAAGAACAGCTTAGTAGGACAGATAGCAAGAAAATAATAATAGTAATAACAGAAGAATGGGAAGATACAAAACAAGTGATGTGCAATGCAATTGCTCACCACTTGTCGACTGATGCCGAGTTAGTTCCTGAGCAGTGGTCCACACCCCCAGGGCCAAGTCCCCCCAGTTTATATACTGGACATGACGTCCCATGGTATGGAATACCTCGTTGGCCAGTTCGGGTCAGCTGCCCTGGCTGTGTTCCCTCCCAACTCCTTGAGCCCCTCCAGCATTCTCGCTGGCTGGGCATCAGAAGCTGAAAAAATCCTTGACTTAGTCTAAACACCACTTAGCAACAACTGAAAACATCAGAGTGTTATCAACATTCTTCTCATACTAAATCCAAAACATAACACTATACCAGCTGCTAGAAAGTAAATCAACCCTATCCTAGCCAAAACCAGGACATACGGAAATTCATTAACAAAAAGGTGACCTTTAAAATAGTTTTCTATTGAGTTAGTAGCACTCTGTAATATTGTACTAAGAGATGAGCTAGAAGGTGTTTTTCATAAGGAAAAAAACCTTAAAAAAAAACCCAAAACCCAAACCCAACTTTGTTGTGAAGTGGCACCTGAACTTCCCAGCAACCAACATGCTTTTTAGTTGGTGGTTATGTTACCTTAGGCAGTTTACAGTGCCGCTGAGTCTGACGATGCTTTTAGTGATTTTATATGCACAGCTATACAATACCATTTACTAGTGTTTCAAAATAGTCAAGAACTAAATGTGTTTAGTATGTTTTTCTTCTGCCTTCTGATTGCAAATCTAGCTTTTATCCCTTTCTTCTGCTTGCTTTCATTGCACTGCAGCTGTGTCACTGGACAAGCAATAAGGGACTCTTGCAGTGGTGACTAATCTTCCCCTTCACCAGCTCATTTCCTTTCACTCACTCTATATGCAGATATAAAAGGGACTGTTGGTGTGGTTTTTGTCTGTTTATTTTTATTTATTTTTGTTGTGGTGAGGTCTGTGCACATAAGGACAGTGTTCTTTTAAAACCTGCTGATAGATGGGAATGGTGAAAAATCAGAACAAAAATGAATTTTAAATATTTAATGTTGTGAAGTTGTTTGTAGAATGAAGGATCAGTTAAGTGAGTACTGTTTTGGAAACTCAGCTGTGATGTTGATTAGATATATAAACAAAGGCTAGCAATGTCTTTATAGTTTCTTTGCATTTGTTTTTGCTTTTCAACATAAATATGCATGGACCTAGGTTCACGTTGCTTAGAAATACCTGAAAGCTTTTTGTTTGCATTTTTCTGTGTATATACAATTGCATATGCTCTCCAGTCATCTGCTTTCTTTGTGCCTGTTAGCAAAATTTACAAAAGTGGTGCCATCAGTTCAGGACTGTGTGGGACAGAACCTGTATCTGCAACAGCAGTCAGCTTTATTATATTATCCAAGACTTCTATGGAGCAGCACCTTCTGTGCTCTCTTTGTTAAGGAATTAGTGAGACTTTCCCACACCCTGGTGAAATGTGCCAACACCAGCAGCCTGTCCCGAGGCGTGCTGTGGGACGGAGGGAAGCTGGGCCCCAGAGAGGAGGTATGAGGGGGTCTGGGAGGAAGCCTGAAGACAGGCTTCATCACTTATGGTGGATAGCTGAAACTCCCTTAGAGCAGTTAATTCAGCTTAAGCAGCATTTTGGTTTTTAACTGCAAGGACACTCAGATGACCTTTAAATCAGAGTATTTTCTGAAATACACCTTACAACAGTGATTAATGTGTCCACAAGCTCATATCTTGCTGCCAATGTGTTTCTGAGAGACAGTAAAGCTTCATATTCCTTAAACAGTTGCTCTCAGATGACTGTTGATTAGTTAGTTGTTGCCCAAATCTCTCTTAGATTTGGTAGATTTAAGATACTGGGGAGGTAGAATTTGAATGTAAATCCTTTTGCTTCCTTTTTGAATAATATTTCTTCAACCTTTAACAAACAGCCTTGGAGGGCAGGACTGATGATGACATTTTCCTGCCTGTAATAGCAGTGGTCTTTGACTGCAGTTGAGGGCAATGCTTTTTGTTATGGCATCCCTCTTAATGGGGTTGTGGCAAGTAATGTAGACTTGTTTGCTTGTCTTGTAACTCTCCATTTGTCACCTGCAGGTTGAAGAGGAAACAGTGGCCTTTCTTGCTAACAGTGGAAGTGAAGAAGAGTTTGATCCAAGTACTCTTCCAGATCCTGATAAATACAAAGATTCTGATGAAGAACAGGATTCAGAAAGTGAAGACAGCTATAGGTATGTTCACATTGTCTACATTCATTTTTAAATGTTCATATTTTTTAGAAACCGTTTTGTTTAGATGTTAGGAACTCATTTTATCATCCTCTTGGTCCCGTGACTTAGTATTTAAGTTTGTGAGGTAGGTGCTGAACAGAAACCTGTACTAAAGTCTATTTTCTTTTGTGAAACTTTAAGAGAAAGATTTTTTAGTCAGTGTTGAAGGGAGACTGTTCCACATACAAAAATCTTGGACTAATTCCTTGGAGGTTTCATGTGTTTCTGTGGCAGGTTGACCTTGGCTGGACACCAGGTGCCCACCAAAGCCACTGTATTGCTCCCCTCCTCAGCTGGACGGGGGAGGGAAAATGTAACAAAAAGCTTGTGAGTTGAGATAGGGACAGGGAGAGATCATTCACCAGTTACTGTCACAGGCAAAACAGACTTGACCTGGGGAAAATTAATTTAATTTATTGCCAGTCCATTCAGAGTAGGGTAATAAGAAAATAAAAACAAAGCTTAAAACACCTTCCTCCCACCCCTCCCTTCTTCCCAGACTCAACTCACAGTTTTCTCTACCTCCTACCCCCAAGCAGTGTAGGGGGACGGGCAATGGGGGTTGGGGTCAGTTCATCACACCTTGTGTCTGCTGCTCCTTCCTCCTCAGGGGAAGGACTCCTCACACTCCTCCCCTGCTCCAGTATGGGGTCCCTCTCACAGGAGACAGTCCTCCATGAACTTCTCCAACGTGGGTCCCTTCCACAGGCTGCAGTCCTTCAGGCACAGACTGCTCCAGCGTGGGTCCCCCGCGGGGTCACAAGTCCTGCCAGAAAACCTGCTCCATGGGCTTCTCTCTCCATGGGGCCACAGGTCCTGCCAGGAGCCTGCTCCAGCACAGGCTTCCCATGGGGTCACAGCCTCCTTCGGGCATCCCCCTGCTCCGGCGTGGGGTCCTTCCCGGGCTGCAGGTGGGCATCTGCTCCACCGTGGGCCTCCCTGGGCTGCAGGGGGACAGCCTGCCTCACCGTGGTCTTCCTCACAGGCCGCAGGGGAATCTCTGCTCTGGCACCTGGAGCATGTCCTCCTCCCCTCCTTCTGCACTGACCTGGGGGGCTGCAGGACTGTTTCTCTTACATTTTCTCACTCCTCTTTCGGGCTGCCGTTTCTGTATGTCCTGCAACTTTTTTTCCTTCTTAAAATGTTATCCCAGAGGCACTACCACCATCACTGATGGACTCAGCCTGGGCCAGTGGTGGGTCCATCTTGGAGCTGGCTGGCATTGGCTCTATTGGACATAGTGGAAGCTTCTAGCAGTTTCTCACAGAAGCCACCCCTGTGGCTCCCCTGCTACCAAAACCTTGCCATGCAAACCCAATACAGTTTCAGAAATGCATTTCTCTACTGTTGCATTACAGGTTCTGTTTGAAAGGAAAAACATTGAAGTTAGTTGAGGATTTGGATGAGCTCTCTGTATCTGTGCTGTATTAAACAAATTTGTGTGTGGTGAAACTTCGTAAGTTTTATGATTCAGTGTTGCTCAGACTCTTCAACACTACAAATGAAGTGGAATCTGTGTTAGAAATAAGTATATAATAAAATTAACAAGGCTAAAATTTTCTTCTTTATTTAAAACAGTGCTTTTAATTATATAAACTAAAAGATTTTGTTTCTTGTAGTTTAACAGAAAAGCACAGGGTAGGGATGAGGATCCATAGTTGATGGCAACATACTGCAGTTCTTCAGCACATATTGCAGGAAGAAGGAGGGATACTTCATGAAGTCCTGTGTGGTTTTGTCATTGGCTTCACCGCAGGAGGTCCACCTGTGTGTTTCTGACAAACAGCCTGTCATGTAACAGATTCAGAAACATGATCTTGGTACTTAAATGGGAGTATGGATCTTTATTTTGCTCTCTTCTAGATGTCTAGGTTCATAAATCTCTTGCTTCTCACATCTGAATTGGCTAAATCCTAGTGACTAGATTGTCCCTAGCCCTGTGTTAGTGCATGTTGTGGGTGCACTGTTTAGGACTGGGTGTTGGGACATGGATTTGAGGACTGGATAGCCTTAATTTAACAGGCTGGTGACTATGTCCCCTGTAGACTGTCCACCAGTGTGTTGGTCAACAGAACTGACAAGGATGGGGGAAATGTATTGCTTTTTCTGAGCAGCAGCAAATTGCTCCTTCTTTGTGCAAGGGAAGAAAGAGGGTCACTGTAAGACAATTACAGTTCCTTCTAGTTTTCAATTCCCTAAGCTGATTCAGTATCTCCACTCCATGTAAAACAAATGAAAAAGCTGTGTAAAACATCGATACAGCTTTTTAAAAACAAGCAGAAAATGAGAACCATCATTCTTAAATAAGATTCTTCCAGTTCCTTCTGTATTTATGACTGCTTGACTGTGCCCATCAGCTTTTGGTGGGAGAAGCAGCATAATTTGTTAAAGAAGTTCTCTTTTAATGAAGCTTAAGATTTGACATTTATTGGGGAGGGCTATATAAGAGGATTTGTAGGTTGCTTTTCACATGTTAATAGAGTTGAAATATATCTGTCCATATTTGATAAACACATCCTCTAGTGGTATTTGTATATTGCTTGTAGTGGAACCAGCTTAATACAATGAAACTTTATTCTCAGCTTTCCCCAGATAACATCAGTAATATGGATAATACTGTCTTTTTAATGTATGAGATTCTGATGAGTAAAACCTGGATATAAGGCAGCGATTCGAGCAGAGGATCCTGCAAAACCCCATTTTGTTGGAAGGGGCCATCTCTGGTCTAGTATTAACTATGAGACAAGTACCAGAAGAAAAGTGTATTTAGCAGTTCTTCATTTGTGTAGGACAGTAATGGAAGTGCCAAGAGAAGTATTTCAGGATACTAACATTTTTCTGTCTGGGACCATAGCAGTGCTGGTTCTGTTGTTTTGCCTTAGAGAGCAAATTCTGAGCTGATGCCTGTAGTAAGGCTTTGCTGCAGGTAACTTAGTAAAGAGGGAGTATTGATAGTTATTGGTAGTTTGTTTCTTGGAAGAACTAAAACTGACAGTTTATTGAAAAAGTCTGAAGTAAAGCTTTGGTAAGTGCTTGGATGCTGAGCAGCACTTGCCTTGTTTCTTGGTGTATACATTGCTGCTTGTCATGGTTTAACCCCAGCCAGCAACTAAGCCCCATGCAGCAACTCACTCACTTCCCTGTCCACCCCTCCTCCCCCCCATCCAGTGGGATGGGGAAGAAAATTGGGAAAAGAAGTAAAACTCCTGGGTTGAGATAAGAATGGTTTAATAGAATATAGAAAGAAGAAACTAATAATGATAACACTAATAAAATGACAACAGTAATAGTAAAAGCATTGGAATGTGCGAATGATGCACAGTGCAATTGCTTATTACTTGCTGATCGACACCCAGTTAGTCCCTGAGCGGTGATCCCTCCACCTCCACTCCCCCCAGTTTATATACTGGACATGACGTCCCATGGTCTGGAACACCTCATTGGCCAGTTTGGGTCAGCTGCCCTGGCTGTGTTCCCTCCCAACTTCTCGTGCCCCTCCAGCCTTCTCGCT
>JANZLQ010000027.1:9151127-9170014 GCA_026212715.1 Elanus axillaris | reverse complement strand
CACCAGTGCTGAGCACAGGGGGACAGTCACCTCCTGCTCCCGCTGGCCACACCATTTCTGGTACAAGCCAGGATGCCTTTGGCCTTCTTGGCCACCTGGGCACACTGCTGGCTTGTACTCAGCCGGCTGTCGACCAACACCTCCAGGTCCTTTATCCTCTGGGCAGCTTCCCAGCCGCTCTTCCCCAAGCCTGTAGCGCTGCGTGGGGTTGTTGTGACCCAAGTGCAGGACCCAGCACTCAGCTTTGTTGCACCTCATACAACTGGCCTTGACCCATTGTCCAGATCTAGGAAATAACACAACATGGTATGTTTTCATTACCATTTCTGTGTGTTGTAGCATTCTGACAGCAAGAAAGAAAGAAGCTGCATTGGGCTTTATGGAAGGGACTGCAGTAATTAATCTTCATTAGGATTGCTGCCATGGCCTTGTGAATTAAAATTTATTACATGGGAAAAGGTTTGTGCCACAGCATGTTTGATTAACAAAATGCCAATATTTATGGGATAAATTATTCCTAACTTTTCTGAACTGTATTTTATTAGCAGATCCATTCATTATTCCTGTACATTTCTTTGGGAAAGAGCTCGTGTGCGCTTTATTGCAGCCTGGAAACTTGACTCATGGCCTGCAATTCAGTGGCAAGGGAGGTTTGTTTCCACAGCAGTGCTGGTAAACCTAGGTTCCAAAGCAAGCTCTGATAAATGTTAACTGAAGCACAGCCTGTCTAGAGATCTCACTGTATTACGTTGTTTAAACAACAGCAACTTGGCTGTGTGGCTGCACATTTTAAACGGCTGACTCTCAAGCACTTAAAATCTAAACCTTACAGCTTGTCAAGACATACCTTGAAGACCAGAAGTGAGTTAAATACTAACAATTAAAAGGTTTCTATTTTTTCCTGGTATCACCTCAAAACACACTTGTGAGATTATTTTTTTTAGTAGTTAAATTAGAGTTTCTTGGTATATAGATATCAGGGTCACAGGTAGATCCCGTTTCCCAGATGCCATTCATACATGCTGGCATTCATTTAAGAGATAGGATTCATAAACCATGCTTTAGTGTTTGAGTAATAAACATTACCTATCTAATGATAGTATCTTTGTTGTTACAGCTGTGCAAATGGTGACCACAGAAATTACTGTGCCTGTTGATAAGTTGGCTGTTAGTACCTCCTCGCCTGTGTAAACACAGCCTGTCCCAGTAAATCCTTCCATCAGGCAGCTTCAGACCGCACGGGTCGTTCAGGAAGCTGAAAACCTAAATTGCACCAGATGGTAAAAGGAAGGAATTGTAAATCCAGCTGTACATGCCGCACTGGAAGTGTTATAAATAGAAAATTAAAAGATGCACTGGCTTTGGTTTGGATCTGAATTGTGGGGTTGCTTTCTCACTGTGTTGTTCTGTTAGAAACTAGTTCAGTTAGAGCTTAGAATACCTTTATTTTGTTTTGGCTATCTGGGGATGCCAGCTGGTAGTGCATCAGTTTGCGTGCTTGTGAGGAATAAGGGGCCATTTCTGTCCATGGGAAGTGACCAATGATAAAAAGATTGGCTCTGCAGGGTAGGCTGACAGACCTTCAGTCAGTGCAGTCTGAGGAGGAATTCATTTGACAATAAGTGCAGAAATCATCCCTGTATAGCTGCTTTCACACACTCAGCCCTTTTACAAGCGCACCTGAGAATTACACCTATTACATCTCCTCCAAAGAGCTTTCTGTCCAAACAGCTAAGGTAAAGCACCCAGATGGAGTTCAGGATAGCCCTTGGCATCGTGATGCCACATGTCTCTCCTGGTGATTTTCCAGCTTCCTTTTAAAATTACCACTTTCACCCTTTGTAAAAGCTACATCTCTGACTGCTCATCCAGGGTAGTACAGCCACTGTCCACACCACCCAAACCATAGCTGGTAAAAATCCATCCTGCAGGAACAGGGTTGCATGTTGGACTAGCTGATCTTTAAAGGTCCCTTCCAACCCAAACCATTCTATGGACAGGCACTACCTGTCTTCTCTCGGCATCTCAAAATCTTAATCTTCCCACAAAGCTTATAATGAAAATTAATCGTGTTGATGTGCTTTTGTTTGTGGAAAAAATTAGAAACCTCACAGTTCCTTCTGAATGGGTTTCATATTTAAATATTATACCTTACAGACATCTAGGCCTCTGGGCCTCTGAAATTCCAAAAATGAGTATAATTTTTGGTATTTTAAGTCTGCTATTTCATAACTTGTGAGATTTCTGCATTGTTTTAATTGCTAAGATGTTTTGAACTAATGTCCTAGATGAAGCATTAGTCAATTATGAATGCAATCTGGGCTTCAGAGTCCATTCAAATGCTGGAAATAATTGGCTCTTTTGCAAACAAGCTAAAATGCTTTTACTTAATGAGGCTTCAGCCTTGCACTTTTAAAGTGAACGCCTATACTCTGTCCTGATCAAAGCAAACACCATGAAACTCCAGCCCAAACCCACACTGGCCACCTGGAAAAGTGAAAAGTCTTAGGGCTTTGAAGTATTTTCATCTACTGTCAGTTTAGCTTCAGCATTAAGATACTTCAGGAGTATCTTAAGCACTACAGAGAGAAATAGTCCTTTCCCCGGAAAAGGAATAAAATAAATGTTGGTAGCAAGCACTGAAAAGCCGCCCCCATGGGAATGACAGCTCAAAGCCAGCGAAGTTGCTATATCCTTTGAAATGTCCCAATTTTAGGAAAAGTATTTGGTGCACAGTCATCAGCTATTCATAGAATCGTAGAATGGTTTGGATTGGAAGGGACCTTTAAAAGTCATCTAGTCCAACTCTCCTGCCATAGGCAAGGACATTTCTCACTACATCAGGTTGCTTTACACTATTTCTTTTGGATAGGCAGGGAAGGACAACATAAAGGTAGGGTGCTTTGTTTGTTTTAATTGTGGGAATGCAAGGTGTTTCTCACAGGATTTCCCTCCTCTCTCTGTGCACTGTAATGAGTAGGCAGGAGTTGGCACTGTTCTTCCATGAAAGGTGGGATGGAGAGAGAGGGACGCATGTAACACATCTGCAGTCCAGTGCACAGCCATCAGATCTTGCGTTACTCCTTCATCTCAAGGGACAGGCAGCCAGAAAGTACAGTGTATGAGCCAGGAAGAGGAGGAAGCATTGTGCTGCCAATCCCTCTCGGAGAGCACTTGGGAACTTCTTGAAAACTGCTGTCTTTGGGGGTTAATGTTTGGGTTAGGCTGATTTCCAGTGAGTGGTGAAAGCAGCATTTCACAGACTGGGAACTAGTCCTCTTAATGGAAAAAAAAGGTGGGCAGCTGAAGGTGGTTTGAATTGGGCTTTGGGTTCCTCTGCTGTGATGGTTCAAAGGACAGTGTTCCCCAATTTGAGCTCATTTTTATAACTGCTGCTCCTAATTGTTAAGTCTCTAAACAGTATTTCTGAATGAAACATTTCACAAACATCACATTTACACTTAAACAATTACAAAAATTAAGGCAATTAAAAAAATTCTTGTTGAAACTTTTTTTTTAAAAGTAAATTGAAAGTAAATTTTCTGGGTAGACATTTGCCAAATTTAAATGGAAAATCTGAATTTAACCATCTAGTTTAGCAAAGCCTAAACTCAGTCTTTGAAGTTCTGTTTTTATTTTTTGTTACATTCTCTAAAATATAAACATGAAAACTGAGAATGTTGTTATGTTTCAGTTAACTTGCTTGGAGAGAATGACTTGGGGTGCAAGAGGTGGCATTCTGCTTTTTTGTTATGAATTCTACCCTGCAGCATAGGACAACCAGCTCTCTATAACCTGGTACACAGATAGTATATCTTAGAATAGATCTTGTTAGATTATATTATTTTCATCTTAGGTAAGATGTTTTATAGTGAATTTTCTGTGTTACGGACAAAAACCACATGAAGATACCTGAAAGCTTGGGCTTTCCTCCGGTTGCTGTCATGTGGCCATGTGGTAGAGGTCAAAATATTAAAGCAAATACGTAGCCATTTTGTCCATATTGAAGGCTGCAAAAGGCAATTCATTCAAGTCTTAAGAAAAGCAGCAGAAGAAAAAGGAATTCACCAGGGAGAATAACTGGGTTTGGGTTTTTCCTCTTCCTCTCATGGCACAGAGGTGGTTAATAGCTTCCAGGGAAAGCTTCTGAAAGAAGGAGAAAGAGTGGCTTGAATGAGATGGACCCAAATCAAAACTGTATTAAGTGTAGGATTCACCAATGAAATGACAATTTGCATATTTTTATTTTTGTCACTTTTTTTTTTTTGACAAGATCTTGAATGCATGTCAAGGTCCACTGACACATCACTAAATCAGTTTTGTCAAGTTGTCTGTCACTCTATAAGGCAGCAAATAAGATTGATAGCAATATCTTGATACACTGTAATCAATTAAGACTGCAGAATATCCACCACCACCGTGGCCTGAAAGCAGTTCTAATTTAGATATTCAGAGTTCATTGGCTTCTGTTGCTTCACCCTTCTGAATTGTAATTTTGTTTGCTCTTATCTTGACATAAATTTGCCTTGTTTAAAATGGATTGTTTGATTACATGATGATATTGATTACCACAGTTGTAAAAAAGAGTAATTGATTTGTTTCTGCAGTGAACTTGAGGAGAAGACTGGAAAAAAGAAAAGAAGCTATAGCAATAGTACCACAGCAGAAGAAATGCCACTGAAAAGAAAGAAGGTGAAATTCAGCCAAGAGGAGGACCCCTATTTGCCATTAGATACTGGGCTTTCTCTGGCAGAGGATGAAGAGCTTGTACTACATCTGCTCAACAGTCACAGCTAATTATTTGTCTGCACGTTTTCTTTTCTGAGACATCTCCACAATTTTGTGAGTAGTCTACACAAAATGAATTTGGCATCTGGGCAGCTGGGTACCAGTGGACAGAGACAAATGAGTTCCATGTGCAATGGGATTGCCTTAGATTGGCTCAAAGATTATAGACAATATTTAGTTTGATTTAGAAGGCTTTCTAAACAAACGTTCCAACCTAAATCCCTAGGTGTCATTTTGCAGTAACACATTCATAACTTAAAATCTCCAAGTTCTGAAACAATTATCTTTTTTTATTTTGATCTTGCTTTAAATAAAACAGGATGCTACTTTCTTGACTGTGTCAGGTTTGTTATTTTGTAAGATAAATGTGTACTAAAATTATTAAAGAAGAAATACTGTTGGCAGCTCAAATCATATTACTTAAAAATAAAATGCATTTTTTCTTCTGTGTATCATGCACATATTTTTAAAATATTTTAATAAAAATTTCTGAGCCTTAGTGTAAAATTTTGGTGTCTCTTTCAGCTTTGTTATGAAAGCATTTATTTATCCTTCAGTTATAATTTCTATTATGATTTTGTCACTGGTGTTAGGCAATTCAGAAAACTGCTATTAGAAGCTAAAACTGAACTCTGCATTTGAATACCATATGGGTGAGAACACAGTGATGCCACAAAAAGGTAGAGCATAACACTGCCTGGTAAAATTGGTTACAAGGTAGATTTTGTGGCAGACTTACAGCTGGAAGGGAGCTACTTTTTTTTTTGTTACGACCAAGTATAATGAAGAAAACTAAGTTATTGTTGAGCATATTTTCAAGTTTCATCCCATCAAACCCTGGTTATTTGTTGCAGATTTTGTGCACGCTTACCCATAACCACTGCACCTTAATGAACAGCAACACATAGGCTATGTGAGTCCTTTTCCTGGGGAAGGGAAGAAGTGGGCATTCTCTCTGAAGCAAAACAAAATGTTAATACCAAGTTCTTAGTTATTTGAGTAGATTTTCTTCTCCTTCATGCACCCAAATGCCAGCTGTGAGCCAAATTCGCTGTCTTCTTGCTTGCATTCTTGACTACCCCCTCAAGGATATTAGCACATCGTTCAGAAAAAAGCATGGTAAACCCTTGCAGGCAATATGTAGAAAGATGAAAACTGCTGAGAGTTTCACACATCTCCGAAATGACCTAGGCAAAGGAAGGCTGCTGTGCAAGAAAATGAAGGAGAGCAGGAAAATCTAGTGTTTTGTTTGCTGACACAAGTTTTTTGACAGCAGACAAGCATGTAAAGTGGTGATTGTCTGTTTTCAGCAGACCAATGTCTTAGTGAAGTTTACATGGCAAAATAGAGTGTAAAACACTGAGTAGGTACAAACGTCTGAGGGCTTTCCCCTGTTGCTTCCCTTCAGTAAATTATAAAGTACACATTGTCTCAAAAAGTTGTATCAGTTGGGTCTTCCCATCACCTATATAAAGAACATATTAAAGTAAATACTCCTTTTTTTTCAATATCACTTTTTCCATTTTCTTGGTTTGTTACAGAAATCTATCAGCACCAATTCAGTACAAGCCTTTCTTCCTTCCCCTGTACCCCATGCTATCTTTTAGCTCAGTTACCCAAACCTGAAAATATACTGCAAATTCTTGTCTCCAAATGTTGCTTCTGCTGTTCTGCCAGCAGGCAGGGTATCATAAAAACATTATTATAGGCAGAGCACATCTGCCATCTGCTCCTTCCTGACAATGTGGAACAAGAAGAAATGACCGAGTTTCACAAACAGCTAAACATGAAAGATGGGACCTGCTTGGCAGCTGGTGCACAGTGTTGTTTAGTCTACGGTGCCACAGTGGGCCTGGAAAATACTGTGGTCTGGGAATAGCATCTCTGATGAATCTGTTAATGAAGAAGGATCTGCCGTGATGCTGTTGTGAAGGTGCTTAGGCTCCATCGTGTGAATGACTGCAGTGAATGTGATGAGCAGTGTCAACAAATGCCTCTGCACTGGGATAACAGAGGTCCTGCTCCTGCAGTTGGGAAGGAAGGCAGTAAGCTTCAGTGCAAGGAGCACCAACAGCAGAAAGGTACTCAAAGATGAGCTGTAGGTAGATGATAATACATAGGGTGGTATAGACATCTTATTCAGAGGTATTCCTAATGTACTTCATGGTGATCAGTTGTCTTGTACATCACCTGATGTCTCTCAACTCAAGTCGTTGCTCTGAGAAGGTTGAACATAGTTTGTTGGGGCAAGTAAGTAAAAACCAAAAAGATTTACCATTTCTTAGTGGAATATTCTCATTCATATGCTGGAGTGTGAGAGAAGTGTAGTGTTCTTACCCAGTGAGCAGTAAGACTAAAAATGAAATTATGCATATTCGAAGGATTGTGCTGTGCTTCTGTTCTTATGATGTTTTCATTGTCTGTGTAAAATAATTCTTCAAGTGCTCTTATTTTTGTGTTTCGGGTTAATGGAGTTTCTAATGTATTTGTGTTGTCTGATAGAGAGCCATTGTTTCTTGAATCTTTGCGAAGTTTGCCCACTTACTTTGAATGTGGCTGTCCTTGAGGGGATGGTGTGTATCTAGAGTGTGACTCCCACAAGAATGGAGCCTTGTGAAAAAGTAGAGGGAAGAGGCTTAAGGCAGATGCTCCATGTGATGAGTGTATCTAAGAACTGGGAACACTGCACATGCTAGAAAGAGCAAGACAAAAAAACCAGCATTCAGCATTTTGAGGCAGTGGCTGTGGTTCTGGCTTATCATTCCTGTCAGCTGCAGATCTGGTTTAAGAGGCTCCTCACCAGCCCTGCTTTTAGCTGTGCTTCTGGAGTAAGAAAAAAAGCACAAAGCACACAAACCAAATATTAAGCTCAGAAATGCAAGGATTGACTTGACTGAACGTTATTTTCCAGGGAGCTTGTTTGCATTTCACACCCGTGGACCTCTCAACCTGCTGCCAAAAGACCTGGCATGTGTGTCCAGGGCTAACGGGGAATGCCACCCATCATCTCCCTTTCTCCTGGTCCCAGGTATGGCATGTGCTGCTGTAGCATCAGAGCAAGTCACAAGCTTTTGCAAGTTTGTACTTCACATGCATTATAATCCCAGCTTTACACAGGAGGAATGGAAGTGTGGACATCATTGGGCTTGCCTGTAATCAAAGACTTTGTTGATGACTATGTAGTTGAATCCACAACTCTTAAATCGCTTGTGATTTAACAAGTGCAGCCTCCCACTTGGCATCTGAACTACCTTCTGCACAGGACACTAAACTCCAGGTGTCGTGGTGTCTGGTGCTGTGAGCACCGTGAGATGGGTTTCAGGCTTCTTCTCGCCCCTGTAGGCTGCAGCCCTCCACGAGGAGGGGAGGGATGTCCCCTTCGGGGATTCCTTTAGTCAGGGTAGCCAGGTCCGAGTATGGCGGTGAGTATTTTCCAAGGCCATTGGCCAGGAGACATCCTTAAATTGCCAAGCAAGAAATCTTGTTTTAAATAACAAATTTTCATATTGGTTTGCATTTGTACTTTATGTTAATAGTGGTTAATTTCCTTCTGCTGCTAGAATGGTTCCAGTGTGTTGATTTATAGCTGGATATAAAGTTAAGACTAACTCTAGTACCTTTAGCTAATTCTGAAGATACACATTAGGCATTTATATAATAGTATAGTTTAGTGGGCTTTTATTCAGAGTCAAATTTTCTCTTTGTTGCATACAAAATAATAGAGACATTTATTTACTTGATAATTTATTACAATTTGTTTGAAACCTTTTTTGGATGGAAACTGGAAGTCAGGTAAAAGTCATGAGAGCATTGAAGCGTTCGGGTTTTTTAGATTAGCTAAATAGACTGACGCTAAATATGCTAGCTACTGAAGGTGTCCGTCTTGCAGTATTTTCAGGAGGCATATAAAATGTGTCATTGCAAAGATACTATTCTGCCTCAGCATCATAGAAATTTCTGTTAGATGTTCACTTTGTAAAGACCTTATTGATGCAGCACATTAAATTGTGTGAAGAGTGTAAGAAATTTAGGCTGTAACATAAGTGGTTGCAAATTAATATTTAACATTTTTAAAGGATTTTAAAAAAAATATTATATGAATAGAAATAAAAAATAATTTTTATTCCTCCTCGAACTGACTGAGTCCAGCTAGAGCATTGACTGGTGTGTCCTGCTGTCTGGCCAGACTCACAGAAAGAGAGAAATGCCTGAAGCAAAACATTAAAAACCAGAGAGCTGTGGTAGAGAACATTCAATTCAGACTATAAAAAATAGTACAGGATCTGAAGATACTGAAGTGACCCTGTGGGTTCCTATAATCCTGGATACATATGATAAAACTGATAGAAAACACAAGAAGAAAATGTCTCTTAGTAAAGGTTGCAAATGGGTATTTTTGCTTATTGTGCTGCTTTCTGGTTTGACCTGATGGATGCTTTTTTCTTGTGAGAGATCAAGTATGCTTTGTAGCAAGGACGCTAAGCTGCGGTAGGCTGTTGCTGCAGAAATGGCCACTGTGGTTCAGGATGATGCTGCCTTTATGCCGATGGTCCCTGCCCCAGCTGTAACCTTCCTCTGACTAACAACCTGAGGTTTAAATTAAGCTGGTTGGTTCTGTCCTGAAACAGGTGAATCCTTACACCATCCATTTTGCTAACTGGGCAGAAGGCTGGTAACAGGCACGTGAAAGACAGTAACACTTTCTTGCGTAGCAGCCGCTTTTGCTGTTAATTTGATAGGGACCTTGAGCAGAACGTAGCCAAAGCTTGCACTCAGTGTACTTCAAGCTAGAAGATTCAGAACACATCTTAACTCCAAGAGAAATACCATTTCCAGTCAATAGTTTTAGTAAGAAAAGACTATTACGTTCAGTTTTGGACCATATTTCATTAGATTTCTTTGTTTTATTGCTCTCTTCTCTGGTGTTTGCAGCTTCTCTGAATTTAGTCTCATCCTTTCAGATTAATGTTTTATTCTCAGAAGGATCTGCAAGTTTTATCTTTAAAAGGTGGAACTAGATGCCAGAAAATTGCATTGCTGTCGTCTTTGTAAATCATAAAACTTGCTATCAAGGCTTTAGTCTATACCAAGTGAACACTTTTATAATGAGGTACTCCCCAAACTTCAAAGGCAAATGAGTCAGTCAAGAATATCAATGAATTAGAAAGCCTAATGCAGAAGAAGATTCTTTTCAGGCCTGTTAGGAGGTATTGCTACAATTAAATCAGTAGAGAGATGTTGATCTGTTCCAAGAATGCCTTGTGCATTGCCTGTTTTTGTCCATGTCTGGCCAGAAGCCATTTTTCGCAAAGAAAGCTATTCATCAGATTCAGTCATGTAAAAATGATTGCTTAAATTACAGTGGGCTATCAGCTACTGGATTTACCCAGGAGTGGAATCTCTTGGGTAGATGCTATCTATAAGTTTTGCACATCGTCAGAGACGTGTTTTGTGTATAAAATATAGATAAGTTTAATTAAACTATATTAGTTTTGTTAAGCTGTTTTTTAAATCCTTTCGAGTTGAGAAGTAGCCGTGCTGAGATTTCAGCTGCATTAAGAGGAAACTAATGAGCATTGTTTTCCTAATCACATATGGGATCCTGGAGGAAGATAATATTCCTGGCTATGGCCTCTCTGGGGCTACAGAAGTCCTCTCTGTCATGCACAGCTTGTCCCTCTGATGCTAAACCTAAGCTGTTACGAAAAAGCCATGTGTAAGTACAGGCTGTAAATTGAACTTGCTGTTACTGGTGTTGATGTGCTTGAACTTATCACACTTAAGGTGAAATGAATTTTGGCTCATTTTTTTGCAAGTCCATCATATATACATTGTGCTGCACTTCATAAGGAAGTGAAATGGTTCCTCCAATCTGTCTGTTTAATGGCCATACTCATATGATCCTTCCCACCAACTGCATTTGATTATACTGAAATGCAACTTGTTTTTATTCCATGAGCTCAGGGAAAGCTAATGAATATAGCTTAGGAACTAATTTAAGCTTGCTAGTCACCACAAATGCCTTACAAATTGCGTCTCAGCAGGTTATAGGTTTTTTATGCCACTGCCCTGAGTACAGTTGTTACTCATTTGGAGATGTCACCAGGCCTTTGTGGAAAACTGGAATTTGTTTTTGTTTTTAAAAGAACTTTGTGTTCCCTTCTTAAAGCAGATTCTAATGTGAATCATTTCCCCTAGCAATGAGGTGAGTCTATTCCTGTACACTCTCAGTTGCACTCAGAAACTTGCTGATGTGCTTCAAATTGATGCCCTGACTCGTCAATGAAAGGGCTGCTCAGGGGTGGGCAAGTGTGCCGTGCTGTGGATCTGAGCCGGTGCAAGCTCTGCCCTGGCTTCCAGCCCTGGGCAGACTGGCACAGCAGCTAAAGCCTCGCAGTTACCCCTGCGCTCTCCTGGGTAGCTGCTCTTGTGAGAGGTGGTGAAAAGCCTCTTAAGCCCTCCATGGAGCCATTTCTGACTAAGGTGACAAGACTTACGGGGCTTAAGTTGTAAGACAGGCATGACCATCAAGTTGGGTGTCAGGGCCGTGCAGGTATGCGCACCCAGCGCACTACGTGGTTCCTTCCGTGGGTGGTCCTGGCACCCCCAGGCTGTGCTGTGCAGCGATGAGGTGGTGGAGTGGCTGGAGCCCATGGGCTGACTTGAAATGAGGCGATTTGATTTGAACCTTCACAATTTAGTATTTGACTCCAGGTGGGAATTTTGGACAGTGCTGGAAATTTTCCCCAAGGCAACTCCAGCTGTGCCCAGTCCAGTTTGTATGCCCGCATTAACATCCTGGGTGAAGTGTCCCAGAGACCTGCCTAGTCTATTGTGTGCAGTTAAGACATTTGTAAATAGTCGATAGAAACTGTTTGTGCAAAAATGGTCGCACAGGACAGTCCTTTGTAAATAGTTAAGATTTTAAAGCCTCTTTTGTATGTAGTTAAGGTACATCAATAGCAGTGAGTTATGCATGTGGAAGGTTGGTCACAGAACCAAGACCAACTGCATGCCAAGAAGTGAGCAAAAGAGTGCTTTGATGAGTCTCTCTTCATCCAGCTGAAGATGCTGCCACGAGAACCCTTGCAAGGGAGACTTGTTGCCAGACAGCAGGTCATCATCCATTTGGGAGATTTGATTCCCCATGTGAGTGTTTTCCTGTGCCAAATTCCCAGTAATTTAGGTTTTTTCCTTTTAGCAAACAACAGTGTCTGTGCAACCCTAACCTGATGGGGTTTGGCTGAAATGGTCATAAGCGGGTGCAGAGAAAGCAGAGAAATGCTGGGAATTCAGTAAATGATTTGGTGTTATCCCACACAATATCGCACACTCAGATGACTGCAAGTCAGCTTGCAGATGAGTCTTGTTCCCTGAAGGGAAACCAGATGTCCTGCTCAGAATTCCCAGGTCATGGTAAATAGCACAATTCCTACACGGATGCTGCTTAAACCTGCCCTCAGTGGTCCTGACGTGCGGGGATGGTTGTGTGGTGGAGACCTTGGATGTGGTTAAGAAACATAATAGTAAATAACCAGTAAGGTTACAGTGAGCAGCAAACACCCCGTTTCACTCCAACGCTGTCTGAAACACACAGAGCAGTGCAAATGAGCCCCATTCTTCCACTTAAGAGATAAAGAATGGTTTTCCTCTGTAAATCTCTCCATCCTACCTCAGGAAAATAAGAACATCTGATAGCCTTGTATGGAGCTATTAAGCTTGTCTTTGGCACACTCTTGCCAAAACCCTCTGCCTCCTCTTACAGGAGAGAAACTGTCCCTAGCAGAAGCACAGGGCTCTGGCTGATGTCCCTTAGAAAACCTGTGTGCTGCAACATAAGGCAGTGACGAGGTGACATGAGGATGTCAGGGGCTGGGCCAGGAGCTTGCTTTCAAGCCTATGCCCTCACTGACAACTTTTTTTTTTTTTTTTTAAACTCCATAAATTTGTTTTTTAATCTTAGACCTAGCAGAAAGCCAGTGGAGGAAGGAATTGCAAGGGATCAGCACGCTGGGGAAACTCAGCATGCAGGGGAAAGCCTCCACCACTGCCTTCCTTCAGGTGATGTTCTTGTCCAGCATCTTCTCTGCGGCTGTGGCTGCTGGGATAGATGGTCCTTGACCCACGCAGCTGTTCAAACAGTTGTCTCTATAATGATGAGTTCTCCAGCGTAAGGAATCAAGTGCACTGGGTAGGATGAAGAGCTTGCATTTCTTAAATATGCGTAAGAATACACTAATCTAGTTCCTTGTCTAGTGAGTAATTAAGCCCATTTACTCTTTTGCCTCTTCTTGTAAATGCTGATTCGTTTTCTGCAAACTGATTTGCTTCTTCAGCACCTAATTTCAGCATGAACAATATCAAGCTGATACTGATGCAGAATTTCCTGGCTAAAAGAGCGGGTCTCCTCCAGAAACTTGCTAAATAAAATCAAGGGAGGGTAAAATTCTGCATTAAGCTCCCCCCACCCCCGAGTTTACCCTGCTAAGCATCCGAGGTTTTCATTTCTATCCTCTGTTTCATGTGGTGGAAGCGAAGGACGGGAGTGCAGGACTTGGCCGCCTTCAGCCTGCTGCAAACCTCTGCCGGGGCTGAGCAACCGCCACAGTCCCAGCCCGGTGGGGCCTGGGTGGGAGCATTGCCCTGCCCAGGGGGGGCACCGGGAGGATGCCGAAGCCCCTGACAGCGGTGCCTGCAGCAGTATGGGGTCTGCACAGAGACAAACGGCACAGAAAAAAAAAAAAAAACAAGCACTGGGAGATCTTTGGCAGGACGAGGAGTAAGAAAACACCAAGGAGAGCAAAGCCAGAAGGGGTGAGACATTGGGGTGGAAAGTGGCCAGTGTCTTCTCCTGCCTGGTGAAGCCTGGCTGGGCCTCTCAGAGGCTGGCTAGGTTTGGCTCCAGGGAGATGTCCTCTCCCGGCCGTCAGTGGTTGCCTGCTCCAGGGTGGCTGTTCCTGGCCTGCGGATGCAGCCGTGGGGGACAAGCACGGGCAGTTGTCCCCTGGGGCTGCCACGGCAGCAGGAGCCAATGCCGTCATTTGGTCTTTTCCGAAATTTGATAGAATCCTCTCTGGGTATTTGACAAGTGTGATTGGCCATTTTGCAAGACTGTGGGCTTAATATATGGTCTTTCATTGCATTAGCTACTCAGAATTAGTTTGAATGTTCAAAATACGACTCTCTCTGTGATTATAAGGTCTTAGACATTTAACAACAATTCACACTCACATTTCTGGTGGGTAATATTCAATATCTCACCTAAATATTCTCCTCTGTATTGTAAATATTAATATTTTCCCCATCTACTCCTGACTGCCTGCACAGACACTGAAATTTTCTTTCTGTCAGTCAAGTCATAAAGCATTAAGAAGGGCAGTTCTTCTCAACTAAGTGAAAATAAAAGCTTGTCTATTTAGCTCTGCAGCGATGTTAGCATCCATTCTGTCTTCAGTTAATGCATGTGGCTGCAGCAGCCACAGCTTCAGCAGGAACAAGTAACACCACAAAAATCATGTGCTGAGTGTTTTATTAGGGAAATACAAAGCTCAAGGGTTGATCCTCTATGGTGAATCATCTAAAATACCCCCCAAGCCCTGCTCTCGGCCCCCTGCCTCCCCGTGTTCCTAGTCTGCTGTCTGTTGTTGTGCTTTGCTGCCCATTTGACAAGCAAGACCTGCTCTGGAGCCTGCCAGCAAAGCACCTGTGGTCCTCCCCGGCGAGGGGCTGGGGGGTCTGAGGGCAGGCAGGGGGCTTGGGCCGGCCCGCCAGCCCCTGGCTGCGGCGGCTCTGCCCCACGCGTCGCCATGGCCTCCGCAACCCCCGTTTCGCTCCTGTGAGATGTCTCATCTCCTGCCGCAGCCTGCCAGCAGCAAAACCTCCGCGGACTAGCTGGGCCGTCAGGCCCAACAGGCGGAGTGCCCACCCTCTTCAGCCTCTCTTCACCACCGCCCTGACTCCTCCTGGTCATCTGCTGTTGTTCCCCGAGCAGCTGCCGTGTGTCCCCCCCAAGCACAGCCCTCGGAGCTGGGCTGAGAGGTCCCGCTGAGAATGATCGGGGCCGTGCAGGGCAGGGGATGATGCTGCAAACTTCTGGCAGTACTCCCGTGCGTGTGTGTGTGTCCGTGTGACGTGATCTCTTCTGAAATGTGGGGTTCCTGACTCCCAGGTCAGGGTCGCGTACTGTCCTTTCACCAGAGGCAAAGCTTCCCCCACGTTAGCCCTTGTGTACTTCGAGGTCAGAGTCTGTGCCCAGGCAGCTCTTGTGGACCATCTGCAAAGTGTTAATTGGCTCTCTGTGGGCAGCGTCTGGTTATCTGTGCATTTACTTTATAACTACATAAAACTTTGCAGATTCATCATGGTTCATGCGTGCTTGAAGTGATGAACATGTCACCTCCGCACTGCCAGCTCTGACTGTTGCTCATTGTGTGTCATCTGAAAAGGGTGTAAGGTTCAGTGAAGCAGGGGCTAATGTGTGAAGGAGCAAACGTGCTCCCTAACACTCCGTGTCCCCTCCAGCAGGGCCGCTGTCCTTGGGTGGTCTCTGGTCCACCGTGAGAACTGTTGAGAGAACATCCTGATTTCCTTTTGCGACTCCAGAGTGCATCCCTGGTGCAACAGGTGCTCTCTGGACAAGCGGTGCCCTGCACAGATGCTGAGCCTTCTGGCCAACCACTGAGAAAATGCTATGAGTTGTTAAGAGGCTGCTGTTGCACACAGTATAAGGAAGACTACAGTGAATGGAAATGAAAAACAATCAACTTGGAGAAAGAGAAGAATTTTTTTCACTTTACTGAAAATGTTGCATTGAGTTGTCACACCATTAAAAAAAAAACAGGATCATGATCAGATTAATGGATGATTACCCCATGAAGAGCAACTATAGTATTATGTATGAACACTAATGAAAATCAGTCTAGCACAGCTCATTTCAATTAAAAGTAGGTGTTTTGGCTGCCCTTCCCCAGTCTGGGATTCAGCTGCAGCTAGTGAAAGTGTACAGTCTCCGTTGAGGGTTTTAAGGATCCTGTTTCGCGGTATGTTACACTCATATTATGAGCAGGGTTGTTGACCCCAGATGAACACTGAGCTGGCAACAGAGCTGGGAAGAGAATCCGGTTCTTGACGCAATGGTCTTTTAGGTGCAAATCTTGCAGATGCCTCTGGCTTTCGTTCCAAAAGGAGGCACCAAGTTTGTTGCGTGCCTTGGGAGAGCCTGCTGTTAATTCCCTCTTGTGCACATCAATGCCTGAAGAACTGCTGGCATCAGCCTACTACCCTCATCTGAAAACGTCAGGATGAACAAGGACTCTCTGTGTATTTATGACAGTGCTTTAAGTACCCCTTGAAGCATCTGAAAGTCACTGGGTCGACCCTTTGAAATGTTTGGCACTCTCTGTGCCTCAAGGTCAGCAATAAAAGTCCTGCTGATTTGTTAAGAGCAGAGGTGGCCTCAGGGCTGATGTTTCTGCAAAAAGCCTTGCTTTTGACCCCAGCATCAGAGAAATGATCCCCCAGCTTGTGACCCGTCACCTGTGCTTGTGCAGAGCAGCACTTACTGGGCTGCGTTCAAGGACCTATATTTAGCCAAAGCATTGTGAAAAGACAGCCAGCAAGGCTATCTTGGGGACAGATTTGGGGAACCACTTTTGCTTTCTGGGTAGTGGTTCATTTGCATCAGCAATGGTGGGGAGGCCTGGGTGGAGGGGAGAGCAGGATTTCAGCTACTGATGTCACCTTAAGTATTGGTGTAGGTTTCTTAAAAAGTTCACGTAGGTGATCCCTGCATGGAAGGGAGAAGGGAGGACAGGTTGGTAACAAGACCTTGGGAGAACCTTTTTCTTGTCTCAGGTTTCTTGCAAAGTCACAGGAGAGTGAACCCAGCCAAGAAAAAGGGGCTGGCTGTGACCCAGCAGAGCTTGTGTATGGGACTGGCAAGGGGGATGGGGACGGCTGGATTCCCCAGTCTGGGAGGGATGGAGGAGGGAAGAGACACACGTTTCACTGGTGTCCCGGTGAGGAAGGAGTCCTGAGCACGTCCTACTGTTGTGGTGAGCCAAGACAATGGGCAAAGTACGCTCCAGCCCAGTGCAATAATGCACATTGGCCTTGGTCCTTCAAAATCCCAGTTTCTTCCAGCTTTACTGGTTTGCCAATGGACTCTTGCTTGTTTCTCCCTTCCCCTGAGCCCTTTCCCATCTTGAAAGGAGGAAGCTGCCATGGCTTTTCAGCAAGACCAGTGCTGAAGCATAATTATGCCACCAAGCCCTCCTCGCATGTGGCCGAGGAGTTGTTGGCGTTCTCTCCTTGCTCCCTTGCTTCCTCCAGGCAGCTGATCTTGTTGGAGAATGTGACCGTAGAAGCACCAGCACTTAGGCATGGCAGGATCATGGCATTTAAGGTTGTTACAGCCGTGGTGGCAGTCTGTCCCTTTCCAGTACAGGTTGCTCATCCATGGGCAGTAGCATCAGAGCTGAAGAGCCATGAGAAACCACTGGCGGAGCTGTGCAGGAGTGTGTTAAGGCTGCTCTGCCCTCATTGCTGGGAGGTGCACAGCACTGCCATGCCATGGAGACCTGCCCTGTCTCACCAGTGATGGTGGGGCTACATATATGTCTTCAAAATAAAGGGTGTGGAAGCTGGGCTGATGATGACATGGCCAGCTGGGACACTTTGGGACAATTTGCTTGTATGACAAATCCTCTGTCTTTCTGGCCTTCAGGAGCATCAGCTGGGTAGGGATGGGGTTTGCCAGGCTGCTTTCAGCATAGCTGAGCCCAGTCTGGAGGAGACCTGTGGCCATTTCAGTGAGACAAATTGTGTACGAGTGAGGCACTGGGCAAGACTGGGCTGCAGCCTTTTACTGCCGTTTGGGAGGCTACCTGTGCTGTCCCAGAAAATGTGGTGACTGATATATGGGAAAAAACATTTTTGTTCACCTTAGATCACTTTGATTTTTTTTTATCTATGGCTTATAAAGAATAATCTATTTTATAAACCAAATTCTGCTTGAATAACACTTCTCTGTTTAATATGTTGATCTGAGCAGCAGCAACAGCCAGGTGGCGATGGGCTGTACTAGGGCTATTGGAAAGAAAACCGTCTGCTGTGTAAATTGATGCTTTAGGAGATAAGCATACTCAGGTCAGGCTGTGTGCTGAAATGCTTTGAAGTTTCTTATAGCTTTGCCAAGTATTCAGCAATAATCAGGCACTGACAAAAATAAATCTGTAAATTAGCATGGACACCACTGATTGCTTTCTCATCACTTGATTGGTGGCCTTGCAAAGGTTATTTCTGAATTTGGTGGATAAATTATTTTTAAAGGAGGGAAAATTGCTTGGCTGTTTTCTGGCACACTTTGACCATAACCGTACATGTGGAAATGAAACTGCGAAAGTGACTGGTTAATTTTACCAGCCTGTACCTTTTGTTTAGGAGCAGTTTCTGCACCTGTAATTCTTTCAGGAATTTGTGCTTGATACATATGCAATACAACTGCAGAAGTAATTACATAGACTCACAAAGGGGGTTATAATTCATTGTAATGTTAAAAATGAGAAGCTATTCAAAGGTGTCCTATATTCAAGAGAGAAAACAGAACGTTCCTTTGTCTATGAAGCAGATTTGATCACGGTCTGAAAATATTCAAGGCAGGACGCTGCTCTGGAGCTACTGTAGCAACAGTAGCATGCATTAGCATCAAATGTAGCCCCTGAGCCCACTCCCAAGTTCATTTTGTTTTCTCTCCTGAAGCAAACAACAGGTTTGTCATTGAAGTTGGTGGTTGGCAAGACAAGGATGCAGAAACTCTTGGAATGAGACAAGGGACTGATTTTGCATCTGCAAAACCTGAGCTCGGATGTCAAAACCCCATCCTAATCCCTGCTCTGGCATGGGTCTTAATAATTATTTATTAAACACAAGAGAGGCTCTGCCAAACAGAAGACACAGATCCAGGCAGGCTGTTTCTGGACCCATCCTCTACCCAGAAGAAATGTGCAGGGCAGGTGGCACCAGTGTTGTCCTGGTTTCAGCTGGGATAGAGTTAAGTGTCTTCCTAGTAGCTGGTACAGTGCTGTGTTTTGAGTTCAGTA
>JANZLQ010000027.1:9139753-9151027 GCA_026212715.1 Elanus axillaris | reverse complement strand
GGTCAGCTGCCCCGGCTATGCCCCCTCCCAGGTCCCTGTGAAAATTAACTCTATCCCAGCTGAACCCAGGACAGTTGCTCACTGGCGTTAAACCACAACAAGTGGCTGTGCCCCCAGAGGGGTATTTCCAGCCTCTGAAGAACAGCCTGTGAGAAAGGGCCATTTGGAAAGATTCACAAGAAGACAAACCCTGCTTGCCTGGACCAAGAGACTTCTCTGTTGTCCCTTCTGTGTCCAGAAATGTAGCTGGTGACTACCAGCATTGCCCCAATGGAGCTGTGTCAGTTTAGACCAGCTGTGGGTTTGTCCGCTCAGTATATTAATGTGAAATGTGAGCAAAAACCTGGAGGCTTTAGTGCAGGAGAGGAAGGGGCTGCAAATCAAAACAGATAGGCATCGCCTGGGAGCCGGGGGAGATGGAGAAAGGGGTGCCTTGTAGTGGATGCTGGGCTTTGAGTACTTTGAAGCCCTCTGGTTCGTGATGATCCGTGGTGTTACTGCCCTGCCTGTGAGCTTGCTGCTGCTTCTCAGCATATATTTGAACACTTCATACTAATGATCATTTATTGCGAGCAGTAATGCAAATGTGTTCTCACCAGTGATATGAGAAATCTGCCATTGTCTCAGCTTTCTTCTGGTTTGACAAGTGCTTTATAGCAGGCGATAACAGGCCTTGACACAGCCGAGATGCTCTTGTAGCATTTTGTACCTCTGTCAGTTTATCTGAGCTGACTCATGATCCATTTTCAAAGCTGATGAGAGATTTTTCCAGGATTTTCCTTTAGTGTGTAGAAGCATTTCTGTGAAATGTTTTCATGGGGCAACAGCCTCTCATAGGATCCTTAATCATGTGTCCTGGGCAATGTTGCTCTGAGAGCAAGGCTCTTCTATGCTGGAGCTCATGCCTGCTTCCCAGGGACACAGGCATCCCCGAGCATCGTGTAGCAAAACTTGGCTTGTTCCTGGTTATGGAACAGGCCCAAGTGAGTTTCAAAATGAAGCATAAATGCAGCAAACCTGGCTTCAAGGAGTTTCGGATGCTGCTCAGATGGCCATGAAAATACATGGGACTTCTAAAGAAGCAAACGTTAATAGCCACTGTCTTATCAGAAATATGGTACAGCAGAGGGATTGGGAGAAAATGCAAAATTTTGTTATTTTTGGGTTTTTTTCTGTTATTGCATACAAATTTCCTTGGCACCAAGGTAGCACTAGGAGGTAGCTCCTCAGAAAAACAAAGACAGCTTTGCCATGTAATGCATAGCTTGAAGCTCAGGACAGCGATTAGCTATGTTAACGGTATTGCTGCTGGTATACAAGTGTCATTTCTCTGCAATGAGCAGTACCAGAAAGAAGTTTGCAACTGCTGAAAAATGTTGCTTGAATGTATACAACTGGTTTTGTTTGGTTTTGCATCTTCTTCAGGACTGATAACATTTATTTAATGACTGGTCCCATTAAAACTGCCATATTGATTCATTTGCCAGGAAAATAAATTGGTGGATGTTTCATATCATACAGTTGTATTGATCTTCTAGAAGTTGATGGGATGGCGGCTTTTATCATTGGACAGCACATTAACACCTTAATTGATAAATTCTGAAAGCTAATTAGAGGCCAGCTGGATTTCTTGTGGTAATAATGTTTATTTTTGATGTTGACAAAGTGCTTCAAAGCACAAGTCATATGGTGTGATTTAACAGTGATTAAAACTTGGCTACAGACACAGACAACTTGAGGAAACTGCCAAGCAGCTGAGACTAGAAAGAGTGAAGACCTAGATGTGTATAATTACTTTGTGCTCTGTCACATATACACACATATCCGTCTATCTATCAGTCAGTGAAATATCTGGAGAACAGTTGCAGCACTTTAATTATTCACTGTCAATCACCCTCTAACCAGCACAGACGTGTGTGTGCGCGCGTGGCATGTGCAGCCTTGTCTAGAAACTCTGGAGAAGAGGTTATTAAGGTCACTCAGATAAGAACAGGTGAATCAGAAAAACCTTAACTCTTCCACCTGTGGTATCTTACAGTGCAGCTTCTCAGATACAATCATGTTTCTCACCTTATAAAACATAACAACTATTTTTTCCTGTAACTCATGTATCCCATCTCCTGTGCATATACTTCCCACTGCTCATGGGGGAGAGAAAGAGGGAATGACACGGGGACCCTGTCCTCCTGAAAACCTTCTGGTGAGCACACAGGGTGTCGGGGATGGTTGGCTCAGATGCAGCCATCTGCATCTCATCAGATGGATCCCACCACTAACTTTGTTCTGTCTGATCTTTTATGTATCTGCCTCCCAATTTGCTATGAAGAATTATCTTTCCAAATTTCCACCAGTGCTTTGGATGATTCTGGCAAAGAGTCCTCTGTGTCTTCAGTTTACTAGATTTGATTTTTAGTTTTATGTCTCTAGAGGGGAGGTGTTCACGATGACAAGGCTAAAGGGTTTCATTGCAAATTGCAGGTGAGCTTTACCCACAGCGCATCCATTCTCCTGCCAAGCGCAAAGTCAAGCAGCCCTGCCTTCTCCTTGTGTGCTTCTGCACAGTCTGCTCTCAGCCCCTCACCCACAGACCGAACCATTTTCTTTTTATTACTACTGAAGGCTGTGACTGTTTTTCAATTTTCTTTCATTTGTGGCAGGTACGAGCTCTGTCTCTTTTTCTGTAATTGATTCCTGTTCTCATTTCTCTCCTCCTGCCTTCAGACGAGCTTTGCGCTCTGCAGAGCTCTGTCAATGTCTGCAGCCGTCGAGTTCTGCCTTTGCAGCAGCTGCCAATGCCCAGCTGCCAGCACCTGCCCACGGTGTCCCGGCTGCTGCCTGCGCTTCCTCTCCTCCCGCAGGACCTCCTCGTGCCGTGAACCACACCAGCGCTTGGTGGGATTTCTTAATTCGTTTCTGTAACACCGCACCCTGCTCCTGGGCTGCTTTGTCTTCAAGAGCAGGCAAACGGTGGGTGTGTGCTCGGGGCAGGTTGAAGCGTTTGCAAGTTCTCTGACACGGGATGAGTTTCTCAGTTTCCAATCTGCTTACCTGCAGCAGGTAACTCCAGTTCCCCAGGGTGGTCTTCTGCATCTCTTACTGCTCTAGTAAGGTCACTCGTCCAGGTTAGGGAGCCAAGCAGGCACCAAAGACAGTGCTTGCTAGCTCCTGCAAGCTTGGTTACCTTCCTGTGAGCTGAACTTATCTTCACTTCTGTGTTGCTTCTGCCGTAGCCCTCTTGATTTTGTCAAATCCCAGCTGTGCTTCCAGGAGCCCATGTCAGAGAGGCGTCTGAAGGAGCAGCATTGTCCTGCAGGGGCCATCGCTGACCGCTGGCGTCCGTCCCCTGCTCTGGCAGGTGGCTGCAGCATCCTCTCAAGGCAATGCTTCTTACTTTCTGCTAATACTTGGCCTCTTCTCACTCTCAGATGTAATCTCATCTCCCCTGACGCTTGAGGCAGCTGCAAGAGGAGAGAGAATCTCCTCAACATTTACAGAAAGGTTTTTCTGTTTCTGCCCAACTGCAAAAAGTCATCAGGAAAAGATTTTGTTTCTCTTAGTCTGGGCAAGGAATTTGTTTATGAAACTAAATTCATGTTTTCTCCTGGCAATGCTCCCTTTTGGTAAATCTTCATGAAGCCAATATTATCATCCTTTTCCCAGTGGCTTCCCATTTTACTGTGGGCACAGTCTTGTAGCAATTGACTTCCAATGTTGACTAGTTCTCGGTGTGGGTAACTCACATGCTTTCCTCCTTCTCAGCCCGGAGCTGATCGTGCTTCTCAGCCTCAGCACAGGGACGATGGCTCTCGGCACCTTTTTCCAAAGTCCTCTGGGGCCTGGGGCTCCTCTTATACTGGTAGTTCCTGAGCTGCAGTATGTTGCCAGTGGCTTCCCCAAAGGGCTCCAGTCTGCCTGGCTGATGGGACTGGCCGGAGCCTCTGCTGGAGAACCTGGAGGTGGGCAGGATCCCCCAGCCAGCCCCGGCCACATGGCTGCGGGTGCCTTGGGACTCTGTCCCTGGGGCGGGTAGGCATGACCGAATCATGCCTGCGTCTCCATTGCTGGGAATGGCTCGAGGGATTTCTGGCACTCCAGAGCTGCTTTGTATCAAACGGCAACGTGCCCTGGGGGCTGAAATTCTGCTCGCTGAAGTGTAAAGCTTAATGGATCAGATGCCTATGGCTACAAATAGAGTCTGGTGTGAAGAAAATGCATTTGTGAAAGTCTGCTTGCAATGAACGATGGGGCAGGCAGGCGATGCCTGAATAAATCCTTTGACGCTTGCAGGTTTGCTGGTGTGATTGAAAGTCTGCAGAAGGTGCCAGCCAGGGAGCAGCTTCAGGCTTTCCAGGCTGGCTTCATGCACTAGGTAATGAGGTATCGTTGAACTGAAATGGCTGTTAGAAACCTTAGAGAAGAGCCAGACTGAAATTCTTCACCTTGCAACAGGTAAAATACATCATACAGTAACTATGCTTGATGAATATGCGAGCTGTATTTCTGTGCATACTGATGGAGTTTCGATGTGCTGCTCTCCATCTCACCTGGGCTGCAGTTTAATGGCAAACGGGATATGGCAGGGACAACTTAGAGAGCGTGAGCCTTGCTGGGGCCACGGGAGCATGCAGGTACCTACGGGTTGTTGCTTTTGGTAGAGCTAGGAGCTAAAAACCTTTCTGGATCTGGGCATACCTCCTTAGCCAGGATGAATGGAAGTGTTTCTCATATCTGAAAAGACCTGGAATGTGCTGTCTTGATTAAAGTGATATGCTATCACCCTCGATAATTCCAGCTATTACCTGTGCTCAAGACATGGGAATTATGGACAAAATCACAAGCTTTCCAATTTGGTCACTGGAGTGCTAGGAGTTGATGGGGGTGAAAGGGTTTGGGGGAGCAGTTGCAGGTAGACACTTTGTCGGGAAAAGATTTTTCTTTTTCCTTTGGAATGGCACAGTGAGCCCATGCCTGTCTTCCGTTAGGAGAGAGGGAAGCAGTTTTACTCATTATTGTCTCCCCTCTTTGAAGCTTTCCAGGGGAAATGGTGCTGGGGCAGGGTAGTAGGTAGAACTGCCAACACACGTAGCACTGTCTTGGTCCTGGGGAAAGAAAACAAAGCAAGAGCAAATGTCGTGCCAGATCAGCGCTGCCTGGATAGGATGTAAAGCTGAGGTCCCAAGCTCCTGTGGCATCTGCTGAGGGGCTGCATGACCGGTTCCTGCAGGACCTCCCACCTGCCCTGGTAAGCTGCCTTGTCCTGGGTTTAGGTTGTGGCTGGGATTTCTGCACTGCGTGTGCCTGTGCTGAGTGCAGCGCACGCTCGGGGAGGTACCGGACCTGCAGCACATCGCACTTGCTGCATGCCCAAGGGCTGTGTGTGCCTGTTGCAGGCAGATGCACTGGGGCTGCCGGATGACCCTGGAAACTCAGCACAGATCGCCTTGGAGACAGCTGGAGAGTATCTGCTTGCTGCAGAACATTAGCTCACTGGTTTAGTAGGTGGCATTGTGACATTTCTCCCCTCCAGACTACGGAAAGTCTTACCACCGTCCTGGGGACACAGCAGCTGGCTGCACTGGTTCTCCAGTGGAAACTGAAAATATTTCTACCACAAACAAGTTAGCTTTTTGCAGTGTTTCTTTTACATCACTTTGGGATGACTTAAGGCTCTGTAGAGGGAAAGACATTTTTATTTTGCAGGTATGCAAGATTTCTAAAAGATGAAAGAACTGGTGCTCCTGACAGGGATTTGCCAGGTATTTGGAAACTGTTACATGGTTCTGTAATGCTGCGTGCTGTACAGAACAGTCTTGAAATCATCATAGTCATTTTGTTTTCTTCCTCCCACTGATTATTTTCACGTATATGTAACAGAGTTTGAAAATAATTTTGAGGTCTTTACTGTTGCGAAAGGACCCAGAGTACATGACTATGATGTCAGTATTGATTACCAGTTGTCAGTGCTCTTTAAATATCAGACACTATGGCTACTTTGGCATATTCTCAGTGAACAGCAGTGGATTAATTAGAACATTTGAAAACCCCATAATATCTTGGATATGGCTTTGTTCAGAGAAAGAGAAGACCTGGCATTGAACAGTTAAGGCAATTCAATTCTAATTTGGATTTTAAAATGCTTTGCGCATTTTTAATGCTGTGTTTGAATAAGAGCAATAAATATGTATTCCTACGAAAATCCATTTTCTTGCCCAGGGTATAAATGTCCAATATGAAATCTCAGAGTGAGCAATATGGTTTCCCTTGGACAGAGTGTCTCAGTTTAAGTGTTGTATAACTCATACTCTGCTCCTGGTGTGGTGGCACAGTAACTGTTCTTTGTATATAGCTTTATATAACTACTGTATATAACCTGCTATAGCTTAACTGCAGCAATTTAAAAAGCAATGACAGTTTATTCCCAAGTGTGGTCCCTGATCAAAGTTGGAGTCTCCATTTTAGGTGTTAAATATTTATTCAAAGTGCAGATCATACATTTCTGGTGCTGTGCAGGGAATTTATGATAAAGCACCATTACACATTGAACGCCAAAATGTCTTCTACTCCTGCTTTCTTCTTTTTTTTTTTTTTATTTTAAAGCAAAGTAATTGAACATAAAATAGAATTAGACCAGTCCTTTTACCAGCAAAACTTTAGCTAGCTCTCCATTTCTATTGCATAAGTGTGCAGGTCCAGCAGCTGTGGGATGCTGGGTGAGTGCCTCCTCCTCACATTGGGTCTCTCGGTGCCTCGCTTGGGGGTATGTGTTGGTTGATAATGCTGTGGGTTTGTTCGTTGCTCCTGGCCATGCCAGTGCTGTCTGCCTCCTTTGTCCAGTGATGGTACATTGATGCCCCAGCCAAGGATAAGTCCTCCTTTGTGTGCCAGACAGAAACTGGACAAGAAATAACCAGTACACGGGACTGCAGTCTTAATGGGCAACCTTCCCTACCCAGTGTAAAGACAAAGAAGGGTGAAGGGTGAGAGATAGGCACCCCCAATGGAAAACTTAAGCCAATCTCAGATACCTGGCCAAAATAAGAGGGATGAACCTAGAGGTGTTTTGCTTTCCATTTGCTACAGGTAGAGCCTGGACAAGCAGGTGTCTGAATTTAAATAGCTGAAGTAAGCTGAGCTGAATCAGTTTGAGTGCCAAGGATGCATACGACATCTGTGCAAAGGTGGAAGGAATAATCCACTTTTTTTAGCATTAGATCATTTGTCACTCAACATCCACCTGGAGGAAGATTGCCATTTACTCATCAACCCATGGTAGTTTCTACAGTGCTGACTCAACGTTCTGGCTCAGGTGAAGTTTTGCCTGCTGGCAAAACTGGGAACAGTATGTACTGATGTAGGTAATGTGTCTAGCAAAATTATTGGTTTTGGCAGATGGACTCCATTTTCATAGTCCTGCATGATTTTCTTTTTTTCTGAGCCCCTTATTCTTCATGATTTCAACCCAATAATACTGAAATGTATTGTTTGCTTCATATACCATGCAGTAACTCTTTCCTGAAAAAGCTCTTTGATTTACCTTTTTGTTCTTCTCACACCCACGACACTGAGTCAGGGAAAGGGAACTACCCGATTTTTTGGTCAATAAATGACCAAGTAGCTAGGTGATGACAAATCAAAGAACTGATAACTTTTGTTCCATATGTTTTTGAACAAATCACAGAATAATTTAGGTTAGAAGGGGCCTCTGCAGGTCATCCAGTCCCACCCCCTTCTTGAAGTGATTCCAGTTAGGTTAGGTTGCTCAGTCCATTTGAGTTTCAAACATCTCTAAGGATGGAGATTGCACAGCCTCGCTGGGCAACCTGTTCCAGGAGTGACAGGAGGCAAAAGCATACATACACAGAGGTGGGAAACAACTTGTAACAATGGGACAGGCCCAGCAGTCAATGGGCAGTGACTCAGCCCTCCAGTTCAACTACTGAATAATAGTCACTAGAAATATTTTGCATATCTTCTTCCTAGTGACACAAAACACTCCATTTAATCCAGGAGTATTTCTATATGCTATTGAACTAACAGGAAGGTATGGCAATTTCTAAGCTGTAGGCAGCCTTATTTAGAAGTGAACTTCCAATATTTAACCACTGTACAGTCTCTTGTTAAATAGAGGTCTCATGTTTGCAAGACTAAGGGTGAGGGTCATGCTCTGTATCTGATGAAATTAATGCCAGCTCTGACTCTGAGGATCAAACCCTGAATGAGTCTATAGGAGCAATTTATCATCACAGGAATGAAGCATCATCTTCTTTCTTACGCAGCAGAGGTTAGGACAGAAACTCATTGACCTTCTCCAGGAGGAGAACTGGGGCACATCGAGATTCTGATCACTGTCATGTTGTTGGAAATTGAGAGAAAATCCCCTGAAATGACACGGGAGCAGAGCAGCAATAAGCAACCTGAGAATGAAGCCCATAATCTCTTTGTCCCTGTGCTAGACATGTTTTCTCTGTAGCCTAATTTAAGAACAAAATCTTAATTTGTTTGAGAAAACCAAAAGCAGCTGCTGTAGTTTATCTATTTGGGGACACACATGCTGATTAGCTGGAGGAGGATGTTATCTCTGTCCTTTAACAAGGAGACAGATAACACCATGATGCATGCAAGAGCCAAACCGTGGCACGTAGGTTAGGAATGAGATGGCTCTTTTGATTCCTGCAGATGACAGTGGAGGGCAGCTCTCCGGGGATGACAGACACTGGAAGCAATGGGAATTGAAGGTTACAGGTACTTTCATCTGCACGTTCCCACTGCCTCTGCTTGCAATGTTGACTACCACTCTGCACCTTCAGAGCAGAGCTGCCAAGACCAGACACCCATCCTGGTTATCAGAAATGCTCTTATTTCTGTGCTCAGAATCACCACCACTCGCCCCCTCAACCCTCTTCTTAGTAGATCTCCATTATGCACTAGCATTTTTGGTTTAATTTTAGTTAATTTAAATCTATGCACTGAGGACACTGCATTAACTGATACTGAGATGGGGCTGACATATACTTGCATGCTATCGCTGGACTTTGTCTTGGTTGTCTTCAAAAAGATGTCTGTAGTTTAGTCATGCATTTCATCCTATAGCTGACTTTATGCAGAAGGACTTAACTAATTTCTTTCCCCACTTTTTGGACACAGCGTTGCCCAAGTTTTTAGAGAATAACTGCAATGGTGGAAATGTGACATGCTCTGGTGAGCCAAGCTGCCTGGATAATGGCACAAAGGTGATGGATGGGTAGAGTTTACTTGAAGGTTTCCCTTACAGAAGCAGTGAAGAAGACTCCATGGATGTTCAGCTTGTGTCTTGTCAGCTTCTGCTTGCCCTGTTAGGGTCTTTTTGCTTTGTGTTGGTGCTCTGCCCTGATGTCCTTTGGGCATTAAAAAAGTAGAAGGGTGCAAGGTCATAAGCATATTGCACTAAAAAAATACATTAGACCATGGGATGAGACCTGCTGGGACTTAATATAGCTTTTTACTGTGGGGGTGGTTAAACAGAAATAATCAGGCATTTAAGGAAAATAGCATCAAAGACTATTTCAGAAGAAATATCGTCAGAGTAGTATTCTCCCCAGGTTGTAGGAGCCTCACGCTGAGAAGAGCCCTGCTCCAGTGAGCCAGGGGAAGATCAGCAAGTACCTGAGCTGCCTGAGCATCACTTCTGGTTTTGCTTTAGACCTCTACACCCCAGGTTACAACCAACCCTCGTGGCTCCAGGCTGGGTTTGAAGACCTCCTCTGTGGTTGGTAGTGTCTGAGCGTGGACTTCTCTGGTGGTACTTGTGGAGCTGTGCCCCTGAGCCTAGGGGAAATCTCACAGAGCTTCCCACGTGTGAAAAATATGTGTTACTCACTACTCAGTTGTGTTCTCTTCTTTGCAGGTAGCTGGGGATGTGTGTGTAAATGATACAAACAGGATTTGGCCTTGACTGTCTGTCCACTCTTTTGTTTAAGTCTCTACACACATGCGAATGTATTTCCTATCACATGCAATAGATGGTATCTGAGGCTGCACAAATATCATGGACTCGTTCCGCAGACTTGGGGCCTGGGTGATCTCACTTCGCCATTACCTCAGTGCCTTGGATGAGTTTCAGTGGCAGCCTTCCCTGGACACTGCACGGGGGAGGGCTGTTGAATGTCCGTGTGGCTCCTCAGCCTGGCTTGCTGTCTTCTCTGAGCAAAGCCTGAGGACCAGCTCTAGGGTGAAACGGGTGAAGGCTACAATGATGGTGTTGTACCTCTTGTTGGGTTGATTAAGCTTCTGGGTGAAAATGTTTGAAGTGTCTCAGTGACTTGGGCAAACAGCTGTCTGCCACAGATATCTCGAAAATCACCTTTGTAAATGGGACTCAGGAGCCTTAAGCTAAAGGGACGTGTTTGAAAGTGTTATCCTTCATGTATAATGAACAAGAAATCAATACAACAGGACTAGTTGTACCACTGGAAGGAAGCATAACCCGAATACAGAGCTGAAAGGATTATCTTCTACCTCACCATCACAGTGGGCAATGCCGTTCCCTTTCTGGTCCCGGTTGCCCTCTGTTCCCTGTGCAGGCTGTGTCTAAGATCTGAATGCTTAAAGACTCAGGTTAGGTTTTATTTATTTGTTTGATGAGGATCTCACTCAGCGAGGCACACACTTTGGCTGAGGTTTCCAGGTGCTACAGTAATAAGGATCCCTCTTCATCTTTCAGTTACCAACACACACTCTGTTTTTTCTATATAAGCACCAAAAGAAATGGTAGTGGTTACTCTTAATCTCTGGCTTACATGGAGAGGAAACCTGTCACCTGTTCATTTAGCTGGATTTATAATATCCTAAAGACTGTGCATGTGGAAGAGACAACAGTTGTTTGACAAAAGGCCCGACAATTAAATCCCTCACATTGCACCCTCTGCTTCAGATAAAATTACATTAGCCTGCCAGGAAGCATAAAACAGCAAACTGTGTAATTATACAGTTAACTGTAGCTAATGACCAGAGAAATGGATAACCCGTGGTAGCATAGAATCATGCACTGGCTTCCTCGCTTATTTCATTCCTGATGAAAAAAGAAAAAGTAGAAATGTTGTCCTCTAACTTGCGGTCCAATATTTGCTCTTAGTCCATTGGATTAAGCGTATTGTGTCATATCAAAAGAGCATTGGATTGTGACTGGACATGCCATACTCTAGGTTTCAGTAGAAAACTGTCCTGCAAAGCCCCCTTTGTTCTTGCCTTGTTAGCTATCATGAGAAAAGAAATAATCACACAATGCCTCCCCCCCCC